>OY757187.1:97344720-97889053 GCA_963583895.1 Melanophora roralis | reverse complement strand
ACTTAAGGATTAAAAATAATGAAAATCGAACTAAGGGGGGAAAAGTTCCCCTTAGAAGAACTAATACCACCTCTGAAAACTTAAATTTTTTTTTAGGCTTTCGATACTTTTGTTTAGCAAGTGCAGCTTTAAACGTAAGAGAAAGTTAAAAAAATCTAAACTTGGACAGTGTCGTCCTCTTCTCTTTCTTGGGCGGCGGCATAAAGTAAAATTTGCAAAAATAATGTATATATTAACAATAATGGATAACTTACGCCCAAATACTATAAAAGTAAAATTTTTAAGCTTTTTTGGGTAGGGGCAGAAATGCCCCCAAACCCCAACCCCCGATACGGCCCTGTACAAAAAAAATTTTTTTTTATATTTTGCTTATTTGTTACAAGAAAATTGTCGCTTTTTTTGCAATTTAATGTATTAAATTTATCTGAAAATAATAATTTATAGATAACAATAACTTATTTACAGAAGTTACAATTAATTTAAAGTATGAAAACAAAAACTAATTTAATTAAAAAAATATCCTTTTGCACTAAGAACAGGAGTGCTACTGTTCTTCTTCGTCTGTTTCCTCAAAGACCTTATCTGAATCTGAATCCTCTTGAAAATCAAGTACAGGGGGAAACATTAAAGAAACTGCTTTTTTTCGTAAAGTGCAATAACTCCTTTTTTGGAGTTGGTCTTATGTTAGTCATCAGTGGGTCAGAACTGAGCAAAAGTCTATTAATAATATCAACGTTACACTGAACTCTTGAAAACTTTGTTGCAAAACTCTGCCTGTAAATCTGAAAATGTTTTCTGATAACAGCCCAATAGGCAATTGATCCATGTATTAAAATCTTGTGGATTATATATTAAAAAATTTTCTGAAACTATATAAACACTGTTTCACCGCTGACATGTCCCCATCTCCTTGACATTTTGAAAGTTCACACAATTTTCTACCTAAAAATCGCAATTTCTCTTTAACAAATTTATCTTTACATTCAGGTACTATTTGTAATAGCTCTAGTCCTGTATAAACTTTTTCCATTTTACTCTCATAGTTTCCAAAGGGTTCTGAAAACAGTTTCGTGCAATAACCACAGTATAGATACACCAAAAAAATGAGTACTTGAAGCACAGGTTTGTTTCTCCCTAAAGAATAATTTTGTTTTAACAATTCGCACATTCCTTTTTATACATGCAATGTCAGTATAGAACCCAATTTAACCTGTTTAAAATCAATTTTAATTTACCTATAACAATTAAAATAAAAAACATTAAAAAAGCAATTAATTATCAAATTTTTTTTGACCCACAAAAAAGTTCCTTACTCATATGTAAATACACAAGATGAGAAAAAACAGAAAAAAGTGAAATTTTCAAAAATTCGCCAAAAAAAAAAATGGCGCAAAAACGCGCAACGTTTTCTTTTTTCATCTAAAAGTAGAGATTTCAGGTTTTATTGCAATGAAAAAGATTTTTAGGATAATGACTGCCATCACTTTCAAAAATCTTTTGATTTTATTTTTTTTAATCAAAAAGTGAACAAAAAAACCAACTTTTTTAATTTCAAAGGAATTTTTTTAAAATAAAACTTAAAATAAAAAATAAAAAAAAAATTAAATAAGGTAGCTGCTTATATAATCTTTCGCCGAGAAAAAAAATCAATGTAAAATCTTGTTTTGTTTAGCTACAAAAAAATATATTGTAAACCTCTCAAAACCATCAAGAGTTAATAAATTGCAGGCAAATTTACTTAACTTTCCTGACTTTGACAGTGCCTCAAAACGATAAATTGCAAGCAAAAGATTTGAAAACTCACTATCCAATAGAGAATTTTGTTATCTGTCGAGTTGCGCACTTAAGTTTTAACATTTCTTAGATTTCCATTTTGGCTTAATGTCCGGCTAGATTGGCAAAATACCCCTATGTGCAGCGTGACCGTTCGTCGACGAGTGTCAATTTGCAACCTTTTTTTCAGCATGCGATTTTTGTGCGACTTTCTTAAACTGATACTATTTTGCAATTTTTCCTACTTTTTGCGACTCTGCCCTTCTTTGCTATAACATATATAAATATGTTTCTAACGTATGTGTGCACATACTTGGCCGATTTCATAAAATGTCAAACAATAATATTACTATTTCTATGCAAGGCACATTCAACAAGGTAAACCCAAGGCGAATTCAAAAAATTCGCCCTCTGCATTTCTTTTTGTGTTTGAACGGTAAAATGTCAGAAAATGTCAAATTGATTTTAATCAGCTAGGCTCTTGATATTACCTGGTTGAGTGTGCTCTGTTTCAAACAAAATCAAAAAATCTGGCAATCATTTTCACTAAATTTCAAGGCGATTTCATAATTAGCTGGGTTTCTAACACTACTTGTACCCTGGTCTCAATTATGTTTTTTTTTTTAAACTTTTTACATAATTATGTACAAATTCAAAACATTCCGATTTAAAAATTTTTGCAATGTTTCAAGATGTATTTTTCACTCTTCAAAGTAAATACACCACATATTCACATATCTTGTGTCGCGGATCTATGCGTTGACCAATTTTTTGTGAAAAAACTGAGGTAAATAAATCAGTAACAGCTTGTGGTTTACGTGATCTTAGCGAGGGGTGTATTTCCTCTAGGCCTTGGCCATTTTTTAATTCTTTTGTCAGTGCAATTGTGTATTTTGCTAGAGCCTTGCCGATTCCTTTGCCTTCCCATGCAGGTAGTGTTGTCAGGAACATTAGTTCACAGGTGCAAGTTAAATTGTGTTTTTCAAAAACATCATATTCAGCGTCGACATCAGCCATGAAATCTATTAATGCCTGAGCATTAGGAGATTTCACATTTTCCTTACAAAATTTAGCAAAAAATGCTTCTTCGCCGTCATCGGGAATAAACTAAAAAAAAGAGATAATTATTATATGTTTTTAAGTTTTTTCTTTTTAATTTCCAATTAACTTACTTGTATTTTATTAAAAGCCACAGCTATGGGTTTTCCCGTTGATTTTTCCGAGGCAATAAGTGATATGCCATCCTCGGCCGTTATGCGGCAAAGTTCTCGCAATTCCTTTCGGGCCTGAACATTTTCGGGCAAATTTATTTTTGTAGCCACAGTAACAGACTCCTTTAGAAAGAATGAATCATCTAATAACTGCAATTAAAATTGTATTTAAAAATTTATTAAATATTTTTCTGGGTATAAAAATATTTTACTCGTTCAGCTTGTCTCTCGTCAAAGATCTGATCTCAACTAGACCTATAAAAAAATTAAAATATTTATAAAAATATTAATAGAACTTTAATTTACCATCACAAATCGTGGCCCAAAGTCTGCCATTTATGGGCAAGTGTATTTGGTAAATTATTTTTTAATTTTTATCTTTATTAATATCTAGTCAAAAGCGTTTTACTTTTAAAACTTTACTGATAAAAATTTGTTTGTATGTATGTATTTTAAACAAAAATAAATTAATTTGTTTAACTGATTATCAGCAAGAGAATCATAAATCAAAATTTTCTAGTTTTAAAGAACTGAAATAAACAATATGTATTTATATAAAAATACATTTGCTGATAATAATTTTTGGTTATAAATATTTTTAGTTATGACTTTCTTTCTACAAACGGGCTACCAACATTTGAAACAGCCAAGATAAGAAATAAAAAAATTTTAAGAATTTTGCATTAAAGAGTTAAAGATTAGATCAAGGAGTTTTATTTCATTATTTGTTTTGTTACACCTTCATACGCCTAAAAATACTTTTTTATATCCTTCAAATTAGTGATAAGAGAACATGTATAGAAGTTTGTCATTCCGTTATATATTTTCTCGATTCAAATAGATAGGAAAGTTGATTAAGCGATGTCCGTCTGTCAGCCTGTCCATTAATCCCTGGTATTTGTCAGACCTGTTTGTGGTATCAAAACATTAGATATAGTTGCAAGAATTTTGCTATTAAAATCCAACAAAACTGCCCGATAACTAACCGAGATATAAGCCAAAATACAAGACAACCTCTGTTTATTTCTCTAAAATTTTTACAAAAAAAAACCCCCTACAACTGCCCCGGAGTTGCCCCTACAAGGGTGCAGTGCAAGACCGACTCCCATTAATTTTTCCTTACGGAAATTTTTGTCAAATATGCTTACACCCTATATCCACATACAAACAGGGTTGCCACTTTCAAAGTTTAACTTTTTTTTTTTTAAATTGCTCCCACAGCTTCCACGGGGCTCCTACAAAGATCCCAATGTAAGACCGACCCCAACTAATTTTTTTTCCCAAACATTTTTGTGGACACCCTAACACCCTATCCCCAGCCCCTAACAAGGTTGCCATACAAAATTTAAAAAAAATGAATTTAAAAACCCCTACAACTTCCCCGGAGTCGCCCTTAGAGGAATAAATTGTATCACAGACTTCCTTTAATTTCCCCTCTCAGACATAGTTCTGGAACATACGAACCCCTTACACCCATTATCTTTCCAAAAATTATGCAAACTTCTAAAAATTATGCAAAAAAGCCCATAACTTACCCTTTATCACCATCGCCTATTGGGGCTCCAACACAAACTTTGGGAAATTGTAATAAATCCCCCTTACAGCTTTCAGGGTGCCCGTGGATGGGTTAAATTTAGGACTTGAGGTCAGTCATGTTTCCTTGCAAACATTTTCTTAAAACATACTTACCCCCTATCACTACCCCTAAGGGGTTAACATACAAAATTTAACAAAAGTAGGATAAAAACCCCTACATGTTGCGAAGGGTATATAAGATTCGGCCCAGCAGGGCAGTGTTTCAAAATCCAATTCAAAAATATAAATCCTAAACTTGTACTTCACCAAGATCAGAAACCCTAAAAAGTAGTTTTTCTGTCTTTGAATTATTTTTTACAACTTTGGATTCATTTTCACTTAACCTATCGTTTTAAAATTTTTGAAAGTACAAAACTTACTTACTTTTACCACATTTTAAGGTTAAGTTGACTTTCATAAGAAATTAAATATGCAAATATAGCTTTTACTAAAAAAATTCAAAAGTAGAGTTTAAAAATTCCAGCAAAAGAAAAAGTAAATGATCCAACTATAAACATTGTAAAATCCAAAAATTAAAAAGTTTTTCCATCACAAATTTTCCCTTAAACCCAAAAATAACTCTAAACGCAAAAAAAATTACCCTAAGTTTGGGCTGAAAACCCCCTAATTTGCCACAAGGGAATAGTGAAACAGGGAATAAAAAATCCCTGCGAATTTTTTTTTATAATTGGGCTTATTGTTTACTTTGACTAAAAAAAATTAAATAAAAATTGATTTTATTGTTTAAATATATATTTATTTTAATATTTTAACACGTTTTTTTTGCCGTTTGACAACACTAATTCCATTTACAGTCTGTCGTTGCAACAGTGAAAAAAATTTTGTTGCAACATTACTTTATTATTACTATTTGGCTGATAACATTTGTAAAAACTAAGATAATATTTTATTATAAAAAGGCCGAACGATTTACAAATTCATTCATACACATACATTTGTATGTATATATCGTCACCAAAATTTAATAGGCTGCAAGCCACAACAACTTGACACACGTGATTAGTTATAATAATACTTCGTTTCGCTCTGGCCGGGCCAAGTTTATGGCTAATGGAGACTAGGGGTAAGAAAGTGATTTCGATTAAATCCCAATTGAAATTGAGACATAAAAAAATTCTTGCGAATTTATTAAACAATCAGAAATATCTCTGAGACAATCGCTATTCAAAATCAGAACCAAATCCCTTTTGACTGAGATATAAGCGAAAACCAAAAATAACTTTTTTTAGGACAAAACCCGTGCATATATTAATCTTCTTGTATCTCAGTAAATACAGCTACTCTTGCGACAAACCTTGGCAAGGATATTTTGAAGATAGGGACCTAATTTAGGGAAAAATGTGTTTCATATAAGAACAGGGAAGGTGGTATTCCCCCACAATTGCACAAATTTTGTGAAATATTTCATGCGCTGAGTTTGAGAAACTGTAACAGCTATTGAATTCAAATGTTCTACAAAAATTAATGGTCTAATAACTCCTACATACATTTTAGAGAAAAAATTGTTTGGATAAAAGCAGGGGGAAGGGCATCCTCCATACAAATGAGCAATTTTTGTAAAATTTTCAATATGCTATGTCTTAGAAGTAATTTGGACAATAATGGCTTTATTTTGGAAAAATAATTATTTGGATAGGAAAGAATTTCAATTACAACTTCACCAAACTTTGTATAGGAGCCCCCTTAGGCGTTGTAGATAGGGTGTAGTATATTTTAGAAGTATATTTAGGAGGGGAAACTAAACTGGGTCGGTCGTACACTTTATGTCTCTAAGGCCGACTCCGGCGAAGTTATGGGTGTTTTTACATAATTTTTGTAAATTTTGTATGGCAATCCTTTTAGGCGATGGACATAGAGGGTAATTATGTTTTAGGAATATGTATGTTTGAGAGGGAAAACTAATGGAGGTCTGTATTACATTTGATTTCTCTAGGGGCGAGTCCGGAGAAGTTGTACGGGTTTTTACCCTATTTTTTTAAAATTTTGTATGGCAACCTTGTTAGAGGGCTCCATAAAAGTATTTGTTGGAAAAAATTAGTGGGAGTCACTTTTAAATTGCACATTGTACGGGGTAACTCCAGGCCAGTTGTTAAGGCCTTTATATACAAATTTTAGAGAAATAAACAGAGGTAGTCTTGGTTTTTGGCTTATACCCCGGTAAGTTATCGACGATTTTGCTGGATTTCAATATCGATTTTTTTGCAGATATTTCTGATAATTTGTACCACTACAGGTCGATATCGGGGGGCTTAAAAAGTTAGTTTCAACCGTTACACGGACAGACGGACATCGCTAAATTGGCTTTCCTATTTATAAGGACCAAGAAAATATATACTTTGTGGGGTCGCAGATGGATATTCAAAAAATTTCAAGCGGAATGACAAACTGATATATATTCTTATCACTTATGTGAAAGGTAGACTTAGAATAGCCATCGGCTTTAAGCCCGACAAAAATATTTGCAGTACGAGATAACTTGGCTCGATCAGATGGCTGAGTATATAAAAATAACAATGTAAAGGGTATATAAGATTCGGCACACCCGAATATAGCACCCTTACTTGTTTGTTTTGCTTATGATCAAGGTACATTGAACAAGGTAGGGTCAACTGATCAGCTGACTCTTATTTCCGGTATATGTCATATATAAATTGAGAGTTTTTACAAGATACAGCAAATAAAAAACAAACATATGAAGATTTTGACAAGATAGCTAGAATTTCATGCATGTTGCTTACGTCTTAAAGATATTGTTGTATTGGCGAGGTAACCTTATTTTAACCATGCTTATGATTATTGAGGTGTGTTGAGTTTAGTTAGTTGAGTTAAGCTTTTAATGTGGTTGTAATTGGTTGAGTGGATAAAGCATACGTTTTGCAACCATAAGGTCCCAGGTTCGAGTTGCTGTTGAGACTAGTAATGTAAACTAAAATTAGTTTTATTTGCAAATTAAATAAATTTAATTAAACATTTACATAAATATATATGTAATAAAATAAAGTGAATATAAATAAATGAAATAAATAATTTGGTTTGTTTTTTAAATTAATTTCAATTTAATTAATACTTTTAATTAAATCAATAAAAAAAAGTTGTATAATAATTATATTGCATTTTAATTGATAGTATAAATTCAAAGGCTGAGAATTAATAAACATTTAGTTGGGGTTTCAAAACTTCCTGATTAAAATCCACTTTGTATTTTTTCTGGGTTTGGTCCAGAACCGTCTAATTTAAAAAAAAAATCATTTAAGCTGTGAGTGCTTTTGGTTTAGTGTGCGATATAAACATTGTACACACATACGAATACAAATTTACGAAAATGTATTTTGTTTTATTTCGAAAATAGTTATATTTAATTAATTTAATTTTTGAGTCTCTTATTCGAATTTTCCTCTTTTTATTATTGTCAGTTACTTAATAACATCGTATGTTTGTTCATTCCCAATTTTTTTTTTAATTAAAAAAAATAAGAAATTTTTGTTTTTTAAATTTAGTATAAAATCTTAGGGGTTGTTTAACGGTTGAAAATTTTAAAACGTTGTTTCTTATTAATTTTTTTATATTTTTAATTAATAAAAAGTTGCTTGGAAAATGCATTTAGAAAGTTTGCAATTAATTTGTGATGGTATTAATTAAAAAAATATAAACTTATTTTTTTACTTCTTTTAATTAAAATTAAACAATTCTAGGTCAAGTGGAAATCATAAAAATTACTGAGGACATACATGATGCTGTCATGGAGGTAATAATCATCTTTAACCTTTTTGTACAAAAATAATTTAATAAAAACAAATGTGTGTAAATACGCATAAATAAAATGTGTGGACTCCCTTGACACTTTTTTAAGAAAAATTATATTTTATATTTTGCTCAAAAGCGCTAAATTCTTTAAGTCCAATTCTTTATTCCCACACCATAGTTATACGTGGTAGGGGTTTTATGCGTTTCTGTAGATGGTTGTAAAGCTTAAATATAATGGTCTGAGACCCACCTTCAAGCTCACCGAGCGACTCAGAATCACTTCCTGAGTCGATTTAACCATGTCCGTCTGTCCGGCTGGGTGTACATATATTGTTGTAATCAAGCTACAGGTCGCAATTCTAAAGAAGCCTTTTGTTGTAGCCCCCACACAAATGTCCTCCCAAAAAAACAAATGTCCTCCCCAAAAAAAAAAAAAAACATTTTGGGCTAAAAATGCCTTAAATATTACTATATTTTGGCAAAATTTTGCAATTGTCTTACTTTATGCCACCAACTTTTATACTAAACGAAAATAAGATCGGCCCATTTTTTGATATAGCCCTCGTACAAATGTCCTCTCGGAATAAACATTTTTGGCTTTTAAATGGCTCAAATATTACTTCACCTTCTCAAAGTTTTGCACTCATAGTAATCTTTATGTCATCAACTATTAAACTTAAAACTTATTGGTATATTTTTCATTTAGCTCTCATACAAATACATTCTTACTGGTTTTAGTTATTTTTAAATTAAAAATTGAATTTTTAATTATTTTTTTAAATCTATTTTCTTTTTGTAGTTATATCGCAATTATTTTATGGAAAATGAAAATGTGAGCATTGCCTGCAATTTAACTGGATCTCCAGATACAATTAACGAAATGATGATCTTTATAAAAGCATTATTGGAACATAATATCTCATTTGCAGCCAGAGATGTTAAATCTAAAGAGCTTGTCGCCATGTGCATTAATAATTTTGTGGTACCTATTATTTTTTAACTTAAACAACGTATTTTAAACCTAAAAAACAAGAGCGCTATATTCGGCTGTGCCGAATCTTATATACCTTTCACATTGGCCTTTCGAAATCCCGAACTTTTTTTATTAATTTTTTTATATAAAAATGTTTCTAATTTTAAAATAGGGGTCGGTGTCATATTTTAACCCTCTTAGGGTGACTAGGGAATTTGTAGGGATTTTTACCGCAATTTTTCCAAATTTTGTATGGCAACCCACCCAGAGAGGTGGAGATACGGGGTAAGTACGTCCCAGGAAAATGTTTGTAAGGGAAAATCAATTGGGGTCAGTCCTACAAGTGACCTTTCTGCAGGCACCCTGGAAGGGGAATTTATTACAATTTTACCAAACTTTGTGTGGGAGCTTCTTAGGCGATGAAGATAGGGGGTCAGTATATTCTAGGAAAATGTTTGGGAGGGACAACTAATAGGGGTCGGCCGTACACTTTATTTCTCTAAGGCAGGCTCTAGAGAAGTTATGGGCGTTTTTACATCGTTTTTGTAAATTTTGTATGGCAACCCCATTAGATGATGGAGATAGGGTGTAAGTATATTTTAGGAATATGTTTGGGAGGAGAAACTAATGGGGGTCAGTGTAACACCTAATATTTCTAAGGTCGACTCTGGGGAAGTTATAGGCGTGTTTACATATTTTTTGTAAATTTTGTATGGCAGCCCCCTTGAGGACAAACTAATGTGGGTCTGTGGTACATTTTATTCCCTTAGGGGCGACTCCCGTAAAGTTGTAGGAGTTTTTACACTATTTTTTAAATTTTTATATGAGAATCATGTTAGGACCTGGAGATTGCGGGTAAGTATGTTCCACAAGAATGCCTGAGAGGAAAAACTAATTGGGATCTGCTTTACATTTTACCCTTGTAGGACTACCCTGGAAGCTGTGGGAGCGATTTAAAAAAATTTGAAAAAATTAAACTTTCTACGACAACCCTGTTAGATGGCGGAAATAGGGTGTTAGTTTGTGGGAAAAAATTAGTGAGAGTTGGCCCTACATTGCACGGGCAACTCCCGGGCAGTTGAATAGGTTTTTATGTACAAATTTTAGAGAAATAAACAGAGGTAGTCTTGATTTTTAGCTTATATCTCGGTCAGTTATCGGGCGATTTAGCTGAATTTTAATAGCGATTTGCTCGAAGTTATTTCTGATATCCATTACGGGACCAAAAAAAATATATACTTTATAGGGTTGGAGATGGATATTAAAGAAATTACAAATGGAATGAAGGGTATAATAAAAAAAATTTTAAATTATTGTTAAATACCTCTTAAACGTGTATATTTTCAGAATCCCTCTGCTCAAATATCCTTAGACAATGTTTTTGCCAACTTTAAAACACCCAACATGAAAACATTGGGCTTATTTTTGGACACTATTGAGCACACATATGATATTTTTAAAGAATGGAACATAGATTGTGTTATAGAGATGTCTTTTCTCTCTACCCGCCCCGATTTTGAACGACGCGGTATTGCCCTCTCATTGGTCAAATATCTGTTAGAATATGCCGCCAAACTAAAAATGGGCAATTGCTTGGAACAACAAAAATTGCCAGTACATTTAAGAGGACAAAGGCCGCTGGCCGTCATATCAGTTTTCACTTCATTCTATTCACAAGCTTTAGGTGAAAAATTAGGATTTGAGAAGCTGTTTAAAGAAGAAAATTCGAAATTTTCCTTTGAAGGCAAAACGTTTGCGGAAAAAATTGATTCCATACACAAGTATTCAGTGTTCGCTGCTAAACGGTTGTGAATAAAAAAAAGAAAAATTTTAAAATTGGTTAAATAAAAAAAAACATTTTCACTGAAACGTTAACTTCTTATAAAGAATTTACAGCGTGTTAATGGCGTTTTTGGTTTTTGGGAAATTTATACCATGGCTTAGCTACAAAAATGACACAGTCACACAGAAAAAAAATTTTTGTAAAAACAATTAAATTATTTGCAAATACAATTAATATTTTATTTAAAACTCAACCAACAATATAATTTGTAAATTAAATCATGTGAATGTAGTCTATATTTAACCAAGTTATAATGTTTTGCAATGCAAAGTTCTTTACGAATTAAGTTTTGCATTACTCGGCCATTCACCCAAAAATGTTGTTTTGTTTGGAAACCTTTAACGGATAACATTCAAATTTAAAGTTATTTTTGATTGTTTTTATACTGGTTTTATAGCGATAAAAGTTTATATCAGTTTGTTTTATCTACAATATTTATTTGCGACCCATAAGTTGTATTTATTCTAGATTTCTGTCAAAAAGTAAAGTTTTCAGAGCCAAGCCAAATCCTGCAGATAGCGTTTTCGAAACAGAATAGTTTGATAGGAGCAAGTATAATACATAGTAGCAAAAGTGTTTATGTTTGATTGAAAACTTAAAAATAATCTTCATACAAAAAGACGGAAGACGGTATGAAAGGCGCTTTATATGTAATGTAGCTACAATAAAACCAAAAATATAAAGTTTCAAATGAGCAAGAGGGGCATAACTTGGAAAAACTTGTTGGCTTCCGTATTTGCAATCACTGTAAAATTTAGGAACTAAAAATTTGTTTGTAAGTTAATAAATTAATATAAAAACTGAAATAAATTTCATCGAAATTGAAGACGTTAAAAAATTTTGTGCATGGCGCAATTATGTATCACGTGGTGGGGATTCTACAACAACAAAAATTTGGTGAATAAAATTATCGTTTTCGTTGGCTCAGGTGTCAAAAAAGATACGTACATGGTGAAATTATGTGACTAGGTGGTGTTACGAGCTGAAATTGTCTTAAAAACAAATAGTTCAACTATAAATAAATAAAAAAAAACGCTTAAATTTTTTCAGTAAACACTCAGAAAGTATTTTTTGAACATGTCCTCACACTGTACAGGTTTAAAACTATAGCAGCCCTTTTTCGAAACATCGCTGCACATATGCCAGTACTCCTCCGCTTTTTTCTTGCACCCAATATATTAAACTTCTTTGGAAAATCTTTCAACCATGCGGCACGTTTTTAGACAACAAAAAACAAAGTTCTTTAAATTAGCTTCTTTTCGTTTATGTAACTTTTAATGAAAAAATGTAACTTTTTGAATGAAAAAAAACAATGTTTTTGCTAGCTACCCTGGCAACGCTAATTCTAATGCTTTGAATTCCTGTGATCGTGTACATGTAAAGATAAAAGAGGGAATTTGCTCGGCGTGACAGAATGCCTACCACTGTTTTAAAATATAAAAATCAATATAAAATTTGAAGTCGATAACTGTAATAGTCTTCGAGTTGCAGTGTGTAAAAATTATTCGTTTATATATATGAGGGCTACCGTTCTCCCTGGCCCTACCCAGGTTTTTTTTTTCAAAAATATACACATCATAAAAAATGAAGCGCACTATGTATTTTATAAAATTGTCCGTTTTTATGGGGACTACCCTTCCCTTTACCCTTGCTTCTACTTAAATATTTTTTTAAGTGTAGAAATCACCCTAAAACTACTTTGAAGAAAATTTAAAGGCAATAGCTTTGATGGTTTTCAAAATATAGCGTTTTAAAGTTTCATAAAGTTGTTTGTTTGTTTGTGGGGGGCTACCATTCCCCTTCATTCCACTTCAAATTGTTCCTGGCAAGTCTTGTGGTAACAGCTGCCATAGATTTTCTCCAAAAAAATTGTTATCTCAGGTTTTTGCTAGCATCTCAGTCGTAGCTCACTGATTTTGTTGATTTTTAAAGCGATTTTGTTTGGAATAATTCCGATGGTTTCACCTTAATTTCAACAGAAGGACAAAGGCATGATTCAATTGACTTCCCTATCTTAATCCAGAATATACATAAGAATACCTTACTCTTTGCGGTCGCAAGTGGATATTGTAGAAACTACAAACAGAAAGAGAAACCCCTTATATACCCTTCTTATGTAAAGGGTGTATTAATATTAAGTTTTTACTGGCAACAACAAGGCAAACATTTTTAAATGTCTAAAATTTATTTACCAGAGAAAAATTCTGCCAACATAAACTTTTATTAAAATAAAGAGAAAAATTATTTGTCCCAGTTTCAATTACAAACAATTAAAAATTTCGCTCAATTTTCTTTTCAGTTGCGTATATACTGGTAAGTAAAAAAGAAGCTGATCGTTTACAGATCACAATCCAATAAAAAGTTTAAAATATTTTTGGAACTTGAACGGTCTTAATATTTTATTTTTTAAATTAAAATAAAAAATTGTATGCTTACATTCAATTATTGTTAATAAACATTACTCACAACCTATCGCTTTTTATTAATAATAGAACCAACTGGCGAACCCATATCGCACACTGAATTATAAACAGTTACAATTTAAAATCATTAAAATATGTTAGAAATTGTTTTTAATTTTTATTTAAAGATATGGTTTTAACTTTGAGCCAGATTAAGTTTAATAGAAATAAGAATTGGTCGTAAGATATGGTTTTAACTTTGAGCCAGATTTAGTTTAATAGTAATGAGAATTCGTCGTGTAAGCACTTATTTGGCGCAAGCCTGTATGTATAATGGTTTTATATTTATACCCTTCACATAGTGATAAGGGTATATATCACCTTGTCATTCCGTTTGTAATTTCTTTATTATTCTTTTGCGACCCCATAAAGTATATATATTCTGGATCCTTATAGATAGGGAAGTTAATATAGCCATGTCCGTCTGTCCGTCTGTTGAAATCAAGTTTCCGGAGTCAAATAAAAAGATACAGACCAAGTAATGGTGTCAAACTATTAGAAATATCCTGGAGACAATCGCTATTTAAAATCATCAAAATCAGTTCACTATTGACCGAGATATAAGCGAAAACCCAAAGTAACCCATTTTTTTAGGACAAAATCCGTGCATAAATCCCTATATATCTCAGTAAGTATAGTCACTCTTGCCACAAAACTTGGTACGGATACTCCTAAAGAAGGCACCTAAATAGTGAAATTTCAGATAGGACCAGGGGAAGGGGTATTTTTCCCACAATTACCCAAATTTGGTGAAATATTTTATGCGTTATATCTCGTAAACTATAACAGCTATCGACTTAAAATGTTCCATTAAAAGTAATTGTACGCTAAGACCTACACTTTAAAGAAAAAAATTTTTGAGTGGGGGCAAAAAAAGGGGTAGCTCGCATACAAATTAACGATTTGTATGAAATTTTCGATACGCTATATCTCGGAAACTATAACAGATATCGAAATCAAACGTTCTACAGAAAGCAATTGGACAACAAGTCCTACGCTTTAAAGGAAAAATTTTTTGAGTGGGGGCAAAAAAAGGGGTAGCTCCCATACAAATTAATGATTTGTATGAAATTTTCGATACGCCATATCTCGGAAACTATAACAGATATCGAAATCGAATGCTCTAGAGAAAGTAATTGGACAACAAGGCCTACGCTTTAAAGAAAAAATTTTTTGAGTAGGGGCAAAAAAAGGGGTAGCTCCCATACAAATTAATGATTTGTATGAAATTTTCGATACGATATCTCTCGGAAACTATAACAGATATCGAAATCAAATGTTCTACAAAAAGTAGTTGGTCATCAAGGGCTACGCTTTGAAGAAAAGAATTTTTGGATGGGGGGTGAAGAAGGGGTAGCTCCCATACAAATCAACAATTTTTATGAAATTTTCGATACACTACTTCTGGAAAACTATTACAGCTATCGACTTCGAATATTCTACAAAAAGTAATAATCAAATAATTCATACATTTTGGAGAAAAAGTTTGAGAAGAGCAGGGGGACTAGAACATTTAATAAGTTTTATTAACCTTTAAATATGAATAATGTCGAAAACTTTTAAAACTCTTGACCTCAAACTTTCCTCATCTATTTATATTATTCATACGAACGTTAAAATTTTGTATATTTTTCTATGGACTTTAAAACTTGCACAAGGTTTTTATTATATTATTTGCAGTACAAAATTACTCGGCTGGGTATATTTAAAGACCAATGTGAAGGGTATATAAGATTCGGCACAGCCGAATATATCGCTCTTACTTGTTTTTTCTGTTTTTATACCCTTCACATAGCGATAAGGGCTATACATACATATATCAGTTTGTTATTCCATTTGTAATTTTTTTCATATTCACTTAAGACCCCATAAAGTACACATATTCTGGATCCTTATAGATAGGAAGGTCGATATATCCATGTCCGTCCTTGTGCCATTTGAAATCATATTTCATGACCCAAATAAAGTCAAACAGAAAACGTTTTGATATCAAACAATCAGAAATATCTGTGAGACACTCTCTATTCAAAATCAGAACCAAATCACTTTTGACTGAGATATAAGCGAAAGCCGAAAATAACTTTTTTGGCACAAAATCCGTGCATATATGAATCTTTTGGAAAGATATATTTTTAAAATAGGAGCAGGGGGAGGGGCAGCCACCATACAAATAAACAATTTTTGTCAAATTTTTAATACCCTATATCTCGGAAACTGTATCAGATATCGACTTCAAATTTTCTATAGGTAGTAATTGACTTAAAATACTACTATAGTAATTGACTTAAAATGCCTACATTTTGGAAAAATAATTATTTGGATAGGAGATGGGAAGGGGGCACCTACCATACAAATGAGCAATTTTTATGAAATTTTTGATACGAAATATGTATGTTCAAAACTGTTAAAACTCTCGACCCCAAACCTTCTATATGGTATTTCTATTATACATAAAAACATTAAAATTTTGCAAAGTTTTCTATTTCACAAGTAACAAGTAAGAGCGCTATATTCGGATGTGCCGAATCTTAGATACCCTTCACATTGGCCTTTTAAAACCCCAAGCTGTTTTTATTTTTATTTATTTTTTTATGAAATATTTTTAACTTTCAAGCAGGGGTCTTAGAGTGTCAAGGATAGTTGTAGTGGTTTTTACGCAAAATTTTTTCAAATTTTGTATGGAAACCCCCTTAGCGGGTGGCGACAGGGGGTAAGTATGTTGTAGAAAAATGTTTGCAAGAAAAAAATGAATTGGGGTCAGTCCTACATTTGAGCTATCCACAGGAATCCTGGAAGTTTTTTTTTGGGGCGGGGTGGGGGCTAATAATTACAATTTCACCAAACTTTGTATAGGAGCCCCCTTAGGCGTTGTAAATAGGGTAAAGTATATTTTACGAGTATATTTGGGAGGGGAAACTAAACTGGGTCGGTCGTACACTTTATTTCTCTAAGGCCGACTCTGGAGAAGTTATGGGCGTTTTTACATAATTTTTGTAAACTTTGTATGGTAACCCCTTCAGGTGATGGACATAGAGGGTATATATGTTTCATAGAGGTCTGTGATACATTTAATTCCTCTAGGGGCGGCTCCCGAGAAGTTGTAAGGGTTTTTAACCTATTTTTTTTAAATTTTATATGGCAACCTTGTTAGAGGGCTCCATAAAAGTATTTGTGGGGAAAAATTAGTGGGAGTCGCTCTTACATTGCTCATTGTACGAGGCAATTCTGGGTCAGTTGTAGAGACCTCTGCTTATGATCAAGGTACATTTAAGTGATCAGTTGACTCTTATTTCCAGTATATGTCAAATATAAATTGAGAGTTTTTTACAATATACAGCAAATACAAAAACAAACATATGAAGATTTTGACAAGATAGCTAGAATTACATGCATGTTGCGTACGTTTAAAGGTTATTGTTGTAATGACGAGCTCACCTTATTGTTCCACCATGCTTATGATTATTGAGTTGTGTTAAGTTAAGCTTTTAATGTTTTGGTAGTTAATTAAAGCAGAACTAATACTTTAAAAAGCAGAATGCTTCGTTGCACACAAAAAACTACAAAAAAAATTTTTCAAACAAATTCTTGTTCAAAATAATTTATTTTTTTAGTCAATTTATTTAATAGTCTCTAATAATATTTTTATTTGATTTTTAAATCAAACAAAATTTTCGCCTAGACAAATAAAATATTTAACCAGCTCAGCAAAATTTTTTAACAGAAGCTAAAATTCTTGCAAAATTGTTTGTCTAAATTTACAACTTTCGTTGTAGGTCCTCAGCCAGACAAAATGTTTACTGATTCTCTGAAATTTGTTACTGATTCTACAACTCAGTTTTTTCTGTGTGGTTGAGTGGATAGAGCATATGATTTGCAACCATAAAGTCCCAGGTTCGAGTTGCGGTTGAGACTAATGAATATAATGTAAATTAAAATTTGTTTAATTTGCAAATTTAATAAATGTAATTCAACATTTTACATAAATCTAAATGTAATAAAATTAGGTAAATGTAAATAAATGTAATGAATAAATAAATAAATAATTTGGTTTTTATTTAAACTTATTTTAGATTTACTAATATTTTTAATAAAATCAATAAAAAAAGTTGATTAATAATTTTGTTGCATTTTAATTATATTTTTTAAATGATAGTATAAATTCAAAGGCTGAAAATTAATAAACATTTAGTTGGGGTTTCAAAACTTCCTGATTGAAATCCACTTGGTATTTTTTCTGGGTTTGGTCCAGAACCGTCTAATTTAAAAAGAGATCATTTAAGCTGTGACTGCTTTCGGTTTAGTGCGCGATATAAACATTGTACACACATACATATACATATTTACAGAGATGTAATGTATTTTGTTTTAGGTCAAAAATAGTTATATGTATTTAATTATTTTAATTTTTGAATCTCTTATTCGAATTTTCCCCTTTTTATTATTGTCAATTACTCAATAACGTCGTATGTGTGTTTATTCCCAGTTTTTTTTTTTTTAATTAAAAACGAGATATTGATATTGTCTTTGCTTTTAAGTTTCTATTTGAGAAATAAGAAATTTTTGATTTTTAAATTTAGTATAAAATCTTAGGGGTTGTTTAACGGTTGAAAATTTTAAAACGTTGTTTCTTATTTATTTTTTATATTTTTAATTAATAAAAAGTTGTTTGGAAAATGAATTTAGAAAGTTTGCAATTAATTTGTGATGGTATTAATTAAAAAAATATAAACTTATTATTTTACTTCTTTTAATTAAAAATAAACAATTTTAGGTCAAGTGGAAATCATAAAAATTACTGAGGACTTACATGATGCTGTCATGGAGGTAATAATTATCTTTAACCTTTTTGGTGCAAAAATAATTTAATAAAAACAAATGTGTGTAAATAGCTACGTATAAATAAAATGTGTGGTCTCCCTTAACACTTTTTTGAGAAAAATTATATTTTATATTTTGCTCAAAACCGCTAAATTTTTTAAGGTCACACCATAGTTATACGTGGTTGGGGGCCTTATGCTTTGTGCAGATGTTTAAAACGCCTAAATATAATGGTATGAGACCAACTTTCAAGCATACCGATCGACTCAGAATCACTTCCTGAGTCGAACTAAACAATGTCCGTCCGTTCGACTGGGTGTCCATGTATTGTTGTAATCAAGCTACAGTTCGCAGTTCTAAAGATATTTTCATGAAATTTGACACAAATAAGTTCTTTTGCACTGGCACGAAGCCTTTTGTTGCAGCCCCAATACATTTTGCTCCCCTCCAAAAAAAAACATTTTGGGCTAAAAATGGCTTAAATATTACTTAAAAATTAAATTTTTAAACATTTTTTTAAATCTACTTTCTTTTTGTAGCTATATCGCAATTATTTTATGGAAAATGAAAATGTAAGCATTGCCTGCAATTTAACTGGATCTCCAGATACAATTAACGAAATGATGATCTTTATAAAAGCATTATTGGAACATAATATCTCATTTGCAGCCAGAGATGTTAAATCTAAAGAGCTGGTCGCCATGTGCATTAATAATTTTGTGGTATTATTTTTTAATTTAAACAAAATTTTATAAAGTTGCCTTAAACACTTTAATTGATTTAAAAAATTTTCCACAAATTTTTTGTTAAAAAATCTAAAAAAAACAAGCCAGAGCGCTATATTCGGCGGTGCCGAATCTTATATATATACCTTTCACATTGGCCTTTCGAAACCCCGAACTTTTTTTTAATTTTTTTATTGAAAAATATTTCCAATTTTAATTCTCTTAGGGTGACTAGAGAATTGGTAGGGATTTTTACCCCAAAATAGAGGGTGAAGATATGGGGTAATTATGTTCCAGAAAAATGTTTGCAAGGGAAAATGAGTTGGGGTCAGTCCTACAATTGACATTTCTGTGGGCACCCTGGAAGCTGTAAGGGGAATTAATTATAATTTTACCAAACTTTGTATGGGAGCCCCCTTAGGCAATGGAGATAGGGGGTCAGTATATTCTAGGAATATGTTTGGGAGGGAAAACTATTGGGGGAAGGCAGGCACTGGAGAAATTATGAGCATTTTAACATCGTTTTTGTAAATTTTGTATGGCAACCCCATTAGGTGATGGAGATAGGGTGTAAGTATATTTTAGAAATGTGTTTGGGAGAAAAAACTAATGGGGTTCAGTGTAACACCTAGTATCTCTGAGGTCGACTCTGGAGAAGTTATAGGCGTTTTTATATCATTTTTGTAAATTTTGTATAGCAGCCCCCTTGAGTGATGGAGATAGGGGGTAAAACCGTTTAAGGAATGTGTTTATGAGGGCAAACTAATGTGGGTCTGTGGTACATTTTATTCCCTTAGGAGCGACTCCCGTAAAGTTGTAGGAGTTTTTACCCTAATTTTTTAATATTTGTATGGGAATCATGTTCGGAGCTGGAGATTGCGGGTAAGTATGTTCCACAAGAATTCCTGAGAGGAAAAATTAATTGGGATCTGCTTTACATTTTACCCTTGTAGGACTACCCTGGAAGCTGTGGGAGCGATTTAAAAAAATTTGAAAAAAATTAAACTTTGTACGGCAACCCCGTTAGAGGGCAGAGATAGGGTGTTAGTTTGCGAGAAAAAAAATAGTGATAGTCGGCCTTACATTGCACATTGTACGGGGCAGCTCCCAGGCAGTTGTAGAGGTTTTTATGTACAAATTTAAGAGAAATAAACAGAGGTAGTCTTGGTTTTTAGCTTATATCTCGGTCCGTTATTGGGCGATTTAGCTGGATTTCAATAGCGATTTGCTCGCAGTTATTTCTGATACCCATTACGGGGCCAAGAAAATATATACTTTATGGGGTCGCAGATGGATATTAAAGAAATTACAAACGGAATGACAAACTTTTATATACCCTTGTCACATATGTATGTGAAGGGTATAATAAAAAATTTAAATTATTGTTAAATACTTCTTAAACGTTTATATTTTCAGAATCCCTCTGCTCAAATATCCTTAGACAATGTTTTTGCCAACTTTAAAACACCCAATATGAAAACAGTGGGAATATATCTGGACACTATTGAGCACACTTATGATATTTTTAAAGAATGGAACATAGATTGTGTTATAGAGATGACTTTTCTCTGTACCCGCACCGATTATGGACGACGCGGTATTGCCCTCTCGTTGGCCAAATATCTGTTAGAATATGCCGCCAAACTAAAAATGGGCAATTGCTTGGAATTACAAAAATTGCCAGTACATTTAAGAGGACTTAGGCCGCAGGCCGTCATATCAGTTTTCACTTCATTCTATTCACAAGCTTTAGGTGAAAAATTAGGATTTGAGAATCTGTTTAAAGAAGAAAATTCGAAATTTTCCTTTGAAGGCAAAACGTTTGCGGAAAAAATTGATTCCATACACAAGTATTCAGTGTTCGCTGCTAAACGATTGTAAATTAAAAATGGTTAAATAAAAAAAAAATATTTTCACTGAAGCGTTAACTTCTTATAAAAAAATTTACAATAAGTCTTTAGTGTCAATAGCGTTTGTTTTTAGATAAACCAGATTTGGAGAAACATATTTTCAAACGGAGATTTTAATACGTGCTTGTTTGCATTAAAGTTTTGATATGTATGTAGACAGTGGTGTTAAAAATTCTAGGGCCACTCAGCCAGAATGAATATTTTCTTAATACAGGGTTAATATATTTTTTTAGCCATTATTTTTAAAATATATTTTACAAAAGATTTTAATTAGCTTTTTATCGACGACTTTTAAATAGTTTTATATTGTTTTTGATATTTGTTTTTAAACATAGAAGATTTAAGAAGTGCACAGATAATAAAATAAAACATTTTAATAGTTTTATATACTTTATAATTTTTTAGTCAAAAATAAATACCCCTGCATTATTTTTTCAATTAAAAAATCTGGAGGATAAGTTGCGCAACACGTTAAGCATACCTTACAAACTCAAATGGTATTACAGCATGGATAGGCATTCTGCAACGCCGCATAAATTCCCTCTTTTACCTTAATTTCACGTATACAAAGCATTAGAAATTTTATTCAGTTTTAGATGAGCATTTGAACAAGGCGGATTACACTTACAACAATATGGAATTAATATTATCTGAAACTGCACACATACAAAAACAAATGTAATAGTATTAGTTGCCTACCACTGATCTAAGTGGAACAATAAGCGAGAGCTTCAGCACTGATGTCTATCTAATATTGCTTTTATCAGCGATTACATCAGGCGTTTTTAATGCTGGTTTCCCAAAATATATTAAGAATAAACACCACTTACTTACAAAAACACCACAGAAGTTGTGGAAACTTTCAAATTATTTTCCACATTAATGAGGCTCGTCATGTTTTTTATAATAACCAGCGCTCAGGCGTTGGCCTTTATAGATGCATTGCATTATGTTGGTTATTGGAAGAAGAAATAGTGTTTGTTGACATTTGATTTAAATTTCTCAATATTATCTGTGACAGAAGATTCATCTCAAGGAAGCTTTTAACACATACGAGCTGTTTGGTTAAAGAACGAATTTTCCTTGTAGTGCGTAGTGCAGTTCACTGGCCAGATGGCCAAATGGGTGTGTTATTCTTGAAAAACGACTGTCACGCAAAAATACCAGGTTTCAGGAACAATTTTGCTGAGTTCTTCAGATCACATTCCATTAGATAGAACAGTGAAAAATATCCCACATTCCAACGATGTTAAAGTGACTCGAGACGGTCGGATATAATAGGTGATATAATTATCGAGAACATCAAGTGGTGTCAAGTTATTCCTATACCGCTTCAAGGAACCAAGACATTTAGAAGATTCCTTCAGCCCAGAAAAAACGTATTCCCTTTCAAAGGACATTACACTAGTTTTTTATGCCCAGAACATCAAAAGTTTCTTTTCCCCAAAAATCTATACCATCCATTAACACAGACGATGCAGCATTGTCCACAGTGTCAAAAGACAACATTTGGTCTTACTGGCATTAAAATCGACCCTATTCGCACAACCTTAACCATTAGATCCCGGGTAAGTGCGTTGTTCATTTTTTGACTCAAAGCTTCAAATTCAAAAGAGCTCGGCCTGAGAGAGAACACAAAACCATGCGGTACTCCTGAATTGATCTTGAACTTCTATAATAGCACGAATAGTGCGATCTCTAAGAAAATTCGATATAAATCGATAAATGTTTTTCCGGCACCAAAAGCAACAAGCTCGATATAAGCGAACGATGCCAAATTCTATCAAACGTCTTAGAAATACCAAGAGCCACCACTTTACTTTTTCCAAAATAGTGATAATTGTAATTTTTCTGTTAAAAAGACCAGTAGGAGAACGTTCCCTTCGAAAGCCATATCGACGATCGCTTCATAAACCATTGAACCCCAGATAGTTTAGTTTTAGTTGGCCGTTAATTTTTAGGGGTTTCAGCCTTCCTTTAAGCATTTACACCTTAGCATTGACATTATCGTCCAAGAAACATTTATATTTTGAAAAATAGTCTTCCGACTTATTTTGCGACAACCAAAATAGAAGTGTTAAACACATGTGTGGCACGGTAAAAATCTGGTTTATATTATTTTCGGATTAGCCAAAGATTTCACAATGTTTAATCCACCAAAATCTAAGACATATAATAAAATTCTTCTGGCTACAGAGTAATATAGGCCTGCTTTGTCTGAACAAATTGAACAGACAATGAGCCCCGAAAACGAGATTTTTTTTTTTGTTTCATATATTTTATTATTGAATCTTCGCTTAAGCGAACTAACAATAAGTATTCAAATCTTAAAACTAAGTTATTAATACTAGTCCAGTCAGTACCAGACTAAAATTTAAGTTCTCATAATAAAGTTAATTAATTTTAAAAGCTTCATCTAAGAGCAATAGTATCCCTTCTTTTTAGGCGGGTGTGCCCACTATGTTGCAGGATGCTTCGAGCGAGCGGATTTGGATGTGTTTCCAACTTATTTAAATACTTGTCCACATAGTTTAGGATTTCGCGTTTTACTAGTGGAACTTCTAGATCCTTGTGGATGTTGCTGTTTTTGACATACCACGGAGCACCAGTTATCATTCTCAGAATTTTGTTTTGACGACGTTGTATTTTTTCTATATTAGAGGTGCAAGCAGTGCCCCATAATTGTATACCGTAGCACCAAATTGGTTTTAAAATCGAGTTGTAGAGTAGAAATTTACAATCCAGATGTAGCACAGAGTTTCTACCAATTAGCCAGTGGATTTGAGCAGCTTTAAGTTTCATTTGAGTCAGCTTCGCATCTATATGAGGCTTCCATGTGAGGCGGCGATCTAGGTGAACACCAAGATATTTTGTCTCGGTTCGTTGAGGCACCATATGGTTGGTAATAGTGATTGGGGAGCACGTTTCTTTGCGTAAAGTAAAAGTTACGTGGGTACATTTTTGTTCATTTATTTTTATTCCCCATAACTTTGCCCATTTTTCAACTTAAGTTACGTGTTGTTGCAGTTGACTCGAAGCCTTTTTAGGGTCTTTATGAATACTAAGAAAAGCAGTGTCGTCAGCAAATGTCGACGTGTGTGTAAAACTATTGGTTGGCATATCTGCTGTTTAAAGCAAGTATAGAACTGGACCTAGTATACTCCCTTGAGGTACACCAGCCCCTATTGGTTGAGAAGAACTTATTTGGTTTCCCTCTTTGATCATAAATTGTCGACCGGTTATGTATTTTTCTAAAAGGTTGAAAATATTAGCTGGAAGGTTTAGCTTTAGTTTGTTTAACAGGCCTTCGTGCCATACTTTATCGAAAGCTTGAGAGACATCAATGAAAAGCGCGGAGCAGTACTTCTTTTCCTCAAAGGTTTTTCTTATAACCTGCACCAGTCTGTGAGTTTGTTCGATTGTGCTATGTTGACTTCTAAAGCCAAATTGGTGATCTGGAATGCAGTTGTTTTCATTCAGGATCAGAGTCAGCTTGTTCTTAAGCAATTTTTCGAACAATTTTGACATTGTGGGTAACAAACTTATAGCCTATAAGACTCTACCTTTGAAGGATCTTTACCAGGCTTAGGAATCATCTTTACTAAGGCAATTTTCCATATAGGCAGGAAATGTTCAAGCCGAATTATTGCGTTAAAAATAAAAAGAATTATTCTTTTTGCCGTAAAAGGTAGCTCTAAGAGCATTTTGTTGCTTATATTATCAACGCCAGGAGCTTTTTTACCATTAAGGTTAGCAATAGCCTCTACAACATCTGTAAATCGGAAACGTATTTCTAAAGGACGTCTAGCAACAACAGGCGGTAATTCCCTCACGTCTGTGCAAGTATTGGGAGTGAACACGTTTTTGAAATGATTTTCGAACAGATCACATTTTTCTTCGTCATTTCTAGCCCAGGATTCTCTCAGATTACGCAGTGGTGGTTTTGCGATAACGGGTCTTTTAAGACGTCTGGCTGATCGCCATAGGGAATAATTTGTCTGAGGAGTCGCGTCTAGACCTTCAAGGTACTCTTTAAGTGAAGCCATTCTGTGAACCTCCAACAAGCTTTTTAATTGGTTAGTACATTCTTTCAGCTTATTTTTAAGCTGGGGCGATCTATGCTTTTGCCATTCTCTTCGGACTCTCCTTTTTTCAGATAAAAGTTTTCCCACATCGTCAGAATAAATTTTGCTGTACCCGGCCTGGCGATAGGTAGAAGACGCATGTTCAACGGCATTTTTAATGTTTTCATTTAGAACGCTCAGACTATCATCTATGTCTCCCGGAGTTTTTAGCGGTTGGTTTTCCGAGCAGTGGGCACTAATATATTTTTTATATTTTAACCAATCTACTTTCTTTGTTAAGAAAAAATCACTAGTTGCTATTTGGTGAGGACTGCAAATAGTAATTATTGTGGGTGAGTGGTCAGAAGATAAATCCAAGGAGGCTACAGCCTCAATAAGGTCCGGGGATATACCTTTTGCCACGCCAAAATCTATTACGTCTGGAATTTTATTATTGTCCGTTGGCCAATAGGTTGGTTGTCCAGTTGAAATAACGAAAAGTCCCATTTCCGACACGGAATCATACAAGACACGACCTCTGGGACTAATTAGACGGGATCCCCAGTATGTGTGCTTAGCGTTATAGTCTCCAGCAGCTATGAAGCGGGGACCTAATGATTTGTAGAAACTGTTGTACTGATCCTTCGTTATGGAGAATCTGGGTGGACAGTAAACTGATGAAATAACGAGATTATGGAAAAATTCATCAATGCAGACGTTCGTAGCTTGGATATAACATTCCGAGAGGCCACCCAACCATTGGTGTTTAATTCTTGATTTGATTAGAATAGCCGAGCCACCACATGATCTATCCCTAGGATCCTTTGAATCGTAAAAAGAATAACCACAACTCCCGAAAACGAGATAGCAAGGAAAGGGTTGTAATATTGCCTCTAAAGCACTTGCCGCCGAGGTTGTCCAAAAACATTGTTACGCACAGCAACAAACTAGAACTTACTGGTGGGTGGTGAAAAATTTTGGAGGTCAATAATAAAGGGCATTGCTCCCTAGCTACAGAATAGAAGAATATCATTATCATCATTTTTGCAAATATTTTTTTTTCTCATATTTTTATTATTGAATCTTCGCTAATGCGAACTAACAATAAGTATTCAAATCTTAAAACTAAGTAATTTATATTAGTCCAGTCAGTACCAGACAAAAATTTAAGTTCTCATAACAAAGTAAATTAATTTAAATAGTTTCATCTAAGTTCAATAGTGTCCCTTCTTTTCAGACGAGTGTGTTCACTATGTTGCAAGAGGTTTCAAACGAGCGTATATTAAATAAAAATCTTTAAAAAATAATTTTTTTTTAAATTATTTTAATATTATTTTAAATAAGTTAAGCATGTACCTATAATTATTTACTCTACATTTTAAAGAGAGTAAAGACGATAAAAAGAGATTAATAAGTGAGATAAGCTCTTTGTCGAGCCTTTAAGTACCGAATTTTACGTTCCTGTTATTGTTTGTTGGAATGATTTTCTAAAATTTATCTAAGGGATTGAGCCTTCTATTATATTATAATGCAAGTAGAGACAAAAAAGTATTGTAAAAGCGATTTTTCAATTGTAAAAACTTATCAACCCTATTGAATTTATTTTATGTAGTTGTATGTGTGTAGCAGTTAAAAAACGTTAATAATTTGAGTGAAATAGTGCAATTGTATGTAATGACATCCTTAGAGTAAAAATGAAAAAGAAAAGGGTGGTTATGATTGATTTGTGTTGTGTTAAGTTTTTTTTTGGTTTTAAAATTTTTAATAGACAATTAAAGTACGATAATATTAAACATAAGCATTTTATAGGTATGTATAAGGAAAATTGAAAAACATTAATAGCATTTTAAGTAACCAGGAAAAAGATTAGAAATTTAAATGTATTTCTTTGCCAATCGAAATCGTTAAAAGTGCAAACGAAATAATATTCGGCCTTATCAGACGTGGATTCAGGGGGCGAAGGGAATTTGCCACGCAAAGCGATTAAAACTTCATATTTGATTTAATAAATAAAAATATTATTAGACGTGAAACGTTTCATATATTTTATTAAACAAATGTATTGCACATTCAAAGATGCTTTTAGGGTTTTGTATAGATGCCGGAGATAAAATTTAAAGCCACCATTTTCAAGTTTTCCCTTGAGATGATTTATTTGAATCGAAAACAATTTAAAATTAAATAAATGAAAGTTTCCATAATCTTATTTCAGATATTATACTAAAAAATATTTATGACACTAAATGTTTATTATTCGATTATTTTTGACGAAACTACTGATTTATCCAGAAAAAAACCAAATTTCTTTAGCTTTAGGGTATTTTAACGTAAGCGAAAAGTAAGCAAAAGAAGAATATCGGCCTTATCGACGCATTTTAAAAGGCTTCAAATGAGATTGGCGATGACGTCGAAGTGTCATGAATGCGAACTAGAGACCTAGTCCTATTCAAGCTAATTCAAGAACCGCATTATTTTCTAATTCTTGTGTTATTGTGCGGTTAAACGGTTTAAGTGCTGTAATGTAGAGTAGCTGACACAGTTTTTGTGCTGCAGTGTAGTGTAGTCAAGAATAAAGAGTGGTGTCAGTCACTGTTGTTGACGCAACTTATGTACTGTCATGAGGTGTGGTCGACAAAAAAAATTACTGTGCTTATGTGTGGCACAACAACAAAGACTTAAGAGTAATGTAGTTGTTATGTTAACAAATAATAATACACACAATGTTGAGTGGGTACATACACAAGCAAACATGTACACAAGCAGGCAAATCAATATAAAACTCATGCGTAATTACATTACATTACATACATATGAACATTCAAAATCAACCCCCGTTTTTTATAACTATCACACCAGGAACATCCCGCCAACAGTAAAGTTTCGAGATGAATCTAAATGGAAGTGTGCGATCATGATGAATTGATGTGCCGTGGTTGTTTGCTTAAATGTGCTTAACTGTGAATATATTTTTCATTTAAGTTAAGTTAAGTAAACAAAAGAGATGGCGAACAATACAACGCAGTACTTGTTTTTGTGTGTGCACACGTAAGGTATATGAAATGAATTAAAAATTCGAGATGATGCCTTATTTAGTGTCGTCTTGGGCTGGCCTCTAATACTTACTGTCACACAGCCGCTTAGTATAATTGTACAAAAGCAGGATATAGATTTATAAAAAGGATCATCCGTTATAAAAACCCTGATCATGTGTTTTGAGACTAAAAGAAATAAAGCCCAAAAACAAAATTTAAAACTATTTTTAAACTGCAAACAATATTTGCGTTGGTATGGGAATTTTAGTTCAAAAGCCTAGATTTAAAAGAAAAATCATTTTAAAGATGTGGAAATATACTCACGCATCGAGTGATATACACCCTTAATTGAATCTGTTTTACAAGACTTAAAAACACGTTTTCAAAGGACATCCTTTATTTGTTTAACATCCCTTAACTTTTGCCTTAGAATAATACTACATTTACTGATTTAATAATTTTAAACCTGCAGATTTTTTAAAATTTAAAAAAAACTGATTAAAAACTGCGTGTATCAAAATTAAAAGCTAAAATTTTGCATTTAAAATAATAAAAAGGAAAAAATTTATAAAGACCTCCCAGAAAATAAATTAGATGTTTTAGCAATGTGTGGCCCAGATATTTACCCAAATTTGCAAAAAAAAAATATGAAATATGGTCCGTGTTTTTTTTTTGTGCTTTTTACAATTAAAAGTTTACAACACTTTTAAGCAGCAAGTAGCAATAAAATACAATCAAATATAAAACAACCAAAACATGAAAATGGTTCTCGATTCACTTGAACATCGTCGGAATGTGGGATATGTTTCACTGTTCTATCGATACTGTAATGGAATGTGCTCTAAAGAACTCAGGGAAATTGTTCCTAAAATCTGGTATTTTTCACGTGACATTCGTTTTGCAAGAAGAGCACGCCCATTTGGTCATCTGGCTAGTGAAATGCACCACGCATTACAAGGAGAATTCGTTCTTTAGTCAAACAGCTCGTACGTGAAATAAGCTTTCTAAAGATAAATTTCCTGTCACAGTTAATATCGAAAAATTTAAATATAATGTCTACAAACACTATTCCTTTTTTCAATAAGCAACACAATGCAATGCGTTGGGGCTATCCCCTGAGCGCTGGTTATTTAAAAAAAAATGACGAGCCTCGTTAATGTGGAAGATAATTGAAAAGTTTCTACAACTTCTATGGTGTTTTTGTAAGTAAGAGGTGTTTATTCTTCATAGTTTTTGGAAAGACAGCGGTAAAAGTGCCTGACATAATCGCTGATATAAGCAATATTAGATAGACATCAGTGAGGATGCTCTCGCTTATTGTTCCACTTAGATCAGTGGTAGCAACTAATACTATTACATTTATTTTTGTATGTGTGCAGTTTCAGATAATTTTAATTCGGTAAAAGGGTGCCCTGGTAGATCAGTGGTAAGTCTACCAGTCTGGGGGTTGTGGGTTCGATTCCCACCAGAGACCCATTTTCTGTTCTTTCTTATCCTTCTCTAAATTTCTTCTTTCCTTCCTTCTTTCTGAACATATTCTATCTGCCTCTCCAGGTAACACAAAGGGACCGAATTAAGCGGACCCAAGTGAGCTGTATCCTTTCCTTCAATGACTGCCTGTTCTACCTAGCCTTACCTAATTTCGTATTGTTGTTAGTGTAGTTTAATAAACAAACGATAATCTTCCTCCTTATTTGAAAGCTCATTTGAGACTGATCAAAATCTCTAATTCTTTGTATACGTGTGATCGTGTCCATGTGAAGACAAAAGAGGGAATTTGCACGGCGTGGCAGAATGCCTACCCCTGCTCTATATCTACATTTCAAAAAAAGTTAGTTGGTTGAAGCAAGGGTAGTAAAGGTCATCCATCAATGCTACATTCTGAGAGGTGTCATAACAATGATTTAAATTTTTTTAATTGATCAATATAAGGCAAGGGGGTATTTAAATCCCTTTGGAAAAGAAATATGTATATCAAATGACATATTTGAAAAACTACAGTACTGATGACTTTCTTACATAACTGGCACTTTTGTTGCGGTTTGTCTGTTCTTTTACAGTCAGAGGGGCTTATGAACCTCCTTGACGTCAGAATAAACTGGATACTGTGACACTGCAATAATGTTAAAAATAAATTTTGGACTCGGTTTCTTACTTATTTACCCCCTAAGATAATGTTTGAAGGGCATAGGAGCATGGCAAAGCTTGCTTTCAAACCAAAAAAAAACTACGTTTTGGCTAAGCGGCACTAAGTTATTTCTGAATCTAGGTATGTTAAGTCTGAGAACGACACATCAATTAATTTTTTCTAGTGAAGCTTACAACTATACGATAACCCAACGATACCTTCTTCTCATCGACTACGGTTTAAAACTATTTTTTGTTTTGATGAGTGCCAAAAAATAGTTTGTTTATGCAGCTGCAACATAGCAGCAACAAGGACAACAACAACAACAATAAAAAACCCAATGTCTATCTTTCCTCGTGTAAACAAAAATAACAAATTTGTTTATTATCGTAACCTTAGTAGAAATTTATTTAGAATAAAAGCAACAAAAATTAAAAAATAATAACAACAATAAAAGCACAATATCATCTAAATATACAGTAATGCAAGGCACACACACACATACAAACACATATGTACGGCATAAAAAGGACATCAAACATTTAAGATATAGCTAAAGGAAGAAGTTTTATTTAACCCCTGTTTGTGTAGAGGCTTATTAATGACGATGATGGGTAAAAATGAAAAATTATATTTTGACACTCAAACCATTAAAAAAAGCACACCCTCTCTCCCCTTAATACGTATGTATATGCGTGTATGTTTGTATAAAACAATTTAAACTCTTAATATTTGTTTTAAATTTTTGTTTATTTAAAGTTTTTAAAATATCTGATGCACCTTTTAAAATACGAAAATTTTAAATTATGCTGGTTAACGACTTTTTTTTTTTGAACAATTAATGATTTTGTAATGTTTTTTCAATTGTTACAAATTAAAATTGTTGTCGAGGATTAATAAACTAAAAGGATTAAGTTTTTTATTCAAAGTATTGAAATTTAAAACGAAACGTAATTCATTAATCAAATTCGTTGAAAATAAACAAAAATTGTGTTCGAATTATGTTGAAAATAAAAAATGAATATAATTTAAGTTATCGCATGATCACATGGAGGTTTTGTCTACATATATGCAGTTGAAATTTGTCTTTTGCTATGTTAAGTAGGTTAGATTTGGTTAAACTAGCTGGTCTCAAGGACCCCATATAGACACTTTGGGTTACAAGAAGAGGTGATCAGCGGTTAATTTGAATCTGGTCGGAGGTGCTTCAAATTCTCCTTTCAACCCAAGATAAGTTATCCAGGTGTATGTGACGAGCGCTGAACAGTAACACATATTGCTGGCATACAACAGAAGCTACAATAATCTTTGCCAGTCGTTTTGTTTTTTTTTGGATAAACTACTGTCCAAAAGTAACCTTTTACTATCCCCACTAGGAGTCTACAATAACTTCTCCGCAAAAAAGAAAGAAATCTTGTCGGTCCGGGTCAGAAGATCGTAATCCTGAAGACTTTACAGAAAATAGCCCTGAGCCTCAATGTATGACGTATGTTCCTATAATAAAACTAAAGAGGATTCCAAACGTCAATTGCTGTTTTTATAGATGAATGAAGTCTTTGTTTTGACAGTTTGTAAGCCATTGTAGTTTTCTAATGCTGTAATGCCCCTTTCCCATGGCTTGCAGCTTACAGAGATAACCTTGATAACTGTCTGACTATCAATGAATATATAAAGTGGGCAAAAAGAAATCACCCTGTTGGAAGACGCTCCTATTTTTGCTAATGGTGGCCAATGTCAAATCTGCTTTGACATTAGTGAACTAAACAGATGTAGAATACAAGTGAACAAGCCATGGAGCGATACACTCCCCAAGAACGCAGAAAAATTGTGCCCGAAATCCGTCGCCGATTCTCCGGTCGTCCGGCACCCACTGCGGAAACACTGCGCCGTTTGGCCACCAACCTAGAAGAGTATGGTACCACACAAGACGCTGCCAAGAGTGGCCGGTACCGGAGCGACCGTTCAGCGGAGAATATTGCCGCTGTTGGGGAGGATGTCAAGCTGTTGCCTGTCGGCCACCAAATGCATGTAGCCTACGCCCAAGCCATCCTCTTTCTCGAAGCCGAAATTGGCGATTTTTCGATTAAAATCATAATGAGCGATGAGGCTAATTTCCACCTTAGCCAGGAGTGATGCACCCGCTAAAAGTGACTGCATGGTGCGCTGTTCTCGCTGGAGAAGTCATCCGGCCATTTTTTTCGAGGACTCCGCTGCTCAACCACAGCAGTGAACGCTATAGGGCAGTGTTATCCGAGTTTTTTTCTGCCGCAATTAAACGAATCAGGACTGAAGGACAAGTAGGGCAGAGCAACGGCACACACTGCGCGAGCTACAAGCAATATTCTGAATGCGGCGTTCCCCGGTCGCCTCATCTCTCGTTTTGGCGATTTGTATTGGCCCGAAAGATCGCCCGATTTAACCATTCCAGACTTTTTGTTATGGGGTTTTTTGAAGTGCTGTGTTTACGTGAGCAAGCCCAAGAACCTGGAAGCCCTCAAGGACTACATTTGACACGAGTGCGAGAATCTTTCGCCCGAAGTTCTCCCTGAAGTGATGAAAAATGCCGTAAAATGAACCCGTATAGCAATCCATTGTTGCGGTGCCCATTTTGCCAATATCATCTTCTCGACTTAAGGTTAATGTAAACATAATCAAAAAAACAGAATCGAAGTTTTTTATTTAGAAAAAAAAGAGAGCCAAACAACTTTGGATGAGTTTCTTTGGCCCACCTTGTAAAAGAACTCTCACTGAGGGAGGATAGGACAAGACACTTGGCGATATTGGCTGCTAATACATATATCTGTCTGAAAGGCACTCCGGTAATTAGGAAGGTTACAGGGCTTACTGATGACCAGCTCTCATCAAATCTGGACCAATTCATAAAAAAGTTGCAGGTAATGAGTGTTCATGGTGAGGATTAACGACACATCTTCTCATATATCAGCACCAGAGGATTCGTGGGTTCATTGTGCGTAACTTTAAAGGAAGATGACATCAAGTAAAGAAGAAAAGTCTAAGTAAGACTAAAAAGAAAGAAAGCGATAGTCTAGGACCAAAAAAGTAGTAGATATACAAAATTCCCTCTTCATTGCCTATGCTCTATCCAACTAATTTCCATTATGAACCCAATAATGCTCTCTTGTTAACACTGCAAAACATCGTCTAGTTGTTCATGGAATCTTTTGCCGAACCACTTGGCCATATGGTTCTGCAGTCTCAAAGAGTGTTAGAAAGCATGCTTTGGCGTCTCCAGTTCGTCATATATAGTAAATAATCTGGAGTGCCGCGATCTTATTTGCTCGTCCAGTGTTCAGTTGTGACCCCGATTGAGCTCTTCAGAACCATTTTTCCCAAGACAATGAACAATCTAGGGCTTGCATAACTCAGCCCGTGTCATTTAGGCTTTGCTACGTTACTGCCACTTATGTTGCTTTAGCTGAATATTCGTCATGTTAAGCATCCTTTATTAATGGTCTCACAGCTTAGTCCTTAATGGTCTAAAGCTAAAGCACATCTTTGGACCTTGGTAAGAAGCTTCCTTCCTTGGGAAGTATGTAATCACTGCTACATTCTGCATTTGTATTAACCCTACCATGTCCGTATAGTACCAGTGTGTATTGCTCTTTTACCCCTAATCAAGTTGCAGAGCTTCTCGAAGCACTATTTTATTCACTACAAATAGTAGTTTTATTCAGTACAAGTATCGCAAAACGCTGAAAAGCCTAAATCCTGTGGTGCAAATCCAATGCGTGAGATTCCATACTTTACCTAGCAATTTCCCTTACGTATATAGTACCTTGCTGAAATAGTTTTAGAACCATATTTTTTAGCTCCATTTATATAAAAATAAGTAAAAGAGTCAAAAGTTCTCTCCTTAATACGGCCACCTTGCATAGATACACATCTGCTGTTTTACAACACATACTCGCCACAAGTTTCGATTTAATTTTTATATCTTTTCTTTAGCCAAATAAGAAATTATAAGTACAAGTTTGGAGAACAAGGCAGAGGAATAATATACTATCGCTTATAGCAAGCACTCTGTCGTTAAAAATGGTGGCTTTTGGGAGAGAATGATTTATGAGAGTGTATGGGCGCTTTTCACTAAGAGTGTTATTAAGAAATTGTTACGTTTTTATTGAGGCTACAATTACCCTTGCTCCTATCCAACTTCTTTTTTCAAAACGTAGATATTGTAGCACAATTAAATTAGGTTACCTTAGCCAGTGATCAGATTGTTGTGCGCTCCTAGCAAAGAAAAAACAATTTTGGGGGATATATGTTCCCTGCAAAACTCGAGGGGGCACAGAGCTATAATAAAATGATTCTAATAATCTCGATACTCCGCTTGGAGCTTGACTTTGTTCCACTTTATACGCAAGCTCAAAAGTTCTCATGTCAGTTGCCGCTTCCAGGTATGCGCTAGTCTTCCCTGCTTTTCTGCAGATTCCAATTAAGGTATTTCTTGGAAGTTTCATCGCCTGGTTAACCGAGGGTGTGGCCTTGCTTATTTCCGTTCTCATATGCTGCTGGTTTGCCTACGAAGTTGGCTATTGGATATTGTCACAGGCTAGAAAATTCTTAATATTTTGCGGAGGTATTTGTTAAGAAATGCTCGGAGGCATTGTATGACACGTGGTGCCATGTTCCAAGTCTCGCATCTATACAACGTCGTAGATTTTATATTGGAGTGAAGAAATTGATTTTGGTTTGTTTTGAGATGTTAGAAGTTTTCCTGACCGAGTTTGGCTGGAAAATGCACTCCGTGCCTTGTTTATGCAACGAGATGAATCTGATACTGAGCCTTTAGCTGTATCAATTGTGCTTCCCAGGTAGCAGAAGGGCTTGACACCGTTAGTATCTTGTTGGATGGAATTGTGATTTGTGTTAGTGCTAATGCGGAGCCCAGCCAATTTTGCGAGGTTACCGATAGTGTACATTTTCAACGGCACTCTGAGAATGAGAAGCTAAGTAGATAAATAAATAGGTAGAAAATTTTTGTTGATGCGGACAAATTCCCTTCACATATGCCATTTAACACCTAATTGAGCTACATCTGGTAATACATCAAACGTAAAATTTAGGGATCTGGCCGGTGCAAAAGCATTCATTTATTCTACTAAGATTGCTCTAGTAATCCTCCAATTTTTTTTTTATTTTGATACTGTGGTTCAACAACTCTGCAGCAAATGTGTGATAATTGGTCGGCGTACTCGTCCTGTTACAGGTACAAAACATGAATTGGACAAAAGTTATTGGTCGTGGTCGGTTAAAAAGCTTAAACAGGATTTCAAACAATAAATGCAAAAGTTGCTTATATAGGATTGGCCTGTAAGCCGTTCTGAGGTATCAGTTTTGAACCAATTGCCCCCTCCAATGACAAAGCAATGTAAAATTGACAGCTTCCCTTAAAATAAAGTGCAAGAACTAGAACCAGTCCCTACCCTAAGAAACCGTTCACGTCAAGTCTTAGACCAGTCCACTTTTCCGCAGGGTGTTTTGTTGAAGGTTAAAGTCGGTAGCTGTTTTGGTATATCAAAAAATACATAAAAATGGTAGTATTTTTCGATCTCACACTTTGATGTTCAAATTTTTGACCGGACTGTTTTGACGCAGGGGTCATTAGGACCTGATCAAGGAGCTCAGGTCTGGTACACAGATGATTCTAAGAAATCGAATGTCAATACTGGTGCTGTTTTTTTTTTTGGTCCTGGATTTCAAAGGAGCCTGCCTTCGGGCAAACACCCGTCAATATTTCAGGCCAAAGTTTATGCCATTTGCATCAGTGCCTATGAAACTTTGAGAAGGAATGTGAGGAGGACCCGCATTTATATCCTTTTGGATAGACAAGCGGCTTTAAAAGATCTCATGACCTATGATTTCACCTCGGCATTGGTGCTGGAATGTATTGACGTCCTTAATCGCTTTGGCATTTACAACTGGGTTATACTTCCTTGGATTCCGAGTCATGAGGGTCATGTTGGTAATGAACGTGCCAATTGCCTTGCAATCTGAGGGGCGAGCCGTAGGATGATTTGTCCGGAGCCTTTTTGAAGTCTTCTTTTATGTTATATTAGGTGTGAACTATTCGAACTCCTTGATGCGAGTTTTGCCTCTCACTGGAAAATAGCTTTAGGTCAACGTCAGGCTAAGAGGTTCGTGTGCTTCTCTAGGTCTAAATCTAGGGAACTTTTCTTTCTAGACATGAAGGATCTGAGATTATTTTCAGGCTTTCTGACTGGACAGAGTAATCTCAAATACTTTTTTAATAAAACCGGCAGCTCGAATTTAGTAACGTGCAGGTTTTGCGATGTGGATTATGAGACTGCAAAGCACATCCTCTGCAATTGCCCAGTACTCTGGGCGAGAAAGAAACGTTTTCTTGAGTGTGCAATTGTTACGCCAATAGGCATTTGGAGTTCTTTACCTCGTAGGGTTTTAGGCTTTATTAAAGCCTTGATTTATAGGTAAACTAATGGCTGCACAAAATACCTATTTTTTGGTGGCAGTGCTAAGGGCCAATTTACTACTATTATTACAACTACTATATAAAAATTATCAATTTTTTTGGGGATACCACTCCCTTTGCTCATATTTAACTGATTTTTTTAAGTGTAACAATTACAGTACAATTGTATTGCAGCAGGTTGGAAGTTCATAGTGTCAGAAATATAGGCTTTTTTTAAATATATTTTTACATAAAAGGTAAAGAAAACTATAAGGCGCTTACACAAGCATTTATCTATTTGTTGAAATTACGAGCAGAAAAAGTTAAAAACTTAAAAGAAATTTTTAAAACCTTTTTTAACTTTTTAAATAGAAATTAGTATATTTGTTCACCAAAATAGATACCTAGTCTGTGATTGGTTGAATAAAATCAAATTAAGCAACGCCCTTTATCTTTCAAGTATTGCCGACAGCCATGAAAGATATCAAAACACCCCTTATTTTTGCCCACCGTTAAATAAATGTTTTCCACTGCCAGCGCCAGGATATGTTTTCAATTAAACACAATATTCATATGTAAACGAAAAACGGAAGTAAAAAGACCTTAAAACGGAAGGAACAAGCAATTTGAACTATTTTCTTTATAAAACGTTTAACGGCTCAATTAACAAGTGTTGGTTACACAAAACCACGCGTGTGTTAAACAAATAAAAGCAAAAAAATAAATAAAAAATAGAATAAAAATAAATACAGTCATGTGTCATATTCAATGGAGCCACGTTTTTGGAATTAAGTGAAAAATTTGTAGGAAACTGTGATTTAGAATAAATAAATTAAAGCGGAAAACTAAAAGGTGTTATAGTTAGGCAAAAAAAAAATTTACTTGAAAAATTATTGAATAGTCTTATCTCTTCCAAAAAACAAGTAATTAAAATTTAAAAAGGATTTATAAATCTATAGACAATAAATACTTGTAATCAATCAATTGTTTAGGAATCGCCCTTTTCCTTGTTGAGCAAAAAAGACCTTGATAAGTTATAGAAGTCAAAAATTAACCAAAATCCTTAATCACCCTTCTTAAAATAAAAAACACTTGATTTTTGTTTAAGTAAGTGGCCACACGTGACTAACAACTAGCAGCACGCGTCACCACCTGCTTATTTAACCTTAATTCCTTTAAACAAGTTTTGCCATCATTAACAGTTATGTTTTCCATGGATAATTTCGATTTGGAATCAACAATGGCCCGTCATTTTTTTGAAGGTTCGCAGGCCACCAACGGCTCTTCCTCATCCAGTTCGGAATTTTTCTTTGGCGATGACAATAGCTCTGATACGGATGAAGATGATGCCTATAGCAGCGGTTTTAATAGTGACCAAGAGAACAATGAAAAGGCGTAGGTTTTTATTAAACATTTAACAAATGACTTTCAGCATCCGCCATTTAATTTAGTATCTTTAAATATTTTTCTCTTTCTAATTCATCTTCTAAATGCAGACGTCCTTCGCATAAGCGCCGCTTGAAATGCGCCTCTCAAGTGGCACAACAACGTCAAGCGGCAAATTTACGTGAACGTCGTCGCATGCAAAGTATTAATGAGGCTTTTGAAGGTCTACGCTCCCATATACCGACGCTACCATATGAGAAACGTTTAAGTAAAGTTGATACATTAAAGTTGGCCATTAGCTATATAACATTCTTAAGTGAAATGGTAAAAAAGGATAAGAATGGCAATGAACCGGGTTTGACTTTAAAAAGGAATTATCAAAAAGAGCCGCCCAAAAAGATTATATTAAAGGATCGAAGTGAGTATTACATTAAAAAAACATGTATTTTAATTTGTTTTACGTCAATATTAATTAAAAAAGAATTTCGAATATCGAAGATATATAGTCCCCGACATTTAGTGTTTTATTTATTGTATTAATTAATAATATTTAATACAGGGTGTCCGCCGGCAATGTATACTAGTTAGTTTTGTCGCTATTTTGGTAAACATTAGTCTTGACAGTTTATATTTGGCAGTCGTGAAGGAGAGACTTTGTAAATTTATTATTAAAAAATATTTGGTAAACCAACGTGTTTTAATCGTTAAAACATTTTATCAAAATCAATCATCGATTACTATGACAGTGAGAAAGTTACGTGAAATTTTTGATAGAAAAAACGTACCAACAAGACACTATTTATAGTGTAGTGAATGATTTCGAAGAAAGAGGGTTCGTAGTTAATAGGCACAAGCATGGACCACAACGTATTGCAAGGTCGTCTAAAAACATTACTGCTGCTCAACAAAGTGTTCAAAACAATTTATCAACCTCAATTCGACGCCGTGCTCAGGATCTTTATCTTCAGAGAAAAACTTTGGCCACGATTTTGCACAAGGATTTGCATTTGTTTCAATTCAAGATTCAGTTGACACAAGAGCATCTTTCAGAATACTATTTACGCCATCGTACATATGCCAATAGGCATGACAACCCCGATTTTCACAAAAAAATCATAATGAGTGACGAGGCACATTTTCATTTGAATGGATATGTGAATAAACAGAATAGTCGGTTCTGGGCAATGGAAAATCCTCATCTTTGCATCCATTAAAAGTGACAGTTTGGTGTGAAATTTGATCAGGAGGAATCACTGGACCAGTTACTGTCAATGGGGAGCGATATCGTGATATGGAAAACTTTTTAATTCCACAACTGCATGCCTTGGGCTTGGTTAACATGAGGTATCAACAAGACAGTGCCACATTGCATACAGTCAGGATTACAAAGGAATTACTGCGAGACCTCTTTTCACAACAAGTTATTTCAAGAAATTGTGATGATGGTTGGCCTGATTTGACTGCTCCGGACTTTTTTTGTGGGAATATGTGAAAATCAAGGTTTATGCATATAAACCAGAAACGCTGGACAAACCCAAATCAAATATTCGTGATGAAGTTTATGAAATTCAGGCTGAAATGTGTGAGAATATAATGAAAAATGTGCTCAAAATGGCTCGCATTTGTGAGACTTATCGAGGCGGACATTTATCTGATATTGTATTTCATACATAATTGCCGACATTAAATAAAACATTTATCAAAATAAGATCAATTCTCTTTTATTTAATCAAAAAATTTTAAAATTTCACCCTGTTTTTGGCAATATTATTGGAGCAACAATACCGGCTGGGTAATTCGAAGGGGATGATATTTTTAAACCCCTAATACCAAATAATCTAAAAGGTTTGCCTTCTAATTCTTAACGCTTGCAGCTTCCAATTAAATTAGCCTTTGCTTTAACAATTAATTAGTCCCAGGGTCAAACTCTCCAGGTTGCTGGTTTGCACTTGGAAACCCCCGCTTCTCTCATGTCAAGTTGTCTGTCGCCTGCTCTAGAGTACTAAGTGGAAAGGATTTACACATAACATAGTGTATAATAGCGTTTTATCAATTACCTAGCCAACCGTTTATTTTTGTTTGCATATTTGCATATTTTCACACATTATTGGTTATGGGTTTAATGTTTATGTTAAAGTTTTATTAACAACACTAAAGGGTATTTCGTGTTAAAATTCACATACTAAAAGCATTGACAGCTCATAAAAATTATCAAAATTTCGAGTTGAATCGATTACCGTGATTTTCCCCCAGTTTTTTATGCATTTGTAAAGTTAGGCAACTGCTTCCAATCTTTACCTTTTAAGATTATTCCCGTGCAACGCCGGGTAGAGTAAGCTAGTATTATAACAAAAAATACCGAAGAAATCCTAGTTTTTGCAATAGAAAATTTTAATTTTCGTATCATGTAGAAGGTTTTAGATCAAGAGTTTTAAAAGTTTTCGACATTATTCGTCTTAAAAGTTTAATAAAAGTTGTAAGCTTGGATGGGGGGTTCTAGTCCCCTTCCTCTTTTCTAACAATTTTTTTTCCAAAATTTATGAATTTTTTGATTATTACTTTTTGTACAACATTCGAAGTCGAAAACAGTTATAGTTTTTCAGATGCAGCATATCAAAAATTTAATAAACGTTGTTTATTTATGTGGGAGGCTCCCTCCCTCCGCTTTTATTCAAATAATTTTTTTTTTCAAAATGTAAGTCTTATTGTCCAATTACTTCTTATAGAACATTTGATGTCCGGGACATAGCGTATCGAAAAATTTATAAAAATTTTATATTTGTATGGAAGCTGTCCCTTCTCTTTCTCCTAATCAAAAAAAAAATTCCAAAATGTAGGTCTTATTGTCCAATTAATTTTTGTAGAATATTAGAAGTCGATAGCTATTATAGTTTTAAAAATTAGGCCCATGAAACACTTCACAAAATTTATGCAATTATAGGGAAAATACCACTTGCCCTGATTCTACCTGAAAAAAAATTTTCCCTTATTTAGACCCCTATCTTCAAAATATCCGTGCCAAATTTTGCGGCAAGACTGACTATATTTTTTGGGATATATAGGGAATTATGAACAATTTTTGTCCTAAAAAATGGGTTATTTTGGGTTTTTGCTTAAATCTCGGCCAACACTAAACCGATTTAGCTGATTTTAAATAGCGATTGTCTTAGGGATATTTCTAGTAGGTTCAAACTAATAACTGGTCCGTGTTACTTTACTTAATTTCGGAAACTGGACTTCAACAGACGGACAGAGATATATTGACTTTCCTATATATAAGAATCCAGAATATATATGCTTTATGGAGTCGCAAATGGATAATAAAGAAACTACAAATGGAATGACAAACTGATATATACCCTTTCACTATGTGAAGGGTACAAAAATACAAAAGGATGACTATTTGCAGTCGCCAATAAAGAAATACTTTTATTGTCTGTTTCATCATTTAAGCGAGTTCAATTAGTAAAAAGGGCCCAAACTATATTCGTTCAGTTTCAATTCTTTTACGAGCTTAAGTCAAGGTTTACCACGTAGTCAAAGAACAAAGGCCAACAAGAAGAGAACAACGAAAAATCGACATTTATTTGTTTTGTTGGCAGTTTTGAATCAATTATAGTAAAACAAGTGCAAAAACGATAAAAAAAAACTGCACAATTTGCCTGCACACTAGGCCGGCGAAGCGCTTTCCACTAATTGGAAGCGTTGCTCTGATGTTTAGCGATTCATTATAACTTTTAAAATTTTGGTGAACCGAAACTTCACTACAATTTGATTATCTCAGCTGTCTTACCATGGCTTAAAGAAATACCCGGTACAGATGGGCCAAAATAAGTTGTATGGCCCTAATTTTCGATTCCATTTTGTGATTATGTTTATTTGAACCTTAAGAATTTTATTGGTAAAGTCGAGAGGATTAAAACATTTTTCTTTTAAATTTTCTGTTCTCGATTGCATTTAATGGGTTAATATTTAAATTTACAATCTATATTTTTTAATGCAGTGCTTGTTTAATACAAAACTTTTCTCACACTTAAACTTTCTATCAAATAGTTGCAATCGAGCATGACAGAATTTTGTCTACTAATCACAGTAATCATAAACTACAAAATGACCATGGTTTCATAGATACCAGGAACACTTGCGTGTCCAAAAACGCCCACCAAACGGCAGCTGTTTTAAAAGTTTTTGAAAAAACCCCCTCAAAATGTTTATAAGTTTATGAACTAATCAACGCAAAATATACTTTTAAAAACGTCAAGATAAACGATCTTTTTAATATTCAAATATGCATGAGTTTATAAAAACATTATTTTGCAAAAAAAAAAATAAACACGTAATCGCCGATATTCCATCAATGTCAAAACTAATTTTATTTATTCTATTCATTCATTGAATTAAAGATTCGTTTTTGCGTTAACGATTAGTTAATAAAGACCATATGGATTTGGTAAAATTCTAAAAGATCTTTATCTTAAATGCTGATGATTTTGTTTTCGTGCTGGCAATCAGGGTGGTAGGTTTGTGGTTGTGGTACAGAGTGAAAACAGTGGATAAACATTTACCACAAGAATAACAGCAACAACAACTTTAAGGATGATATTATTAGCAAAACAATATTGAGCTCTAATACAGAGTTAGTTAGTGTTGAGGCACGTCTGTCTGGAACTAATTAAAATTTTCACACTTTTTTTTTTTGGCCTGTCTAATGTTTTCTACCATATCCTGCCAGGCTAGAATATTAGATGCCAAAGCGCACCATTTAAAACAATTTTTTTTAATGCGATGCAAACTGCAATTGATGTGTTTGAATTTGTTGCAGTTGAAGATTTTCGTATTGAAAAGTTTTGCTAATAAAAATGAAGTAATTCGTTACGGTTTTTTGGTTAATAATTTTTCTATTCAAAATGTATACGACATCGAAGGATTAGGGAAACTATGGTAAATTAAAAAAAAAAAAAGGGAAATTGTGTTAAATCTTAAAAGGGGTATCTACATACATATATAATTTTTAAAGTTTTAAGGGTAATTGTTTAAAAACCAAAATCAAAAATATTGTGGTTTGTTTCTCTGAAGATATCATTTCAAAAAGTCATAATAAAAATAAATTTCAATATAATTTGGATAAAAAGTAGTTTAAAATATTCAAATTTAAATGGTTTATAAAATATAGAACGAGTTTTTGTTTAAAAAAATATTTTAAAAAATAATGCCTAAAAAGTTAGGGAAAATAAGGTTGACTAATGAATATTATGTGGCAACATTAAAAATGTCATCCAAATAAACAAAGCTGGCAACTTAATAATGCCAAAAATGTTTTTTCTCCTAAAAATTTGTTATTTATTTATTTCATAAAATTTTATAATAAATGTTAACATTGGGTTTGAAATGTGGGTAATCTAGGTTGCGAAGAGTGATGAAAAGAGGCAAGCTCTCTTATGCACCAGCATTCGAAAACAATAAACCTATTGTTGGCCAATTCTGCTGTGACGGGTGTGACAATTTGACTTTAATTTTTTTCTAGAAACGAACTCAAATATTTTTCAATAAACCAAAAATTTGATGTCATGTTTATTTCTGAGACGCATATGACTTCTAGAAGCAATTTCAAAATTAGACGCTATTCTTTTTACGATTCGAAGGATCCCAGAGATGGATCGAGAATCAAACACCAATGGATGAGTGGTCTCTCCGAATGTTATATACAAGCAACAAACGTCTGCGCTAATAAATTTTTCCATGGCCAGTTATTTCGTCAGTGTATTTATTGTCCACTGAGATTTTCTCTAACAAAGGATCAGTTCAACAGTTTTTACAAATCTTTAGGCTCCCGCTTCATAGCTGCTGGAGACTATAACATTAAGCATACGTGCTGGGGCTTTCGCTGAATTAGTCCCAGAGGTCGTGTTTTGTATGGTTCCGTCTCTAAAATGGGACTTTACGTTATTTCATCTGGACAACCAACCTTTTGGCCAACTGATCACAATCAAATTCCAGTTGTTATCGATTTTGGCGTAACAAAAGGGATATTCCCGGAACTTACCGAAGCTCAAGCTTCGTTGGATTTATCTTTAGACCACTCACCCACTGTAATCACTATCTACAGTCTTCACCATGGTAGTCATCACCGAATTTCAACTAGTGATAGTTTTTGGTTTAAAAGTGTTAATAAGTTAAAATACAAAAAATTTGTCAGCACCCACTGCTTGTAAAACCAACCGCTTACAACTCCCGAAGACATCAATGATTGTCTGAGCAACCTTAATAAGAACATTAAAGAGGCCGCTGAACATGCCTCTTCTAACTATCTTTAAACTATATACAACAACATTTTTTCAGCCGATTTGCAACAGCTTTTATCTGAAAAAGAGCAGCCCGAAGCGAAGAACAGATAACCCCAACTTAAAACCAAGTTGAAAGAATGTACAAACCCATTAAAAATTTGCTTGAGGTTTACAGGATGGCATCTGTAAAGGAACACCTCGTAGGTCTAGACTCTACTCCTCAGAAGAATTATTCACTATGGCGATCAGCTGAATGTCTCAAAAGACCCGTTATCGTAGAACTACCACTACGTAATCTGAGAGGATCCTGGGCAAAAAATAATGAAAAAAAATAAGATCCGCTCGCAAGTCATTTAATAAATGTGTTCACTTCAAATACATGCACTGACATGAGTAAATTACCATCTATTGTTGCTAGATGTCATATGAAAATACGTTTCCAACTTTTGGATATCATCGAGGCTAACAAAAATTTAAATGAAAAAAAGCTTCTGGCTTTGATGGAGTAAGCAACAAAATGCTTTAAGAGCTGCCTTGCACAGAAAAATGAATAATTCTTTTTATTTTAACACCTTGCCTTAGTCAAGATGATTCCTAAGCCGGAAAAAGATACTTCGAAGGTGGAGTCTTACAGGCCTATAAGTCTGTTACCAACTATGTGGAAATTGTTCGAGAAATTGCTTAGAAAAAAGCTGACTTCAATTTTGAATGACAATAACTGTATTCCAAATCACAAACTTGACTTTCGAAGTTAACATAGTATCATCCAACTAACCCCCAGATTGATACAGGAAATGATCAAAAGAATTACTTCTCCGCGCTGTTTATTGATGTCTCTCAAGAGGCCTCGAAACAACTTCTACATCACGTAGCCCAAGTAGAAAAATGTGCTAATTTGTGGGGTATTAAAATAAACGACCAAAAAAAGCCACTCACGTACCTTTTACTTTACGAAAGGAAACGTGCTACCCAGTTCTTATTAACAACCATACGGTGCTTTAACAATTTGAAACAAAATATGGTGGAATTCGCCTGGATTGCCGCCTCACATGGAAGTCACATATAGATGCGAAGTTGACACAATTAAAACTTTAAACAGCCCAAATCCACTGGCTAATTGGTAGAAACTCTGTGCAACGTCCTGATTGTAAACTTCTACTCTACAACTCAATTTTGAAACCAATTTGGTGCTACGAGATACAATTATGGGGCAGTGCTTCCGCTATCAACATAGAAAAAATTTAACGCTGTCAAAATAAAGTCCTAAGACTCTTGGAATTATGTAATGGGCTCTCATTTTTTTATAGGTTACAAGGTAGTGAGGTCGCTACTACAGAAAAATTACATTTTGGTAAGGGCGCTAATAATTACATTTATACATAGTTATGAATGGAAAAAATATAACTGGAGAAGAAAAAAAACTTTTTTGTTCAAAAAACCCTAAAGTTTTAATATTATTTTTAGTTAATTCTTGGTAACTAGTTACTTGATTGTTCTTTGTTAGCGCATTTGTAAGCGAGGGTCATGAATTTCTGGATAATTCAAACAAAAATAACTAGTTGTTCAGTCAAAAGGTAACTAGTGTTTCTTCATTTCCAATATTACCTGCTAACTTACAAGGTAAGCAAAGGTTTTGCTGGGAAGTAAAGGTTACTTAGTTAATTTTTAGTGTGTAGCGACTTGGAAACACTAGGCCCCATGTTTCCTTGAGGGTCATATGAATATGAATGAAATTAAGGCCATAATTCGTAATTTTAAGTCGAAATTTTTGGGCTGATAATACAAGTTAAGGCATTTCTATAGTTATTGAGGTACCAATATATACGAGGGTTGCTTTTTATTTTTCGGGATTTGGCAACACTAGTGTTTCAATCTGACAACTAACAACTCTATCGTAAAGTTTGACATTTTCTAAGTTATACGTACTTAGAACATTTTGACATATGAGCGCTGTTTGTGTTGTTTACAGTAACTTAAAAGATTCAACTCGACCCAAAAATGAAATTAAATCGTGAACATTTTCGTGCGATTATTTTTTACAACTTTCACCGTGGATTAACTCAGCAACAGTGCATGGATGAACTTAATTCTATTTTTGGCGATGAAGCTCCATCAAGAACCAGTGCTTATCGATAAAATGGTGAATTCAAATGTGGTCGTAGTTCACCTCAAGACGAATTTCGTGAAGGTCGTCCAAAATCAGTTGTTGTTTCAAAAACCATTGATGCTGTGAATGAACTGATATTGGAAGATCGCGATGTGACCTATCGTGAGATTGAGACAATTTTAGGCATTAGTGGAACCAGCATGCATTCAATATTGCATGAACATTTGACTGTCAAAACAAATTGTTCACGTTGGATCACACACAATTTGTCAATCGCTCAAAAAAAGGCTCGTGTCGATTAGTCGAAAGAAATGCTCAGAAAATACGATCGCGTTGCTTCGAATTACGTCAGTGATATCGTGACAGGTGATAAATCCTGGATTTACGCGTATGAACCCGAAAGTAAACAGCAGTCGACTGTATGGATGTTTCAAGATGAGTCAAATCCAACAAAAGCTGTTCGCGCACAAAGAACTTCTAAGCAAATGATCGCCAGTTTTTTCAGAAAAACTGGACATGTCGCAACCGTATCACCAAAAACATCGATTTGATGAGTCATCCGCCGTATAGTCCTGACTTAGCATCGAATGACTTCTTTTTATTCCCGTTCGTAGAAAACAAACTTAGAGTTCAACGTTCTTCGACACCTGAAGAAGCGGTTGCTGTATTCAGAATGCATGTGTCTGATTGAGGTATCTCCACTCAATCAGAGTGGCAAAAGTGCTTCGGCAATTGGTTCAAACGCATGCCAAAGTGTATAGATCTTCATGGGGAGTATTTTGAAAAACAATAAAGTAATTTTCGATGATAAATATTCGTTTTTCTTCTCTAATCCCGAAATATAAAATGAAACCCACGTACATTTTTATATGTTACATAAAAAAAAACAAGTAAGAAAGTTATAGTCTGTTAATTTCGACCATATTATACTCTACACCCCAATTGGTATGAAGGCTATATAAAATAATTAGGCCAATACTTTTTGCATTTAGTATAATAGCTGGCGTCATAAAGCTAGACGCAAATGCAACATTTTGTCAAAATATTGTATTATTTAAGTCAGTTAAAGCTCAAAATGTTTATTCCGAGAGGGAATTTGTGTGGGGGCTGTGCCAAAAAGATTATCACCACAAACAATAGACTTTGTGCCAGTGCCAAATTTTATCAAAATAACTTGCGACCTGTACTTTGATTTCAAGAATACATGGACACCCAGCCGGGCGGACGGACATGCCAGAATTGACTTAGGAAGAGATTCTGAGCGATCAGTATACTTGAAGGCGGGTCTCAGACCATTAGTTTAGAGTGTTACAAACATCTGCACAAATCCATAATACCCATACCACGTATGTGGTATAAACATGAGTATGGAAAACTTACCTTGATATGAGTATCAAAAAAAAAAAAAAAAAAGATTACAATAACAATAACAAACATATACAAAATCATATACATATGATTTTTCATGACATCCAAATAATTACAATTGTGAGAAATTTATAGAGCTTTTGCAGCTGGAATTTTATAGCACCCAACGCTACCAACACTAGAAACAAATTATTTCTTGTACTTTATGTACATCAGCCAACAAATATATGCTTTACTTAGGTAGTATGTGGCTTAAAACACACAAATATATGCATTTATGTCTACCATATACATACGTACATAGGTATATACATACATTCATATATTTCACAACAACTTTTAAAGGAGTTTTGTATTAAATAAAAACACGCAATGTATTGAAAATTTCCCCAAAACTTACGTTATGATTTCTATGAAAAAATTTAATCCTGCAAACTGAACACGCCTGGCAATTGTTCACAGTGATTTTAAACAAAAGATAATAACTAAAAGTATTATTTAAAAAATTAGAACATTTTTAAATTAAGATGATAGATGTTTAGGTATCATGATGTGGCAAAAGAAAAGATAAATGGAAAATAAAAATGAAATTATGGGGGTTTAAACTTTAAAAGAAATTGTTATGAAAATAACTATTTTTTTCCATTAGGGCTTTAAAAAAATGCTGCACACTTTCTTACTTAGATGGCTGATACATAACGTTTGTTCCATTAGACGAACTGAGAATCAATTTCCAAACGCTTCAATCTTCTGCACCTCTTCTCCAATTTCTCACACCAAGTTTCGAAATGTTTTCCTTCACTTGATGCTTCCATCAATATTTTAGTCTTTCTCTTCTGGCATGATCCGTCACCAGGTTCGGATTTAAATGGCCTCCTAGCTAGAGCATATTGATTCATTCTCACAACATTGAATTTTAATACGCGTAATAATGTCAATGTCTGCAAGAACCTCATACAGATCACGGTTCATACCACGCCAGTGTTTTTCGTCAACGCAGATTGGTGCATAGATTTTTCGAATAATTTTCCTCTCGAAAGCTCTAAGCACTGCCCCATCTGCTTTCGCAAATACCCATGCTTTTGAGCCATATATCAGCACGGGTATTATCAGTGTCTTGTAGAGGGTTACTTTTCTTTTTCGGGAGGGGGCTCTGCTTTTAAACTGCTTACTTAGTCCAAAGAAGGATCTATTGGTCAATATTGCTCTTCTTTTCATCTCAAAACTGATGTTGTTTGTTTTATTATGGGAGTGCAAAGGAAGGTAAAATCGTTGCCTATTTCAAAGCTGCAGTTCCCAACTTCCACTGTTCACCAGACGTTAAAATCATCAACTTGGTGTAATCTGCATTTACTCCCAGACCCACTTTGGTTGATTCTTTTTCGCCGTTTTCATACGTAGAAGTTACTGCTCGCAATGTTCGCCCCATGATGTCTATATCGTCGGCTTAAGCGAGTTACATGTGCTGTTTTGTGAATAGTATGCCAGTTCTATTTACATTTGCGTCTGGTATAACTTTTTCTAAGAGGATGTTTAAAACTTCACACGAAAGGATGTTTCCTTATCTGAAACCTCGTTTGGTACTGAAAGGCTCAGAGATATTCCTGCCTATTTTAACTGAGGATTGCATATCAGTTAAGGTCATCCTGCAGGTTCGTGCTAGTTTTGAAAGGGTAAAAAGCTCAGACATACCTTGAGACACCTTTAAAGGTATGGGGCTATCGAAAGCGGACTTATAGCCAATCGATCTATCTTTCTTGGGCCTTTTTCAGGATTTGGCGTATCTGGTCGATGGTGTATTTTCCAGGTCTATAGCCGCATTGATATGGCCCAATTATCTCGTCGACTGTGGCTGTTTTGTAACTAACGGGAAGGAGACTTATTCTTCTGTAGTGGGTACATACTGTCTTGTCTCCTTTTTTGTGCACAGAACAAAAACCACTGATGCCCCAATCTTCGGACATGCGTTCCTCCAGCCACATTGACCAAACAAGCTGATGCATACGTCTTATCAGCGTGTCGCCTGCGGTCCTAAAAGGTTCAGCTGGCAGCCCATCGGCTATTACTGCCTTGGTATACTTTAGCCGGCTAACTGCTATTTTGCCCTCATTCTGGCTAGATGGTATGCACTCAATACCGTCTTCTGGGATTGGTTCTGTAGTTTCTTTATCGTTTGTACTATCAGATACCAGCAGGCGTAAAAAATGGTTTTTCCATATCCTCAGTACACTATCTGTCTGTCACTATCCGTCACCAGATTATTTTCTTCATCTTTGCAGGCCTTTAGTTTGATTTTGCAAAGCTTTTAGTTTGATGTTTTAATTTTGTATTTTTTGGCAAAATTTTTGGACATCATTCTGACTCCTGAACATCTCAATACGCTCACACTCACTCCTTTGAATTTTTCTTTTCCTTCTGCGGAATACACAGCCCTGGGTACTGGAATTTATAAAGATATTTCGGTTAAATTTGACACAAATAAACTTTTTAGCAAACGCACCAAGCTTATTGTTTGTGGTGATGTAAGATCAATTTTTTTACATAAGCCTTTACAAACGCTCTCCCAGTAAAAGCGCTTTGAGGTAAAACTCTCTTAAATGTTACTGTATTTTCAAAAAAATTTTGGAGTTATTAATCACTTTATACCACCATATATTTTATAAATTCCTTTAATAAGCAAACCTTAAATTTACCTTTGATTCATAATAAGTCCAACTCCCGGTAATCACATTTTGTATTCTAAACTACGAGTAGATAATGTTATTTATATACAAGGTGTCTGATGGCAGATTTATATTTTCAAACTTCAATAAAAAACGTAATAATTGACACAACGTTATATTAAGAGCACTGAACGATAGAATTGAAATGCGGATTTATTTTTAAAGACACCATCCAGTTGTCTTCCGTCGACTTAAACACACTGCTAAAAACGAAACCTTGAATTCGCGTCACAAGCTGCAGTAAACTTGGTTCAATTGAGCTAATTTATCGACGAATATTTTCCTTTAAAGCCGCAAGGGAGTGGGAATTGCCATTATAAGTTCTCCCTTTGAGGCAGTCCCAGAAAAAAGAGGCCATGGGAGTTAGATCGGGTTGTCCCCAAAGCGACTGATCAGTTTTGGGGGAAATTTTTTCGAAGTTAATTCATCAAAGCTCTGGCTGTGTATGCACTCTCCCCATTCTGCTGAAACCACGTGTGTGAAGAGTACGATGAATGAGTTCTCAGGTTTGGCAAAAAGAATTCCGTAATCATGCATCGATAATTTTCACCGTTGACATTCGTCGCCTAGCCTTGAGATTTTTCAAAAATAAATCGTTCAATTATCTCACCCTGAGGCAATGGAATGGTTTTAAATGTTTCAATCGAGAGTTGCGGGTTCTTCAAGACCAGTAACAACCGTTCTGTTGGCCTAGCCGTTTAAGTGAAAATGAACCTTGTCGCTCCAAAAGATGAAACTTACAGTGCGAAAACACTCTAACCCCGTTTTCACAAACATTTTTGCGTAAATCAAAGTCACTTTCTTTCAGTTCTTGAACGATTTTAATTTTAAAAGGAAGGAACTTCAGCGCCTTTTTAAAATTTAATGAATAATTGCTCTTGGAAGTCCCAGTGAGGCGGCTCTTTTCCGTTTTGAAATTCTCGGAATTTTACGTAAATTGCGTTCAACCAGTCTAATGTTTTCGGGAGTCCTTAAAGATTGACTGGGCCCTGGCCAAAGGACATTCATAGCCGAAGCAGTTGCACAGAGTCTCTGCACCCACAAACAAGCTAAATTTACACTCGGTCCATCGCGTATTCGCCGAATACCGAACTTTGAACAAACTTGTCGACGAGAAACAATGCAAGAATCATTAGTCTGAAAAAATGTCTTCACAGCGAACGTGCAATTCTTACTCGACCACTACGACATCGTGACTGAAAAGTCCGCACAATCGAAAATTCCAGCGGCTCCTTCCTGCCTTCGCACCGTTTATTAGTTTTTGAAATAATTGTATTTAAAAATATAAATTTGCCACCAGACACCCTATATATATATTAACACATGCGTAAGGTTTTTTTTAAATAGAAGAGACAAGATTGGCAAGATTGATCTATTAATGATCGTTCCTCTCGGACGCCGTTTAAAAATATTAATTAATTAAATATTAATGACGCACAGTCTTTTTACGTACTTTTTACTAGTATTGCTTTACAATTAAGTCGTTAATTGGGAGAATTAATTTTTTAATAAATTTTCAAATAATGCGTTAATTTAAAATAAAATGCGGATAATTTTTTCTATGCTTAGGGTACAAAATTTCGAAAAAAAAATACAAAATACAAGTTCGTTTATTTTTAAAGTAAATAATGATAATTTTTAAACGTTGTTTTTATCATTTATAGTTTAGGACAAAGCAATTTACCGATTTAAACTTTTGACCTTTTTGTACCCTCCTTAGGGCCAAAATCCCTTCTAGTAGCTCTACACATCACTGAATCTGTCAGTTTGCCAGTCAATCAACCAGTATTCACGCCTTTTCTTCATATATTATATAAAGATAGAGAATAAAATCCCAATAGAAAGAAAAAGGCACTCTGGTAACACCAATGCTTGCTTACCTCACGCTTTCTGCTCTTAAAAAAACATCTTGAATTTTTCCCATTAATACAAGTTTCTTTTATATGAGTATGTTTGTTTGTGCATGTTCTTCCACTAATTGTTGGGGAGGCTTTTATTTCCGCTGCAAAATTAGCAACACTTTATAAAGCACTTAAAAGAACTAAGGATTTTGAAAAAAAAGTACCACAAATATTTCACACCCGCATTTTGAAGAGTTGTTGATTTTAATGTCATCTCAAACAAATTTGAACAACAAAAAAGCAACAAACGAATTAACAAGTGTTTAAAGAAGTAACAACAACCAAATGAGAAAGGGCTGTTTGTGTAATAAACCTCCACCCTCTTATTGAAAACGTTTCTGATTGGAAGGATATTTTATAAACTTTGTACATACTTACATACATTACAGTATCATTCCCAGCATACCAATATCGGAGCGCTCTTATATATGAACTCATATATGAGCGATTTTATGAGCCTCTGTGAGTGTTTCCTGCGTGCATATTTCTGAGTTCATAAACGATCGATTTTATGTGCTTTTTATGAGTAATTTCTGCACTCTGACAGATAACGGTGAATTCCAGCTAAGCAGAAGAAAGAAGTTGCTCAAATTGATTCATTTGTGAATATTTTTGGAAGCGTAAAGACAAAATTGTGAGTTATCTTATAATAAATACAAAAATATTACATAATTGAAATAATGAAATGAGCAAACTAAAAAAAAAAGATAATTAATAATAAGTGAACTTCGTTCAAACAAATTAAGAGACGAAAATACAGCATGTAGTATTAAAAATAATAATATTGTTGTTGAAGAAAATAGTGAGAGTGAACGTATTTTAGAAAGAGAGAGTGTAAACGAAAACTGGAATAAGAGCTCAAAATGCGTTGTAAAAAAAGAGTCATAAAATACTCTTTTTTGCATAAAATTTAGAGCTCTTTCATGAGTGACCAGTTTAGTGGAAAAAGCCACTCAAAAATGAGCGTTTTATGACTGTTTATGATTATTTTATGAACTCTTTATGAGCGTCAGCGTTCCGACAAAAGAGTCTTTATGAGCTCATTTAGAGCGCATATGGTATGCTGGGAATTCTTACTATCCTTTTTGGGTGTGTGTGTGTGTGTGTATTTGTGTTTAAATTGTTATGTTTGACAGACAATTAAATCCACAGCATGCAGCTGCAATAACAATTGTTTTTGTTTGAAAAGGATTCTAATATCGGCGCCGCGACAAGATTTTAAAACCGCCCTTATTGCAAATCTTTGACACTTTAAACGTCATTTTTAATGTTACCACTAATGGCATTGTAATGTAGACACTAATGTTTTTTCAAGTGTTATTTAATCAAATGTGTATTTGTTAAAGAGCCTTGTTTCGTAAAAAAAGGGGCCACAAAGAATATCATTGTATATGCCTTAAAAATCCCTTTTATATAAATTAAAAAAAAAAGGATTAAGAAAGGATTTATTTAAACAGCTTAAAAAAGTAGTTTACTTTTTAATTTTAAAAAATTAATTTCAAAATTGTTTTTAAGAGTACTAACAAGCCTTTTTTTAATTTTTTCTTACAGCTGGTGGCATTTCACATTCTTTATCTTGGTACCGTCGAGGTGATCGTTATCCAGGTAGTAAATTGTATGCACGTACTTGGACTCCAGAAGATCCTAGATCTCATCTTAGCTCAAATCACAATCATTTAACAAATCATAATCAGCAACAGCAATTACCACTTAGTCGTTGTTATAATTCAAATAATTCTAATCATTCCTCCGACTCCGCCCTTGACAATTCTTCTTTAAATGATTCTTCTGCTACAAGTGGTGCAGCAGCGGCTACAGCAGCTTCTACTACACAGACTTGTCATGAACTTTTCAATGAGCTGCATCAGCAAAATGCTTTATAAAGTAGGAAAAGAATTTCGATAAACATCCATGATGTCTAAATTTTGTGCAATTGAGAGGAAGGGAAGCTTAAGAAAAATAAATCTTTATTTGAATTTAAAATGTAGGTTATAATGGTTCAACAATATTTCGATCGAGTGGTTTAATTAAAAATGTATCTCTGAAATCAACAAAATCTTGAAATGGACTTATGTCATTATAATTTTATAGAATTCAGATATATTTTCTGCAAATATGTTTTATAAATTTGCCTAAACTTTATATGTTAAAACTCTGCATTGATAGGTACGGTTTGAGGCACTGCGATATACATTCGAACCAACATTGTGTACCAGCTTGTTGCTGCTGTCTTTGGGCTAAATTCAAAATTAAGTATCATATTCTGTACTTCGGATTTATTTACAGAAAGAGAGGGATTTCCCTACAAGTAGCTTTCTGACTCCCTGACCAAACAGGGGATTTCAAAATCCAAACAGGGGATTTCAATTTTCACAGTTCCTCTTGGCTTCGCTGCTCCTTCAATACAGCTCCAGAAGGGTGATATGTTGAGTTATTTGCCGAACACAATCACCTTGCGCAATAAGTAAATGAACCAGCACACATATTGTGTGTTGGAGGGCACCGAAATAATACACTCGACCTTTTTCTTGCCTCGCACAGGAAGTGGATGTTCTTGCACCTCGCTCCCTTTTCGTTCTCCAGACTTCACAACGATTTTTCCACAGCCAAGAAGCGTTTAATTTTTGTTAACGTAAAGGCTCGTTGGGTAGATCTGAAACTATGTTTCTTGTACCTATTGGCGTAGGAAGGTCATTCTGGGGGGTGCATTGCCCTTGGGGGCACCAACAATTTTAAAAGATGTTCTAAAACTATTCTTTGGTTCATTCACTTCATGCACTTTATGTTCATTCCGCCCTATGCAACACCACCCTAGACTGGTTATTGGGGAAACCACTTTGTTTTAGACGGCACCTAAAATGTTTAATGTGGTACATTTGTCTTTTTTAAGGTTAGCACATACTTTTTCCTTTCCAGCTTGTTTGAATTTCGTTTAAGGTAGTTGAGCGCAAACATTTTTGCCTTGGGTAAGACCAGCAGCATAAACAACCTAATAGGTCAATGCTGTTTTGAATAGTAGTTCGGTCGCGCGTCAATCAGCTAACTTTTCAGCAAATACATACAGGTTCGTGATATTTCCTCTATGCTAGAAGTAACTAATGTTACGCAAATCCTGAAAACCCTGAAAAATACTGACCAATAGCTACCTCTTGAGCGATCTTCAGGGTTATGGAGTGTACGGATGGCCTAATGGTGTACCTCCTTTCATAATTTTGTCGAATGTAAAGTGGGGGCTGAAGATACTTCTAAGGCGTCTGACAGAGTCTAGAATTATGCGCTTATATTTAAAACTTTTTGCTTTTGACATACAAAAGCGTTGTCCTCTCTCCTAATTTATTTCTAATTTTCCTTCTATGTCAGACTTCAAATCCTGTCAATTATTTTGCAGACGACGGCAGCATATGCTATTCATACTCATTTGACTACAGGATAGCGCTTTAGTTTACAATTGGGGCCATACAAATAAAATGGATAAAAAATTCCCGTTAGATCTAACATTGTCTTTTGACCCATGTAATGGCTGCTATAAATGTTGGGGAAACACATACTTTTGATGTTCTGAGCTTAAAAATCTAGTGCAATGTCCGCTAGGTGGAACACGTTTTCTTGTGTTCAAAGAAGCATCTAAGTGTTTTGGAATCTTAAAATAGTTTGGAAATTACTTTACACAATCTGCTCTTCTCCAAATTTTTATTACCTTTGCCCAATGGAAAATGAATTTCAACTCTCATATAAGGGCTGGTGGTCCAAAGTCTATTTTGAAGCTACTTGACCGCGTACAGGAATGGTCAAAGGTGGCATTGGAGTATCTATTGACTTCAGCACCGCCGTAATATGAGATGTGTATTCTATGGATACTATTATGGAACGTGCAAGCAAGCAAGTTCTTAATTAAGCTCGGGATTTTATGCATGAAATGAAGATCCTATAAACTCTTCCTGTTATCGTTTCCTTCAGCCTTGTAATACTAAATGCTTGAAGAATCTATGTGGAGTTTTTGGAGTATTTTTTTAAATCCTTTTCCTTTTTTCAGAATTTGGTAAGAATTCCAAAGCACCAAGCAAAGATTTGGAACTTCTAAATCCTGTAAATATTTTGAAAAATTTGAGGTTCTCCAAAAGGATTCAGTGCAAGTGTCAAACAAAATTTGACAGGTTAGCAGTAAGTTGGGAAGGAGGAGATCTCAAGTTTTGTTATGCGCTTCTTTTAATATAAAACAGAATTAGGAAAGAGACGTTCATTAAATTTCGATAATGCAGACAAACTCTCTTTACGCTTCTCATTTCCCTCCTTTCAAGTGAGCCACGTCTAATATAAAATCAGTTCTTAAACATTGGACTTTGGTTCATGCAAGAGCTAGTCGTCGTTTTTAGAAATTCTTTATCAATTTTATGTCCTCCCTGCATGCATTGCAATCGCTCCACTCCGCTAGCTCCCTCCAATCATCTGGCTTGCAACAAGGAAACCCAGTTTTGTTCGTCCCTCTGACTCAGGGTTAACCATGTAACAACAAATTTTTACGACTTTAAAGGCGTTTCTTTTTCGCATATCAAAAGAATTGTACCAAAAGAGTAGAAGTTTGAAAATTAAGCCACTTAAGCCATACTTAAGTTGGAGTGCGTCCCCTATGGCACCCTGAATATGACCAATAGGAAAACAAGTGATTGGACCATGTGGACTTCAACCTATTCAACCTTGCCTAAGCTAACCTAAATACCAATCATTAATTTATTTTTGGGTTTTTACCTGTTTTTTATTGGAAAAAGCAAAGGTTTTTAAGATCCAACTATTATTTCCCCATTGTTATTTTTTATAGCAGTTTAATTTCTAAGGCTTTCTTCCCAATCACAGCTCTAGTCATGATAAAATTAAATTTTCTCTAGTCTAAATAAAATTACTAGTCATATATTTAATTTTATTTAAGAAGGGGAAGAAGTATGAAACATAAATCAATAACTTCTATCCTGTGTATAAAATGTACTTTAGTTAGAATTTACTTATGTTTTGAAATTGAGGAATAATTGTTTTGTTTCTTTACCCTGGAATGATAAAAGAAGTTCTAAACAAAAAAAAAACACTTAATTTAGGAAAAAAAAACTATAAGATTAAAAAAATTTACGAAAGCTCTTCTGTGGTATTTTTAAATTTAAGTTTATTTATTGTAGTTTAAGAAACAAGAATTTTTTTTCTTTTTAAATTAAGTTAAAATATTTATTTAATTAAACAAAATTATAAATAAAATTTTAATAAAATTTGTTTAATTATGTGTACAGAAAGTAGAAATAATCTGCAATAGAAATGTAAGAAAATACTGGTTGGATTAATGCAGACGACAGCAAGCAATAAATAAGATCCGATTTTTATGATGATATTTTTCATGTAATAACTTTCATGAAGAATGAAGAGCCGACTTTTTTACACTAGGCGTCTAGAAACATAAAATTTCATGGATGTAAAGAAATTTTCCAACCAGCGTGACCGTTGGTCGACTAAAGTTGCATTTTGCTACCTTTTTTCCAGCCTTTCCCGTAGGTGTCATGAAAAGACACGCATTTTTTTACTGATACCCTTAAGCATTAAATACATTCCTCGCTACAGGCTACCGAACACAACCAGTCAAAAATAGAATACACGTGTGCTTATGAGAATAAATTTTTTAATGGCTACAATGCAACACGGCTACGGGTTGCTGTCAATGCTAATTTTGTGGCGTGGTTGAAATTAAACTAATTTCTATTTTTGTACGCCACAAATAACAGATTAGTGCTGCCAGTACGGTAAGATGCAAAAAATATAGCTTAAACAGTACAAAAAGACTTTAGGTGGCACCACTGAAAGTCATATTGCTTATATGTTTATTGTGTAGTGGTAGTCTAGTAAATATTTCAGTAGCAGCCAGTCGGACACAAATTTAGCAAGGAACTTTTGTGTTCGTGTGTTCCTGTGTTCTTGTAGCTTGAATGTGTTTAATGCATTATACTTTTCGAACTTGTCGCTTTAATTTACGCCTTGACGAGACAAATTCGTGTCTTGGCAAATGCAACACTCAGTATAAAAATCTCAGGGATTTTATTAAGAGTTTGACGTTTGTCAAAACATGGGTTTTTCTCATCAAGACATATGCACATTTACGTACTGGCAGGAAAATTTAGCTTGAAAGTGCTGTTGCGTAATAAAAAATTTTTAAATAAATAAAACAGGTTCAATTAAAAAAATCTATTACCTTAAAACAATAAGTAATGGAAAATATAGTGTGTCAATTTATTGTATGGATGCTTCTAGAAAAACTGGCACAAATTTGCACGAGTGCATTCTTAATATACAGTCAGGGTATACCTAATTGATATGATTTTATTAATAATTGAATACTATCTGCATCGTTCGTCCTCTATTTGAAACTAAGCACGCTTTCTGCGTAAGGAATTATGAAATTTTTTCGTTAGCAGTTCTTTTTTGTTTTAAAAAGTGAGAATATGAACTTTATGCTTTAGTTTACTGCTAGTAGGGCAGCACAAAAAGAAATTGTTTTAAAACTTAATTTCAAGAAAGTAAATTTGTTGGATAAAAATCTGTTAGTTTTTTCAGAAAACATTTGAGAAATAAAATAACTGGCATCAACATATTTGTCAAACTCGTATTAACTCTTTATTTGTTTTTTAAGCAGCTGATTAATAGAGAAATTTTCTTAACAGCACGAAAAAAGTACGAGCTGCTTTGTTCAGAAAGATTTCTCGTAAGATCCCAACGTTGAATATGGGAACGCAACGAAATTTTGTTCTTCGTCAAATTAAAAAACATAGAAGTAAAGCTTTAAAAATGAATGCAACTTTACTATTTTAAAACGACTATTTCATGCTAATTTTTATTTATTGTTGAACTAAATGTTTTTAATACAAATTTTTGCTTTTTAGCTTATATAATTTCTTTTTATTAGAAGAAATTAATATTTTCCGTTAATGTTGAGAGAAGCTTTAATTGTAAAAAAGCAGATTTTTCTACCGGTACTAGCCGAGCTACGCAATTTCATCATCATATTTTATGCGATTTTTTTTTTTTGCTTTAAACGACTTTTTGTGCCACTTTTTAAAAATTATCAGCGGTCACGCTGTTGCCAACTTAAAATAGCTTCTACTTTTTCTGTAGGCGACAAGCATGGTGGAATAATGAGGTGACCTCGTCCCTACAACAGCAACTTCCTGAAAATAATCAGCATGTATTTTGTTCTTTTTTAATTCTACTAAACAAAAATCCATGGAAATTAGATCGGGCGACCTCGGATGTCCCCGAATTGGCTGATCAGTTTTTGGGAGAAATGTTTCCGAAGAAAATTTATCGAAGCGAGAGGATTGAATTTCAGATCTTTTTTTAAAATTTCATTAATAATCGCTCTTGAAAGTACCAGTGAAGCTGCTCTTTTTCGTATTGAAAGTCGTCGATTTTCACTTAAACCTAAACAATGTTTTCGGGAGTCCTTGAAGCATTTCATTGGCAGAAACGTATAACTGAAGGTGGTATGAGTACTCGTAATAAAGGCTTTTTTTATATTGAAATTTATTATTAATCTTTTTAAAAATAATAATTTTTTATCAAAAACCGTTAACAAATTATTGAAATCATTACTCAACATACTTATAATAGAATTTATTTTTTCTAAAAATTTTACTTCAAAAACCAACGATGAAAAACCCCTAAAATAAATCTTTAAATTAATGACTTTTTTACCACTAAATGTTTAACGACTGGCTGAGTTTATGATGGCGTTTAAACATTTTGTAAAGCATCCATCCTTAATGTCCTTTGAGTTTAAAAAACTATTAAAATAAAACTATAACAATTGTTTGGCAGTTTAAAAGCGGAAATAATTTTCTAGTTACTTCTCGGTTATCTTTTTTTTACTTATTTTTTTATCATGTGCGTGTTAAAATTGTATTTCTTTTTTTATAAAAAAAAGAGGGTCAATTTGTTGTACATTTTACACCACCCACATATCGCTTACTCACCCCTGTTTTATTGCAAATTGTTTCATGTACAACTGAACTTAATATAATATTACGACACTGCATTTAGTTTATTTTTTTTTTAATATTTTTTAAACACTGAACTATTCAGTGTTATTGTTTCCATAAATCCAGGTGTTCAATAAATGTTTTTGTTCTTTCATAAATAATTTTGTTTTAATAATTGATAAGAGTTTGATATAAAATTAATAAACTCATTCAGTCCGACTACAATTTTGTTGGCAAATGAATTATGTTTTTAACCCTTATTGACATATAACATGTGTAAAAAAGATAAATGTTTGTTGTGTTTTCTATAATTTACTTGTTTTTTATTATTATTTTATTTATTTCAAGCTACAAGTGCAATAAAAAGCTTTAGTTTTTCGTTTTGAATAAATAATAATTACACAACTAAATTTGTACCTTGAATGTATTTTCTACTTTTAGATAAGTTTTAGTTAATTTAACATTTAAGGGAGTTTTTTTAGTCCTATATTATAAAGAAATTAGTTATAATTACACTTATTTATGTTAAGATATCCTTTTAGACAGTTATTAAAGGTTCCTTGCAAAAAGTAGCGATACCAAGGTTAACAAGTTAAAAGGCAGTTGAACACGTGCTTAACATAAGTGATAAGGGTATATATCAGTTTGTCATTCCGTTTGTAGTTTCTTTAATACCCATTTAAGACCTTAAAATATATGTTTTCTTGGTCCTTATAGATAGGGAAGTCGAAAAAGCGATATCCGTCTGACCGTGTGTCCGTCTGACTGTCTGTTAAATCTTTTGAAGCCCCCCGATGTTGCATAGACCCGTAGGTGGTATCAAACTATCAGCAATATCTGCGAGCAAATCGCTATATAAATCCAGCAAAATCGCTCGATAACTGACCGAGATATAAGCGAAAAGCCAAGACTACCTTTGTTTTATTTCTATAAAATTTGTACATAAAAAACTCTACAACTGCCCCGGAGTTGCCCGTACACGGGTTCAATATAAGACCGACTCCCATTAGTTTTTTTGTAGAACATACTTACACTCTATCTCTGTCCCCTAACAGGGTTGCCATACAAAATTTAATTGTTTTTATTTTTTTAATCACTCTCACAGCTCCTATCCTGCTCCTACAAAGGTCAAATGTTAGACCGACGCAATTAATTTTCCCTCCCAAACATTTTTGGGGGAATATACTTAAGCCTTATCTTCAGCCCCTAACAGAGTTGCCATACAATATTTTTTTTAAAAATTAAAATAGAACCCCCTACAACTTTCCAAAACAACAACTTTTTCAAAACATATTTCTAAAACATGTTTACCCCCTATCTCTATCACTGAAGGGTGTTGCCATACAAAATTTACATAAACAATGTAAAAACGCACATAACTGCCCCAAAGTAGGCCTTATGGAAATAAAGTGTAGGACCGATCGCCATTTGTTTATTTTCCCAAACATAGTCCTCCTATCTCCATCGCCTAAGGGGGCTCCCATAGTTTGGGAAATTGTAATATATTTGTAGGGGGGTGCCCGTGGATAGCTCAAGCTCAAGACTGACCCCCAACTTATTTTTCCTTGCAAACATTTTCCTAGTACATACTTACACCCTATTTCCACCCCCTAAGGGTGTTACCATACAAAATTTTTAAAAATTTGGGTAAAAACCCCTACACGTTGTGAAGGGTATTTAATATTCGGCATAGCCGAATATAGCACCCTTAGGTGCTTTTAAATAAAGTTAGAAAACAGAAAACTAGAAAAAAATACAAAATGAGGACAAGGATATCCTTTTTGATAATATTTAACTGTAGGATTTAACTAGCAAGAGAAAAATACCAATTTTCAGCAAAACTATAACAAGGATATGAGAACTTCCTTTTTATCCTTTTTGGAAAATACTGCTGTATAAAAACAAACTTGGCACGACATGTAATTATGTTTATCAAAATAAACCAAAAATACCAACTTTGAACAAAATTTAAAGCAAGGATACCCTTTTTACAAAATTATGTCCTTTTATTAACAAAGTTCGGTATTTTGGTTTATTTTTTTTTTTGCAGAGAAACAAAAATTTATCTTAACCAAATCATACTAAGGATATGGGAAATCCTTTTTTTATATCCCTTTTAACCAAATGTTTTCGAAAATAACCAAATTTTGGTATCGGGATATAGTTTTTCTAAGAGACAAAAACACAAGTTTTTAACAAAATCAAAGCAAGGATAAAATTGTCTCTCTATATCCTTTTTTATAAAATATTTTCGTAGATAAAAAAAATTGGCCATGGTGTGACATATAGTTTTTCTGGAAAGATAAAAATACCAGTTTTAAGCCAAATCAAAGCAGGGGCATGGGTACACCATATATTTTGTACAAAATACTGCCAATAGATTATTTAAATTTTGGCATGGTGATATAGTTAATATAGGAAGACCAAAATACAAACTTTTAGCAAAATTAAAGAAAACGATCTTGGTTACACAAGATTAAAAAAAATTTGATGTGTAATATTGTTTTTACCAGAGAGATCATAATAAAAAACTTTGAACAAAATCTATGCAAGGATATGGGAGCCTCCCATATGTCCTGTTTTGAAAATAACGACGTGAAATGAAAAAAATTGGTATTTTGACTAATTGAATCTTGTAAAAAAGAAATAAAATGTTTAAGCAAAATCAGAGCAAGGATGTGGATACTTTTCGTATGTCCTTTCCACTTATGTTTTTGAAAATCAACAAATTCGTAGCAGATATCTTTTCTAATCAAATACTGCTGTAGATAAAAAATATTTGTCATGAAGGTATAGTTTATTTAGAAGAACAAAACGCACTAATTTCTAGTAAAATCCAAACAAATATATGGGTACCTCCATATATTCTTTTAACAACTACTGTGGTATTATATTTGAAAACGACAATTTTAAATATTTTATATTTTGTAAAAAAATATATAATTTTCCTTGTTTAAAAGATAAATTGTTTATTTCGATAAACAACAATTAAGGCAATTTTTTTAAGTTTAATAAAGTTTCGGGGGTGGTTTGGTAACCCTCATTATGTTAAAAATTTATAAATATTTATTGTATTAGACCAAATCGTTGGTTTTTATTTTATATGGGCTGTAATCAGTTAATAAATCTAATCACAATCTGTAAATCTTCAATGACATCTGTCAAAAGATAAAATAAACCACACGAATAGGGAGGGAAATATAAAAAAAGTTAATTGAAACATATTTATGATCAAAGTAAAGTTTGTTTACATTTTATATACTTTTACTTACATATGTACATACAAATTGTACAAATTCTAAAAAATGTATTAAAGCTCTAGGTACAGGTAAATATTATTGAAATACATAATTAAAAAAAAAACAATAACCAAAACGACCATGTACTGTGTTAAGTGGGAAATTTCGACTTCTCGTTTAAACTAAGACTTTAAATATCGATCTCAATTATGCGATTTATTTTTATATTGTTCTACTTTTTTTAACTTTTTTCATAGCATTTAATTAAAAAAATTCGATTTTCTTAAATTATTTCAAAGTGTGATAAATGGCACCATTGTGAAATTATACACAAGGTGACCGGATTACAGATACAACTATTACAATGCATTGTAAAAACCTTCATACTGTCACAACACAGCGATAAAAATTGTTCTATGTAACATAATTGTGCGTCTTGATGAGGCAAATTCATGCCTAGACAAATGTCAAAATCCAAATAAAAAAAATCCGGTATTTTTATATTGGGTTTTTATATACTGAGTTTGACGTTTGTCTAGGCATGAGTTTGTCTAGTTCAGGCGCACAATAATGAACGAACAAATAACAAGGATCAAAATTATATTTTACCATGGGTGGGTAATTAAATATCTTAAATTTTCTTAATTGGCTGATGCACTTCGCATTTGATATAAAATGTCTGAAGGTGCATATAATATTATTGCTGTGAATTTCATATTTGATTCTTTAAAAACTTTTAAAGCAGCAGTCCATTGATTTGCATATCGACGTCTTACAACGGTTTTGTAATATACATATTGCTTAAAAAAATCAAAATATTTTAAACAGTTTAGCCATTAAAAAATAATAAGTTATCAAAAAAGTTTTGGCTACAAAATGCAGAGGGCGAATTTTTTGAATTCGCCTTGGGCTTACCTTGTTAAATGGCTACAATAGTATATTTAAATATTTTTCAAAAGTGATTTAACAGCAACAAAACAATTTAACGTTAAAACATATCACAAATTACAAATGAAAATTTAACGTTCAAATCAACTTTTATCCAAGTTTAAGTGCACAGTTCACTGTGAATAGCATAACACCACTATGCCAAAAAAACAGCTGTTTATTCTTATCACTATGTTGTTGTTTTCCAACCACCGTTTTGACATTTGCTTTTGTTGCTGTAATAAAAAGCAGCCTCACAAAAACAAAAAAAAAATAACAAATTTAACTGACGTGTAAAGAAATTCTCTTTCTATGCCAGTGAAATGAAATCCAATCAAAAGCGATTAGATACATTTTGCATAATTCATAAATAAAACGAAACTGTGCAACAATCAAGAAAAAAGAACATTGTTTAAAAAAGAATTGTGCAAATTTTGTTTCTTATATATGTTTGTTATGTTTGTTTGTTTGTTAGTTTTTAGGTTAATTAGTTTTAAGAAAACTAATTTTTATTTGGCCGGTAAATTAATACATAACGCCATCGCCAATTCTGGCTAGAATATACTAGCACCGTTAATTCAAATTAAATATGTATATATTTTTCTTTTTTTTTGATGAGTTTAGTGGTTCTCCTCCATCATACAAAATCTTTTTTGCATGCAGACAATCATGGTGAAATAATCGTACCAGGTGGTGTTACAAGCACAGCTGATCTACTTTTTTCATGCATAAATCGAGGCTGGGTAGTCAAAGTTGAAATTATATTCACCAAATTTTGTTGTTGTAGAATCGACACCACCTGATACTCATAATTGCGCCATGCAAACAATCATAGAAGCCTCCGATAACTGTATCACGGCACAGTTATGTGACGCCACGACAATTCCCCACATGCGAGAGTGAGACGCAAAATTCTCGAAGTGCGATAAAAAGGGACGGCCTGGTTGTCTTTATCAAATAATGACCAACGACGCGCAAGCCCTTTACCTCACCAGAGCTATTTTACGACTCTGTTTCTTATGTAAATTCAAAGATGATACCGGAAAAGAGCCGCTTTATCATATATGCCTTGGGCATATTTTTTTGTTATTTCTTGTATGGCATTGTTCAAGAAAAAATTACGCGTGGCCATTATGGGCAACAAGTTAACGAAGATGGCTCCATAGGCGAACGATTCTCCTATGCATTGGCTTTAGTTTGGGTACAATGTTTCTGTAACTTTGTGTTTGCTAAAGGTTGGTAAAGTGCATGTTCTATCAAGTTTTATTTAATATTAAAAAAAAATTTAGGTTTATTGACGGTACAACCGCAAAAAGAAGATACTACACATTGGGGGTACTATGCTGTTAGTGCTCTTACTTATCTGCTGGCAATGGTCTCTTCAAATATGGCCTTGCGTTGGGTGTCCTATCCTACCCAAGTTGTTGGCAAATCTGCCAAACCAATACCCGTAATGATTTTAGGTGTTCTATTGGGCCGTAAATCATATTCTTTGATTAGATATGCTTGTGTAACTACCATTGTAGTAGGGGTTGTGTTGTTTATGTATAAAGAAGGCAAAATCCCTTTGGCTGCAGCCAATGACAACAGAACCGGCTTAGGCGAGTTGCTGTTGATACTAAGTCTGTCTATGGATGGTTTGATTGGAGCCGTCCAAGAACGCATGCGTTCATCTAGTGCCCCTTCTGGCCAGCAAATGATGTTTGCTATGAATTTTTGGAGCACATTCATGTTAGGCTTCGCCATGATTGCGACAGGTAATTATATTTTCGTAATGCTTTAAAATTGTTTTCTATTCTTTTGTTTATTTTCTTTAGGAGAAGGCAAAGATTTCATATATTTTTCTACCCGGCATCTAGAGCTTTGGGGCCATTTAACTTTGCTGGCTTTGTGTGGCTGTCTGGGTCAGTTGTTTATCTTCCTTATGGTGGCCGGTTTTGGTCCACTCGCTTGTTCGGTAGTCACTACTACCCGTAAGTTCTTTACCGTATTATGTTCAGTTCTTATCTTTGGCAACGTCTTGGTACCACGTCAATGGTTTGGTTCTGTACTTGTATTTGCCGGCCTCTTTACCGATATGTTTTATGGTTATGAGTTTGTCTAGTTCAGGCGCACAATAATGAACGAACAAATAACAAGAAGCAAAATTATATTTCACCATGGGTGGGTAATTAAATATCTTAAATTTTCTTAATTGGCTGATGCACTTCGCATTTGATATACAATGTCTGAAGGTGCATATAATATTATTGCTGTGAATTTCATATTTGATTCTTTAAAAACTTGTAAAGCGGCAGGCCATTGATTTGCATATCGACGTCTTACAACGGATTTGTAATATATTGCTTAAAAAAATCAAAAATAACAGAATTTTTTAATTATTTAGGATTTAATCCCAATTTTCTTGTTAATTTATAGGGTTTGTTGTTGGTTAAGTTTGACTATATGCATTTCATTGGTTCTTACACCAAATCATCAGTAGACTTCAACCACCCAAATTCTTAAAAAACTCATGAATATTTTCTGTCTTTATATAATAACCTCATTAAACAAAATGAGAATTACTATAAAAAAACCAAAACGTTCAAGTTTTTTTAAGAATCCAACAAACCAGTATTCGCTATTCGCTTGTAAGAACCAATGAAATGCATATAGACAAACTTAACCAACAACAAACCCTATAAATTAAAAAAATCAAAAATATTTTAAACAGTTTAGCCATTAAAAAATAATAAGTTATCAAAGAAGTTTTGGCTACAAAATGCAGAGGGCGAATTTGTTGAATTCGCCTTGGGCTTACCTTGTTAAATGTGCCTTGGATACAATAGTATATTTAAATATTTTTTAAAAGAAATTAAACAGCATCAAAACAATTTAACATTAAATCATCATAAATTAAAAAGGAAAGTTTAACGGTCAAATCAACCTTTATCCAAGTTGGACTTAACAATTCACTGTGAATAGCTTAATACAACTATGCCAAGAAAACAGCTGCTTATTACTTATCACTATGTTTTTGTTTTCTAACCAACGTTTTGACATTTGCTTTTGTTGCTGTAATAAAAAGCAGCCACACAAAAACAAAAAAAATAACAAATTTAACTGACGTGTAAAGAAATTCTCTTCTTATGCCAGTGAAATGAAATCCAATCGAAAGCGATTAGACAAATTTTGCAAAATTTGTGTATAAAACGAAACTGAGCACAAATTAAGAAAAAAGAATTTTTTTAAAAAACAGAATTGTGCAAACTTTGTTTCTTATATAAATTGCAAGATGATACCGGAAAAGAGCCGCTTTATCATATATGCAATAGGCATATTTTTTTGTTATTTCTTGTATGGCATTGTCCAGGAAAAAATTACGCGTGGCCGTTATGGGCAACAAGTTAACGAGGATGGCTCCATAGGCGAACGATTCTCCTATGCATTGGCTTTAGTTTGGGTACAATGTTTCTGTAATTTTGTGTTTGCTAAAGGTTAGTAAAGTGCATGTTCTATTAAGTTTTATTTAATATTAAAAAAAAATCTAGGTTTATTGACAGTACAACCGCAAAAAGAAGATACTACACATTGGGGGTACTATGCTGTTAGTGCTCTTACTTATTTGCTGGCAATGGTCTCTTCAAATATGGCATTACGTTGGGTGCCCTATCCTACCCAAGTTGTAGGCAAATCTGCCAAACCAATACCCGTAATGATTTTAGGCGTTCTTTTGGGCCGTAAATCATATTCTTGGATTAGGTATGCTTGTGTGACTACGATTGTAGTAGGGGTTGTGTTGTTTATGTATAAAGAAGGCAAAACCCCTTTGGCTGCAGCCAATGACAACAGAACCGGCTTAGGCGAGTTGCTGTTGATACTAAGTCTGTCTATGGATGGTTTGACCGGAGCCGTCCAAGAACGCATGCGTTCATCTAGTGCCCCTTCTGGCCAGCAAATGATGTTTGCTATGAATTTTTGGAGCACATTAATGTTAGGCTTCGCCATGATTGCAACAGGTAAGACATTTTCATAATGCTTTAAAATTGTTTTCTATTCTTTTGTTTATTTTCTTTAGGAGAAGGCAAAGATTTCATATATTTTTCTACCCGGCATCCAGAACTTTGGGGTCATTTAACTTTACTAGCTTTGTGTGGCTGTCTGGGTCAGTTGTTTATCTTCCTTATGGTGGCCGGTTTTGGCCCACTTGCTTGTTCGGTAGTCACTACTACCCGTAAGTTCTTTACCGTATTGTGTTCAGTTCTTATCTTTGGCAACGTCTTGATACCACGTCAATGGTTTGGTGCTGTACTTGTATTTTCCGGCCTCTTTGCTGATATGTTTTATGGTAAAAAACCATGCGCAGCTGTTAAAAAACCCACTACAGTAAAAGATAAAGATTTTGAGGATAAAAAGAAGTTATTATCCTAGAATTTAGTGTAACCACAACGTGTTACAGCTCCTAAACAACCATATAAGATTACAGTGTGATTTTATTTAAGATAATTTTTCTTACTTCCGTTTTTTTATAAAAAAAATTTTTAATGTTTTTTTATAATTTTTACAAAGATGCTAAATATTTAATATATCTGCAATGACGTCTTTAGAATATTATTAGGATATGTAAGAGTGCAATTAAGTTTGATAGGAATTAGCTCTATGGGCATAAAACTTTTGTTTTAAACATTTTTTATATCACCCATATCTTTTTGCTTTCCATGTGGAAATTAATATACAACCATATGTCGAATTCACAATCTGTGTTGTATCGTTGTAGCAATGTATATGTAAATATTTTATATGCACTTCTTTTTGTTCTAAAATATGTACATACATATATGTTTGGAAAAAATGTTTTCTTTACAAAGTACAACGATATTTACAGAGGTGGTCGATTTTAGTTTAATTAGTATGTAATTTATTATTGTAAAATAATTTTATTAAAAAAAAAAACAAATATATTTAATTAAAAATATACAAATAAATACATGTACCCATATTGGTATGTTTTTTTATTCTTTCTACATGTGCCTCATCCAAAAGTGTAAATGAAGGTGGTTAATATTTTTAAAAAACTAAATTTATAAAAAAATTTTGTTTATGAAGATAATTATAGTTTAATATAAAATTTGCTACATTAAAACACATAATAATTTGTAGATCCTGATGATGATCATCTATATCTTCAAAATATATAGATCGTAACAATAAAATTTAAATATGTATCTATATTCTGCCTATTCTGTAAACAAAGTCGATTTAAAATCGAATGGTGTTTTTAAATCAATCGAATTGCTGCATTCAAATCAATTTAATAACTGGATTTATAATCGAGTAAAACTTGATAATTCTGTTAACAAAACAGGGCCATATGTTTTTGTTTGGGAAGAAGTGGAAACAAGCAAAACAAATACCCAAAATTAAAAAATATTTATATTTCGAAGCTATGCCTAACTGCATGTACATGTGTTCATATTTCCAAATTAGAAGCTGTTCTTAAATCAAAGAATTTTTTACTGAATAGGTACCAAAAAAATTTCGAATTTAATTTTCTTGCATCTTTGTTTTATACAATCTTTAAGCCTGCTTAAATATGCCAAGAATGTATTTACATAAAACAAATTACTGGAAATTGATCAACAATAAGAAAGAGATTATCTAAATATTTTAGTTTTTAGCTCCTTAGATCACTTACCTCGTATTACAAGCACGGGTTAAATTCATTTATGTGTGTCCAAAAATAGCACTACTAAGGGTTGGTTGCCTTTCATCAACTTACTAATGATGGGTGAGCACTTTTTTTGCTGGGTTAACACCGAGTCGAAAAACTATAACGGTGGCAACATTAAATTTTACCAACAACGAAACGTATTTCCGGCAAAATATAGCGGGATTGGAAAAGGTTATTTTGATAAAATTTATAATAAATATTTAGAACTCAGGCTTATTATACTTAAATATTTTCACTAAAATGTTTTTTTTTTTTTGTTAATGAATATAATTAATATATATGTTGGTATATGATTTCACAAACACTACACAAAACAATTTAACTGGTGCATTTAAAAGTCCTTAGTTAACTAGTCACCGCCGACAGTATTTTGTGCTTTACGCGCAGCCGTCAACTACCGTAAACTATAAAGCTAAATGCCGGCTATAACAAATCCGTTATTATAGATGCGCCGCAGAAAATTTTAGATTACCGCCGAATTTTCATAGGCGGAACTCTTTTAATTCGAAAAATTGTGTAAGTTTTAAAATTCTTCATTATAGATAATACCGAAAAAAGGCCACTTTGCTTATATATACGCGTTCGGTATATTTATTTATTATATATATGATGTGTTTTTGGTGAAAATTATGCCCTTATAACCAAGATATTAACGAAGACAGATCCACAGGCGAACGATGCTCATATGTTCCTGCTTTAGTGCGGGCACAATGTATTTTCTGTAATTTTATGTTTGCTGAAAGTAAGAAAAGCTCTAAAGTTTTTTTTTTTCAATATATTGAAAATTTTTTTGGTCTATTGACGGTACTCGTGCAAAAAGAAGACACAAGCACTTGCTGACGTAATTTTTTTCTCGTTTTTTAAAAAGAACTGTTTAAATAATTTTATTTAGATAAGCCGGTATTTATTTGAATATATGTTTTTTTCATAATGTAGAACGATTCAACAGAGGTAAGTTATAGTTATTAAGTAACAGTATGCAAATATGCATTGTAAAATATATTATATAAAAAAATAACTTTTTTACATAAACATATGTAGGAAATATTTTGTTCTAATACATTAATTTAGGAATTTAATATTAGTTTTTAAAGTCTTTGCTTAATTCGGTATTTTGATTTTAAGTTCTGGGATGGGCTCAAATATTTTTGGCTTATTATAAGCCACCCCAGAACTGTCTATCTACGGCAAATTGATTATTTTTAAAACATATATATTACTTTTTGTTGGTATATAACAAAAAATGTGGGTTTGTTTTTTGCAATCAAGTCGTCGCATTTGATTTAAATCGAAATTGCACTCGATCGATCGAGTTGTCAAAACTTTTAAAGGTGGTTTTGTACGAGATGTATTTTACACATGAGTTGTCACTTTTACAATCCACATGTAATTGCGAATGTCTGTCAAAAAGTTCATTTTACAGATGGTTTTTAATTTTTGCTATCACACGTACGTATGTAATTACATCAGACATAACCTCCAAACCAAAATAAACAACTTACTTTTCTTTGCTGTTGTTCTGAAAACAGCTGCTGACACATGCTTTGTCAGATAAAGTCTGAATTTAAAATTTGTCACATGACTTTTACTTATGTTTTTCACACAAGCAATGTTTCCACGCGTTTACACGACATGTATCAATTTTGCAGTGAAAAATTTGACAGGTCATTAAATAAATATAAATATATTATATGAGAAGCGTAAACCAAAGTCAAAAAACGGTAACAGTGGCAACTTTAAATATTACTTACAATGAAACGCATATCCGGTAAAATAAGGCGGTTTAAAACAAATTATAATAATAAAGTTGCAAGCGAATGATGTTAAGAAGGCATGTACATACATATTATTAATTGAATTATGTAATAACTTGATAAAATACGTGAGTTTTTTATTGCTGATATAATGATTAAGTATAAACAACCTTTGGTAACAAGAACAAAACGAGTGCCTTCGAGAGTCCCTCGTTGACTGGTCACCGCCGATAGCTTTTTTTGCTTAGCGCGCAGCCGTCAACTTATCTCGACATATAAAGATATGCCGGTTAAATCAAAGCCGTTTTTATGCCAGCTGCGCCGCTGGAATGTTATATAGCTTCCTAAAACGGTTTAACAGATTCTACTTATGTATGTACATATTACAAGGATTTATGTCAACACGAACATATTCAAATATTTTTTCAAACGAATCTTTATGTCTACCAAGCAGAATAATTTAACTCAGATTACTTCTTATGCAGATTAAATGTAGTTTTAAAATATGTATCCGATTTTTTTGATTGTTTTTTGCAAAAGGTCGATGTCACGTTAACCGGCCAAAAATGGGAAAATTGTTCTGTTTTTATAAAAAAAAGAACTTACGTCTAAAAAAGGGATACAGATCTTCAAGATATAAATAAATTGGTTCATATATCATATTTTTCGCAAGATCACATACTGAATATTCGGCTCTTCCTTTGTTACGTTTCAATTAAAATGCCACACCCATCACAAGATTTTTCCTTAAGCAAAAATAGTTTTTTGTCAAAATATACATAAATCAAATACGATTAAAAATACTTAAAAGTACCGTGAAAATTTGAATCCCATTCTCAAGAATACCCAATCTTTACGTCAAAACTCCTCAAAATGCAAATATATAAAATCACACCTGTCACAGCCTTCAAATGGTCATTGTAAGCAAAAAAATATGTTCTTCCTGTGTCTACTTACATTTATTCACTTAAAGACATACCATTCTTGGAATACATAGCCTTTTTTCAAATAAGAGTTTTGAAATGTTTAAGTCATACACAAAAATGTGAGCAAAATGGTTACACCCGTTACCATGAAGTTGGTTACAGAAGTATGCAACTGTTTTTATTTAACAAAAATTTTTCCACAGACTTGATAACCTTTAAACAATTCATCACTAATATATGATGCTACATATCATGATACCGAACTCTCGTAATAATCATTATTCGATTACGATACGTTTTCTAAAATGGTTTTAAACGTTTACATGTATGTAATATACACATTTATAACGAAGGATCAAGAAATTATCTATAACGTTTGTATGAATTACATTCTAACCGCAGCCGTTAACTTTTTATACACTCTATAGGCCAAAAATACTTTGACTTGCCGCCGCTAAATATTTCACCGTGACTTAGCTATCCGACTGGGCACGTTAAAAAAAGTTAAAGAGCAAAATAAAAACACAAACAGCCAAATATATGAATGAAATTTTGCAGTACAGAGTCGTTCGTGGTCGTCTGTTACGGTCGTTGTGTTCTTTAGTACAAGTGTGAAATATACAATAAAAAATTGTTATAAAACAAATAAAATTTTTTTGAAAATAAAATGAAATGTGTTCTTTGAAAATAAGTTAATGTGTAAATTCATTATTTAATAAAAAAAATTGCAAATTTTGCAATAATATTTAAAGAATTAAAGATAAAAAGAAAGAAAGGAAAAGAATCCTTTATGTTGAAGCTAAAGTTGTATCGAAAAGATAAATAAGTGATTGTGTTTTTTTTAGTAAATATTAAAAAACCTGTTTCTTTTCGCTTAAACTTTTACGTAAATTTGTTCTTAATAATTTCTGTAAAGTTTTAAAATAGGTATAAATCAAATTAAATAAGTGTATTTTTAACAAGTGCAATTGTGTTTATTTAGTTTGTGTGTGTATAAGTGCCAGAATTTTGTTTAAAAACAAACTTTAAGAAAAACTTAATTTCAACTGACTTCAAAGTAAAGTAAGTAAATTATAGAAATATTTGTTATTTATATATTTTTGGCAAAAAATCAATTTCATGTTTTTGTTGTTGTATATAAATTTGTCAGGCCTTCTTTTACTTTAAAAGGGGTTTTTTCAATTTTTATAAGCTCTTGCCTATACGAACCTGCGCTCCCCCTTTTTTAAGGTTGAAAAATTGCAGACATTAATTTCCTCTTCTCCTTAAATTATACCAACACATACATACATCATACAGTATTTGTCAAGCATGCCTTTTTATCTCTTCTCCATTACCATCTCACTAACAACGGTAATAATGATGTTCATTTGCTCAGCTGTTTTATGTTTTTGTCGGGCTTTCTTTTACTTTGCAAATTCTCAATAGCGCTATGTATGTACATAATTGATTTTTGTTAAAAACCAACAAAAATTCTTATGTTATGGTAAAATAAAATACAAAAAAATAAATTTATTTTCAAAACAAAGGGGCGATACTGGTCACATTAAAGAACTGATAAGTTTTTACGTTCAAAACTCATACATTTATACGGGCATTAAATCACTGTATTTATAACAGTGAATTTATGGCGAATGATAAAACAAAATGTTATGATATTTGTGAAAAGGAAACAAATATATATATAGTACATACATACATAAGTACAGACGATAAATTGCCGGTTGTACGTACATACATATTATAAATTGGCATAAAAAGAATGGGTATGAATGAACATCTAGGAGTTGGAAATATATGGAGTAGTTGGAAATATATGAAAAAAAAAGTTTTTCCAACGATTCAACCATTTAAACATCCTGTAAAGTATTCATTTTTAGTAAAGATCAGTGTTGTCTAGTAAAATTTGAAAAATATCCCTAAATCCAAAAATATTAACTCAAAATTTTTACTAGTCAAAAATCAATGCACTCAAAAAGTTTTATAACTTATTTTTTAAAACACTAAACATTTAACGTGACGATCGACATAAAATTTCTGGCGATTTTTTAAAATTTTGTTAAGGTGAAGGTGCGTTTTTGTTTTATTTTGTTAACTTAAACAAGTAAGAGCGCTATATTCGGCTGTGCCGAATCTTATATACCCTTCACATTGGTCTTTAAATATACCCAGCCGAGTAATTTTGTACTGCAAATAATATAATAAAAAACCTTGTGCGAGTTTTAAAGCCCATAGAAAAAATAACAAAATTTTAACGTTCGTATGAATAATAGAAATAGATGAAGAAGATTTGAGGTCGAGAGTTTTAGAAGTTTTCGACATTATTCATATTTAAAGGTTAATGAAACTTGTTAAATGTTCTAGTCCCCCTGCTCTTCTTCAACTTTTTCACCAAAATGTATGAATTATTTGATTATTACTTTTTGTAGAATATTCGAAGTCGATAGCTGTAATAGTTTTCCAGAAGTAGCGTATAGAAAATTTTATAAAAATTGTTAATTTGTATGGGAGCTACCCCTTTTTTTGCCCCCACTCAAATTTTTTTTCTGTAAAGTGTAGATCTTTGCGTACAATTACTTTTTATAGAACATTTTAAGTCGATATCTTTTACAGTTTACGAGATATAGCGTATCGAATATTTTATAACAATTGTCGATTTGTATGGGAGCTACCCCTTTTTTTGCCCCCACTCAAATTTTTTTTCTGTAAAGTGTAGATCTTTGCGTACAATTACTTTTTATAGAACATTTTAAGTCGATATCTTTTACAGTTTACGAGATATAGCGTATCGAATATTTTATAACAATTGTCGATTTGTATGGGAGCTACCCCTTTTTTTGGCCCCACTCAAAAAATGTTTTCTTTAAAGCGTAGACATTCTTGCCCAATTACCTTTTGTAGAAGATTTCATTTCGATATCTTTTATAGTTTCCGAGATATAGCGTATCGAATATTTTATAACAATTGTCGATTTGTATGGGAGCTACCCCTTTTTTTGCCCCCACTCAAAAATTTTTTTCTGTAAAGTGTAGATCTTTGCGTACAATTACTTTTTGTTGAACATTTTAAGTCGATATCTTTTACAGTTTACGAGATATAGCGTATCGAATATTTTATAACAATTGTCGATTTGTATGGGAGCTACCCCTTTTTTTGGCCCCACTCAAAAAATGTTTTCTTTAAAGCGTAGACATTCTTGCCCAATTACCTTTTGTAGAAGATTTCATTTCGATATCTTTTATAGTTTCCGAGATATAGCGTATCGAATATTTTATAACAATTGTCGATTTGTATGGGAGCTACCCCTTTTTTTGCCCCCACTCAAAAATTTTTTTCTGTAAAGTGTAGATCTTTGCGTACAATTACTTTTTGTTGAACATTTTAAGTCGATATCTGTTATAGTTTCCGAGATATAGCGTATCGAATATTTTATAACAATTGTCGATTTGTATGGGAGCTACCCCTTTTATTGCCCCCCCTCAAAAATTTTTTTCTGTAAAGTGTAGATCTTTGCGTACAATTACTTTTTGTAGAACATTTTAAGTCGATAGCTGTTATAGTTTACGAGATATAGCGCATAAAATATTTCACCAAATTTGTGCAATTCTAGGAAAAATACCCCTTCCCCTGGTCCTATCTGAAAAAACTTTTTCCATTATTTAGGTCCCTTCTTTAGGAGTATCCGTGCCAATTTTTGTGGCAAGAGTGACTATACTTACTGAGATATATAGGGATATATGCACAGATTTTGTCCTAAAAAAAATGGGTTACTCTGGGTTTTCGTTTATATCTCGGTCAATAGTGAACCGATTTTGCTGATTTTAAATAGCGATTGTTAGCGGGATATTTGCAATAGTTTGACACCATTAACTGGTCTGTATCTTTTTATTTGACTCCGGAAACTTGATTTCAACAGACGGACAGACGGACAGACAGACAGACAGACAGACAGACAGACGGACAGACGGACAGACGGACATGGCTATATCAACTTTCCTATCTATAAGGATCCAGAATATATATACTTTATGGGGTCGCAAATGAATAATAAAGAAATTACAAACGGAATGACAAAGTGATATATCGTCACAGAAAATGCAAAACGCCCTATCTAACATTTAAAAAATCTTTAGAAGAGGCACGCGTTTTTGTTAAAATAAAAAATATATTTACAATTTACACAAATTTTTGCAATTTACGTTAGTAAGAAAGGATCAACAAATTGATTTCTGCTGGAATAAAAGAATTTTGCGAAATGACGTACATATTTTAAGGCTTAAAATAATAATGAACCAATTTTAAAATAATTGTCAGATAGGGCGTCTTGCATTTTCTGTGACGATATACCCTATCACTATGTGAAGGGTATAAAAAGGTAAAGCAATTCAGTTTTCTAATTTATATTAACATATAACGTTTTGCAATATCTAACTTCAATTAGAGATAAGCTAAAATTTATTAGCCAAAGATAAGCTAAAATTATATGGGAAAAAGCTTTATGGTCTTAAATGATAAGCAAAATAATAAATAAACTGTCTTAACTATAACAAATTTGCGTTAATTGATTTTTAGTGAAAAATTGTGTGCATACTGCCCTAACTATTACTCTATCCCAACAAAATTTTGCACCTTATGTCACCAATTGTGCCTATTTTTTGCTTTACATTTCGCCTGTGGTGTTGGCGCAGTGCGAGTTCCACCGCAGAGTCCCCGGTCTTCCGGCACCGACTGCGCAAGCACTTTGCCAAGTGGCCAACAGCCTTCAAAACTATGGGACCACTTGAGACCCCGGCTCCGGAGCGCCCGTGCTACCGAGGATATCGCCGCTGTTGACAAGGTTGTCGAGCTGTCGCCGGAAACATCGACCAGACGCCGTGCATCGCAAATATCCATCAGCCGGTTGTCCTTAAGGCGAATTTAATTAAAGACTTACACATGTTCCCGTACAAAGTCCAGTCCGTGCATCTGCTGCTTCCCTTCTACCGCCAAATGCATCGCAAACAACATCGGATGACTTCTTTTGGCCCACCTTGTACATCAGGCTTTGGCATGGAAATTGGATTGAGTAATTCTCTTATAAGGAAAAGATTTGCATAAAAATTTCTGACTTTGACCCATATATTCCAATGGGCCTTATTTACGTACGTACTTGTGTAAGTCCAAAACACTAAATTACAATGTTTCTAGATTACGCCACCTATTCTCAACCACTGAAAATTTTTTTGGTGATCGCGTTCCTAATAGCCCCCAGCGGGATTGCGTTTGATTTTGCTTTTGAGGTGTGCAACCCAGACTCCATTTTAGCCATCTCTTCTGCCTGCTAATTGCCAAAGTATTTTGACAAATTTTTCTTACATAAGCAGACTTGTAAAGACGCAGTAGTGCACGAACTAAATGTAAAAGTGTTTCCTGGCTGTCAAAAAATTTCAGTACTTCTGTCATATGGCACCCTACATGCCTCATAAATAGCAAATATTTCTGTATGTAGTATGAGTACCTTAAGTTTAAAAGTGGGTATAAGAAGTGAAGTTTTTTTAATAAGTAAGAATGAATATAGATCAACAAAATAACGAATCATGATTCGAGTTTACTTAACTCATAAGTATTCGTTGCGTATCTCTGTACTATATACAGGGTGTCCGCCAGTAAGGTATACTACTTTTTTGGTTTAAAATTTTTGATTAAATAAAAGAGAATGGATCTTATATTGATAAATATTTTATTTATTTGCGGCAATTATGTATGAAGTACAATACCAGAAAAACGGCAGCCTCTGTTAGCCTCACAAATGCGAGCCCTTTTGAGCACATTTTTCATTACATTTTCACACATTTCACGCGTTATTTCATTATTTTATTACAAAAATTTTGCTTGAGTTGCTCCAGCGTTTCTGGTTTGCTTGCATAAACCTTGCCCCACAAAAAGAAGTGCGGAGCAGTCAAATCAGGCGACCGTGGAGGCCAATCAACGTCCCCATTCCTTGAAATAACTTGTTGTGAAAAAAGGTTTCGCAGTAATTCAGTTGTAATCCTGGCTGTGTGCGATTTGGCTCTGTCTTGTTGATACCACTTGTTAGCCAAGCCCAAAGCATGCAGTTGTGGAATTATAAAGATTTCAAACATATCACCATAACGTTACGCCGTTTTCAGTTTCAAAAAAGTAAAGTCCAATGATTCCTTCTGAATAAATTGCACATAAGACTGTCACTTTTAATTAATGTAAAGGTGACTGATGAATAATTGAAGGGCTTTTCATTGCCCAGAACCGACTGTTCTGTTTATTTACATATCCATTCGTATGAAAATGTGCCTCGTCGCTCACTATGACTCTTTCACGATATTAGGGGTTGTCATGGATTGTCATTTTTAAACGATTAAAACACCTTGGCTTACCGTATATTTTTCCATAATAAAATTGCCACGTCTCTACTTCACAACTGCCAAATATGAAATGTCAAAACTAATGTTTACCAAAATGGCGGCAAAATAAAGTAGTATACCTTGGCGGCGGACACATGTACATCGTTTCTCTTATATGGAAAGTCCCTAACCTGTATTTTTTTAGTCGAGATTTCTTTGCCTAATTTTAATATATGAGAATACCATTTACCGAAATAAATGAAATATTGGGGTTATAAAAATACACGAGTTAGGGCTTTTCTGTATTAAGTTAATCAGTCACTTCTTAAATTATTTAGACAAATTAAGATTAACCAAGTGGTTACAAAACCCTTATTTCTATAAATTTTATAGCCATATAAAATTTATTAAAAAATCAATTATTTATTTTTTTATATATTTTTTTATGCAATATTAAAACACAAATATAAAATTTTTATGTTTTTACTTTAGAAAATTAAAAATACATTTTATAAAATAGATCGAAATTAGCTAAAAGGCTCTATTAGTTAATTATTTGTTTTCTTTTGCATGTTAATTAATTTCATTTTGTTTTAGAAAATTCTAAAAAAAGTTTTTCATTTCTTATTTATAAGAAAAAAAAGGCCAATAAACGCGTTTGACATTAATTTTGGTTTACATACTTACATATGTATTTTATTTTTATCTCTAAAAAAGACAACAAATCTTAAGAAACAGAAAATTGCACAATTTGCTAATGCAGATTATGCAGAGAGAGAGTGAGTCTTGGGTCAAAAAAAGAGAAAAAAAACAAATTGTAATAAATGCCTATTTAAAGAATCATTTTCAAAAGTTTTATTTCCATAAAAAAAGTATGTTAAATATCAAACAAAACTAAACAAATAGTCAACTAATAGCAAACTTAATTATTTTGTTGTTTATTAAAATAGATATTATCCACCCTCTTTTTTAAATTTTTTTATTACAAATATAAATTTCATTGCTAAATTTGTCATTTTACCAGACCATTAAGGGCACACACACACACACATACAAATACAACATCACAGTGATGTCATCTATCACATGTTTGGCAAAAGAAATCGTCGAGCAAAAAAGAAATGTAAAAAGAACGGAAATTCTATAAATAATCTCTATTTTTAATGCTTTTTAAATTTTGTTTCCTCTTTCTCTTTTCAACATTAAAAGAAGAAAATAGTTCTGCTAGACCGCTGAACATTGAAATTGCAAAATGACAACAACGAATATAAAAATCAATATTTTTTATTTTAGTTATGTCCATTTGAAGAATAAAGCGCAAAAAAATGACAAAAATAAGACTTTTTTTGCACTAGTTCTTTGTAGCCAATGAGTCTATCGAATACAACTTACAGATTTCTAAGGAAAATTTTAAATACATTAGTTTGTTTATTTATAAAAATCTTAAATATTATTCATTAATTTGAAATTTTTGCTTTCAGTGCTTTTAGTATTTAATTGATAGTTGATGAGAAATAAAGTACAAGGTGTGCCAAAACAAGTCATCCGATGTTTGAAAATATTTCATTTAGAAAATAAACTTAAAAATAAAAAATAAGATTAAAATAACTTAAATACACTTTGTGCTGCTAGAAAAAATACTTAACTATACAGTTTTGCTACAATTTAAACAAATTTTTAGGGTTAAAATACTATCTTGAATAATCAGTACAATCAGTCCTTTTTTAAAAATAAGTACATTTAATTCACAACTTTTTAATCAGTACACCACATAGAAAAATCAGTACGTAAACTTATGAAATTTGTACTAATGGTCACCCTAATCAGATGTGGCCTTTTTATACAGCCTCCATCCTTCATTTCAATTAAAAATGATAAGAATATTTATATGATGCATATGTATTTCAATGTGCTACAAAGTTCAATTACTTTTAAAATAATTTAAAACAAATAAAATCGCTATATTTAACTGTATGAAATTTAATACCTACATACATATGAATACCCTACACAACTTTATAACGATGTACAGGCATATTAAACGTATGTGTTAAATTTTCAAATTAATATTTAATAACAATACATATTTGCGGTTAAATCACATTTTTATTGACATCATAATCTGGGTAACTTTCTAACAAGTTCACAAAAGATACTTTAAAACTTATTTTTTATAAAGTTAAATTTGAAAAAAAAACTTAAGAAAAGTCCCATGATGCTTTAATAAAACTCACGTGTTCATTATTTAACTGTTATGTGTATACCCATGTGAATATAAATATTTGCATATGTATTTAAAAGCATTGGTGTCTGTATAAATTCCTAAATTGTTAATGTATTTTACAGTTATGCAGTTTCATTTTGTACCTTAACAAATTTATTATATCTTTGTTTGTTGCACTTAAGAGAGTCCATTTTGTGTTTTTGTTTGTTTTCTCTAATTTTTTAATTGTTTTTGCTTTAATAATTGAGCATTTATGCAGTACATACATACATCTGCCGCATTGTAACCATATCAGTCATGAAAAATGGAGTTTCCATTTGGGTATCAAAAAATTTCTTGTGAGTACATTTTTGACCCTAATCGTACTAAAATATAAAATCCCAAAAGAATCGTTTAGAATCTAAACTTTAGATATTTAAGTGATTTTATTAGATTTTTTCAAATAATTTATTAAAGTAATTAATAGTTTAAATTTTTTAATTAATTGCATTCAATGCTTTCAATAAATTTTTAATATCTTTAAAAAAGTAGTAGTAAATGCTGTCAGTTTTACCAAAAACGCCCTTTTAGAAAAAAGTTGTTAAGCCACATTATCTTTCCGAAGTCGTCTGGACGAATCTCTAAAAAAGTAGACTTTTTAAAAATTTTAACAATATAAAAAAGGGGTGAGCGAAAGATGTCATTTATTTTTACCAGATAACTCCAAAAATGCCTTTTAACTAGTAGATAAAACTAGTTATTTCTTGACTGAATAACTATATTTTTACTTATGTTGTCACAAAACTCATGGCTCCCGCTTTTGAATGTTCTTACAAAAATTAATTAAATAACTACTTTTTAAGAATAAGTTAAAAATTTTTGAAGTAAAGGCTTTTTCATTTCCAAAAATCGTTTATATTATATCGTATACGCCACGTTTTAGGACTTTTTCTTAATTTGTGTTGGTAACATATAAATATTAAAACAAAACCAATAAAATTTTAAATCCTTTCGCATAATTAATACGATTATATATTACTTTTAACGACTTTATAAAATAATATTCTTTTTATTCTTCCCTATGTAAGTCCATTCATTAATGACTGTCCCTTCCCTAAATAAAATTTTTAAAGCTAATTTAAGTTTTTCTGGGCCGTTGTTGAAATTCTTGGGACTAATGCTAATAAAGCACGAAACATAAATTAATATTTCTCAAAAACCTTTTATTCTAAAATAGTATGGCAAGAGCTGCCGCTTCTTTAAAATTTGATTTACAACCTTTCTTAAAAGCCATGTTAAGCAAGCACAGTTAAGTTTTAAAAAAGCCACATGAAAAAAAAAACAGTTGATGAAATAGCAAAATATTTTAATTATAAAATAAGTATGTATGAAAGTATCAGATAAGCCAGAGAATAACAAGCTATTTTCTATAATCTAATAGTATCAAAAAAAGTACGGTCATCACTGTACCATATGTTTCCCTAGCTGCATGCAATTTGTTTTTGCAAAAAAAAATGTTTTGTTTTTGTTTGTTCATATTGTTTTTTTTTTTGCAGGGTTTATTTTCTATAGTATATTTTGCGGCATAATTTTTTATAGTTGCCGTTAGTATTTGTGTGTGATATAGTCTCTTTGGTATTATGTGCAGCTATATTCCTATAGAATCTCTTTGTGATTTTTATATTTTTTAAGCTTTTAGAGTAATGTGAGCAAAAAGTAAAATTAAGAAAAGCTTTTTAACCATATTTTAAAACAGTTTTTCAATTTAGAAACTGTGTATGAAATACTGGACTTAAGTAAAAATATTTTTTTAAATATGGGTGTGTGTGTGTACCTATTTGCTCTTAATTTTTATATAATTTTGCTAAGATACATACATCTGTTTTTTTTTAATAAGATCAACTGCTACTTCTTTAGGCGTTTTATAAGCAATGTATTTTAAAAATTTTTTTTTAAAGGAAGAGATTTGCAAAAACAAACAAAAACAAGATAAAAAAAATAGAAAAAGATTTGAATACTTATTGAATTTGCTTATTTCCCCCTAGGCGTATGATAGTTTTCTAAAATAAGAATCGTAAGTTTGTTACACATGCGCACAGAGGAGCATAATATGTAAATTTTAAATTATTGACCTACGTTTAATTAAATTGAATTTTTGATTTATTTAAAAGATTTACAAAATAGGAAATTTTTGGAGTTGAATCAACAAAAAACTGCCCTTAATGGGGAAAAATTATCTTTTAAGAAAAGCGAATAATTTTTTTTAAATTATATTTTAAGGCAGAGATTTTAAAAAACAAGATAAAAAAAATTGCAAAAAAAAACTTTAAAGAATTAAATACATACCATTTTACTTACTGAACTTGCATATTTTATACTTTCTTATTTTTAAATTATAAGTTTGGAGCTCAAACTGAAATCAGTATTCCAATTCAGACATAAAACCATGTTACCAAATTTTCTGATACTGAAATATGTTTTTATTAGTCATCTTAAAATCCGATTAGGGCAACCATTGGATTCCATTAAGACCCTGAATATGAATTATTCCATTGTGACGGACGTGACCAATTTTTCATAAATTTTTTTTTAACTCAAATAATTGAAAATATTAATTTAAAAAGAGCTTTGTTTTCCAAGGATGGCATGTTTTTAATTGTTTAACAGTAAGAAGACACTGAAAGAACATTATTTCTACTCACAATGATCACTTTAAAACTGACCTTACAAGTTGGCATTTAAGATAATTTCGACTTTAAGTTTGAGTTGTGTAAAATATTTTTGAGATCGAGCATATTTTTTATTTTGGTTTTTAACGCATTTGATACTTTATTTAAAAAAAATATAATTTTTCTTAAAGAAACACCTATTATAAAGTGTGACGGGTGTGATTGGGTTTTATTATTGTGGCCAAACAAACTAATGAGAAGCTATAGTCATAGTTGGTTTAGTCAAAATAGATATTCATTACTATATTATGATCCCTTATTATAATAGCTTTGTTTAACGGGATCACAAAATGGTTCTAAATAGTGATTGTATAATCTTATACAATCATAATATTATAGCTGTCTGGTTACAATACTTTGATCTCCTATGATCATAAGGTGACCCATAAATTATATCGCATCATCATAATATAGTTGCACACAACTATGTATAATATGATTCCATGTAATCATACAAAAATACAACGTCGTCAAAACAAAATTCTGAGAATGATAACTGGTGCTCCGTGGTATGTCAAAAACAGCAACATCCACAAGGATCTAGAAGTTCCACTAGTAAAAAGCGAAATCCTAAACTATGTGGACAAGTATTTAAAAAAGTTGGGAACACATCCAAATCCGCTCGCCCGAAGCATCCTGCAGCATAGTGGGCACACCCGCCTAAAAAGAAGGGATACTATTGCTCTTAGATGAAACTTTTAAAATTAATTAACTTTATTATGAGAACTTAAATTTTAGTCTGGTACTGACTGGACTAGTATTAATAACTTAGTTTTAAGATTTGAATACTTATTGTAAGTTCGCTTAAGCGAAGATTCAATAATAAAATATATGAAAAAAAAAAAAAATGTAATCATAATATTTTCCCAGATGGTCATATTATTTTTTCAAATACATAGTCATAATATGACTAAATAAAAGTGCTATAAAATATTAAACAAAAAAAACACTTTTGAATATCAAATTAAAGTTTTTAATTTATTTGTTTAGTTTTACCATTTAAAAAAATCAATTCATACATATTTTAAGAAAATTATGGATAAAATTTGTACTTGGTAGCTTTGGTAATTTCTTATTATAAAATATATTTTCGAAAACAATTTGTCTGGTAGCAAACATTACAGACTTTCTTACAATTAAAAAATAATTGCATCGAAATCATAATATGATTACTTCAGAAACAAATATATATATATTTACAAACATTTGCGAAATTTATGATGCAATTAATTATTTAAATATTTCTTGACACTTTAACTTAGAATTCTATAATAAAAAAAAATTGGAAATAGGTACTTATTATCTAAATATTATTAAGGCCCTTTCACAAATGTGTTTAATGTTTCTACCGCTTTTTTTTCTCAATTTTTTAGTAACAGAGTTTTTATTTTCTATTTCTTATATTAAAAGTTACCTTATTTGTTGCTTTATTTGCTGTTAGCGTAAGCAAGTAAAAAAATCTGAAACATTGCCACTACGCACTTAAATACGGCAAAATCAGCTGGTGTTTGCACTGGTATTGCCACATGTGTAACGAAACTTCTGGGAGGATGTAACAACATGAAAAGTTAAAGGGGAAGTTATAATAAGGACCTTAAAAAACTATTAGGTTTCACATAACTCTTAAACAAAAATTTTATTTATAAAACCTTGCATTAACTATAGCTTAAGTCATTTATGCTTTTTTAGGTTGGCATCATTTAGCAAAGGCGGCTATTGACTTAAGAAAAAAATATAAACATAAACAGAAATTTTCCCTGTTCCTCTTTTTTCTCTCTTTCTCTTTTTCTTACGCTCTCTAGTTTAAATCACATGCGCTTAACCAGAAACAGCGTGACCGTTCGTCGACTAAAGTGGCAATTTACAACCTTTTTTTCTATCCTGTGACTTTTTGTGCAACTTTTAACGACTTTTAACCCTATTTTGTTGAGACAGCTACGCAAGCATGTGCTTTTTCCCCGAAAAGAAAACTTTTTGCGTCGCAGGCCAAAATTGGCTAAGCTTATCCAGTTTAACAGAAGTGTATAAAAAAATCAGTATAAAAATCCCAGGGATTTTATTAAGAGTTTGACGTTTGAAAAACGAAGGATTTTTCTCATCAAGACGTATGCACATTAACGTACTGGCAGGAAAATAAGCTTGAAAGTGCTGTTGCGTAAAAAAAATTTAAATATAAAAACAGGTTCAATTAAAAAAATCGATTACCTTACATAATAAGTAATATAAAAAGATAGTGTGTATATTTATTTTATGGACGCTTATAGAAAAGCTGGCACAAATTTACGCGTGTACATTCTTTAATATAGAGTCAGGGTAAAATTGATATATTTTTTTATTAATAATTGAATACTATCTGCATCGTTCGTCCTCTATTTGAAACTAAACATGCTTGCTGCGTAAGGAAGTAAGCTATTTTTTCGACGAAAAGAAATTGAACCTGTTAGCAATTCATCTTTGTTTTAAAAAGCAAGAATATGAATTTTGCGCTTTAGTTTAAAATAATTGAGTTAAGTCCGGTAAGTAAATAACCGAAGATTAGTTTCTCAAAACAACAAGAATACACAAAAGCAGGGAAGCACAAAAAGAAATTTTTTTAAAAGTTACCTAAAAATTAATTTCAAGAAAGTAAATTTGATGGATCAAAATCTGTTTAAAAAAAACATTTGCAAATTAAAATTACTGGCATCAACATATTTGCAAACGCGTAGTAATATTTTATTTGTTTTTCAAACAGCTGATTGTTAAAGAATTTGTCTTAAGAATACGAAAAAAGTACGAGCTTTGTGTGCAGAATGATAAAAATATTTCTCGTAAAATCCCAAAGTTGAATATGGGAATGCAACGAAATTTTGTTTTTAGTGAAATTAATAATTCGGCTCTGCCGAATCTTAGATTTCCTTCACATTGGACTTTCAAAACCCCGAACTTTTTTTTTATTTGTATCCGTTTTTATATTTATAAAATATTTCTAATTTTTAAATAGGAGTCGGTGTCATATTTTGACCCTCTTAGGGTGGTTAGGGCAGCTGTAGGGGTTTTTACGCTATTTTTTTCAAATTTTGTAGCGATTTTTACTCTAGCTTTGTAAAATTTTGTAAGGCAATCACCATAGTTGATAGAGATAGGGGGTAAGTATGTTTTAGGAATAATGGGGGTCTGCAATACATTTTATTTCTCTAGGGGCGACTCCAAAGAAGTTGTAAGGGTTTTACCCTATTTTTTTTAATTTTGTATGATGTAAAATAACTATTTTAGGAATATGTTTGGGAGGAGAAACTAATGGGGGTCGGTCGAATATGTCATTTCTCTAAGGCCGACTCTGTGGAAGTTATAGGTGTTTTTACATAATTTTTGTAAATTTTGTATGGTAAGTATACTCTAGGAATACGTTTAGGAGAAACAACTAATGGGGGTCTATGATATATTTAATTCCTCTAGGAGCGACTCCGGAGAAGTTGTAGGGGATTTTACCCTATTTTTCCAAATTTTGTATGGCAACCATGTTGTAGGGAGGATATAGAGGGTAAGATACCCTTATTACTTATGTGAAGGGTATAATAAAGCTTTAAAAAAGAATGCAACTTTTTTTTAACGACTGTTTTATTCGACTTTTTTGCTCTAATATACATTTTTTGCCACTTTTTATAAATCCTCAGCGGTCACCCTGACTACAAAACCACATGCAGAGAAGCAATTCTCTCAATATTTTCTTTTTATACCATTTTGACAAATCTGATGTGAATGTTTATATCTGCCTGCGTGTGTGTGTGTGTGTTTGTTATTGTTTAAAAGATTTTCCCCTGTTTTAAGTGATTGAGTATCTGTTTTTCACAGTTTTTTTTTTATTTTTTTGGCAAAACACTGTTTATATGGTCGTAACCATAACAGCTAACAATCAGTTTAACCAAATATACTAAAATATTGCATAAAAATATTTTTTAGTCATTAAAAAATAAAGACAAATTATTTATAAATATATAAATCAAAAATACCTAAAGCAAAAAATTATTTATAATAAAAGAAATCAATGAAAATTTCTGCAATTTTTGGTGAAAAGAAGTTATGTATTAAAAGAGTAAACAAAAAGAAATGAAATTTTTCACTTGCATCGAAAAAAAGTGAAAACGAATGAAAAGATTGCATAAAACCTTACAGTCAATAGAAAAATTATAAAAATAAAAAATTGTTACCAAAACAAAAAATATTATTTAAGGCAGAAAAAAATAAAATAGTTTAAAAATAAAAAAAAATATAAACAAATTAACACACATAAGTTTATAAATAAACACATAAATTTTCTTTGAAGAAATATTTAGTATAAATAAGAATTTCAATTTCTTTTAAAATGCCTAAGAGCTAAACTAAACAAAAAAAAAATAATTTCTTAAGGAATATTTTGGAAATTCAAATTTTCCGAATCGCTGTCATTGTAAATTCCTTAAAAGTATTTTCTAGTGATTTTAATTACATTTCTTACGGTTACATTACATTTTGTGTCTTTTCGGCTTAATATCCGTTTGCAAATTAATAAAATTTTTTTTATATAAATCCTGCAAAATCAGTTTAAATACTTTTGTAAATCAGATTTTTAAGAATCCTCGTGCTTAATTGATTTTTGATAATTTTTAGTAGTGAAGTTTTTTGTTTTGTTTTGTTGAGTGGAAAAGAAAGTGTGTAATAAGAAAAGTGATTTAGTTTAGAAGGTAAGTGTTATAATTTGTATTTAATATATAAATGACACATACAGTGGGTAACAAATGCAACATTTAACTTATGACAGAGAATTTAGTAAAATTTATTAGTCATGTTTTTCAACTAAGGTGAAAGAGATGGTAATAAACACAAAACAACCACAAGAACACGTAAAAATAAAACATTGTTGGGTATGGTCATGGGTAGATAATTGCACGAAAATTGTTTTTATAATTTTGAATACATTTCGTATTGTGGCTGTAAGAAATCTTAGACGAATTAGGATTTTAAACTTCTTATCTTTTAGCACAAATAATAAAACAAGTCAATTTCAGATATTTTATTTCCGATGCTGACCTGTTTGGTACCACGGGAATCAGTTGGTCCCATGTGCTTACCAGTGCATGAACTGATTAATGGTGAGGTCTCCTTTGGGAGTTCACGTGGTGGCTGTGGTTATCCCCAAGCAGGGCAACTGAGAACGAAAGTTGATATGCAGGGGTCCGTCCTGTGCGGGCCCCAGAGTGACCGCGTAAGCGCTCTTATATGAACTTAAGGCTCTCAGGATAGAGTTTCTAATTTTGGCGGGTCTACCCAGGCACATGAGCAACTGTTGAAGTAGGCTATTAGCTGAAAAGGTGTAAGTGTGTTTGGAAGTAGGTGAATAGGCTAACTGGCTACGGCTGGGGACCCTAGGATCTGAAATAAGATCTCGTCAAAGTAGTAGCAAATAATGAGAAGGCCGGCATTGACATGTTGAAGCATGTGCGTGACTCGGTCATGACTGGCGGTGAGAAGATTATGAAGCATTTATATTGGTGGATTAATTGCTTTGTCTAAAAGAGAAAAAGATCCTTCTAACAGAGCTGGGTGTCGCATTCGTTGGGTGCGACATGATAATCGTAATCTTTCTTGCTTAAGGTAGGGTGCTGTTTCACAAGCGTGTGGAGAGGTATCTTGTCGGCGCAGATCTGTTTTGATGATGAAGAAGCAAGATCAAAACTAGAAACCCAATTCGGGTTTAGATAGCCCAACTCCTTACCAAGGGGTCTGTTGTAGCTACACAGAGTCATGACAAAGAATTGGTACCTGGGTGGCAGGGTGAGCCATTCTGAGGGCGCTGGTAGACGCATTGTTTCCATCAAGTGTTGAGAGTACCGTGAATTATTGCCAGCATGGCAGGTGTCACCTGAAACACTTAACGTCTATAGTGAAGCATATACCAGAGAGAGCATTCTGCATTTGTCCCACATTTTTTGACATCATCATAGCACTTGTCAGATGTATTGTCTTTTAGAAACTTTACTTAGACACTTAGACTGGGAGTGCTAGATCTAACCTGTGGTCTAAAGGTTTCTCAGCAGTATTGACTGCATGCTTACTACCAAAGTAATACGACAACTTTTCCGATATTGGCTAAATAAATAAATAATTAAGACGAATTAGTATTATTATGTCTTATGAATAGAAAACATTTTGCATTGCATTATAAGGAACTTAAGGTAAATTCCTCTAGGTATATACCTTCCTACACTACACGCAGAGAAAAAACATGGTTGTGCATGATCACGAGAATCATAATGGTTTTCTCTGCAATCAAATTTGGTTGGCGCAAGCATACAATAGCTATTGTTGCTTGATTTGAAATTCAATTTGTTACGATAATCAAGTATATTTTTTTTCATATTTTTATTATTGAATCTTCGCTTTTGGCGAACTAACAAAGAGTATTCAAATCTTAAAACTATTTAATTTTTATTAGACCAGCCAGTGCCACACTAAAATTTAAGTTCTCATAATAAATTTAATATAATTCAGTAGTTTCATCTAAGTGCAATAGTATCCCTTCTTTTCAGACGAGTGTGTCCACTATATTGCAAAATGTTTCGAGCGAGCGGATTTGGATGTATTTTTTCAGCTTGTTTGAATACTTGTCCACATAATTAAGGATTTCGCATTTAACTAGTGGAACTTGTAGATCCTTGTGGATGTTGCTGTTTTTAATGTACCAAGGAGCACCAGTTATCATTCTTAGGATTTTATTTTCAAGGTGTTAAATTTTTTCTAAGTTGGAGGCGGAAGCAGTGCCCCATAATTGTATACCGTAGCACCAAATTGATTTTAATATCGAGTTGTAGAGTAAAAGTTTACAATCCAGATGAAGCACACAGTTTCTACCAATTAGCCAGTGGATTTGGACCGTTTTAAATTTCATTTGCGTCAGCTACGAATCTATATGAGGCTTCCATGTAAGGCGGCGATCCAGGTGAATGCCAAGATATTTCGTCTCTATTCGTTGAGGCACCGTATGGTTGTTAATGAGAATTGGGGGGGCATGTTTCCTTGCGTAAAGTAAAGGTAACGTGGTTGCATTTCTGTTCATTTATTTTAATACCACATAATTTTGCCATTTTTTTTTCTTGGAATACGTGATTTTGAAGTTGTTTTGAGGGTCTTTATGATTACTGAGAAAGGTGGTATCAGCAAATATCGACGTACGAGTAAGAATGTTTGTGGGCATATCTGCCGTGTAAAGGAAGTACAAAATTGGACCTAATATACTCCCTTGAGGTACCCCCGCCCCTATTGGCTTAGATCAGCTTAAGCAGTTTACTTCCTTTACTATAAATTGTCGCCCAGTTATGTACTTTTTCAAAAGGTTAAATATGTTCACTTTTAACTTGCTTAACAGGGCTTCATGCCAAACTTTATCAAAGGCTTGAGAAACATCTATAAAGAGCGCGAAGCAGTATTTCTTTTCCTCAAAGGCTTTTTTTATAACCTGTACCAATCTGTGGGTTTGTTCGATGGTGCTATGTTGATTTCTAAATCCAAATTGGTGATCTGGAATGCAGTTGTTTTCATTCAGGATCGGAGTCAGCTTGTTTTTAAGCAATTTCTCAAACAATTTGGACATAGTTGGTAACAGACTTATAGGCCTGTAAGACTCCACCTTCGAAGGATCTTTTCCTGGCTTAGGAATCATCTTTACCAAGGCAACTTTCCATACAGGCAGGAAATTTTCGAGCCGTAATATGGCGTTAAAAATAAAAAAAGTATTATTTTTGCTGTGAGAGGCAGCTCTAAAAGCATTTTGTTGCTGATTTCTTCAATGCCAGGAGCTTTTTTTAGCATTTAAATTATTGTTAGCCTCTATGACATCTGACAACGTACTTCAATAGGGCATCTAGCAACAACAGGCGGTAATTTACTCATGTCAGTGCATGTATTTGGAGTGAAGACATTTGTTAAATGACTTGCAAGCAGATCACATTTTTCTTCATCATTTCTTGCCCAGGATCCTCTCAGATTACGTAGTGGTGGTTTCAAGATAACAGGTCTTTTGAGACATTCAGCTGATCGCCATAGTGAATAATTCGTCTGAGGAGTCGAGTCTAGACCTTCGAGGTGTTCCTTAAGAGATGCCAATCGGTGAACCACTAGCAAATTTTTCAATTGGTTTGTACATTCCTTCAACTTGGCTTTAAGTTGGGGTGATCTGTGCTTTTGACCCATTCTCTTCGGGCTCTTCTTTTTTCATATAAAAGCTGTTGCACATCGGCTGAAAAAATTTTGTTGTTTTTTGTCTGACGATACTAAGAAGAAGCATGATCAACGGCTTTTTTATGTTCTCATTAAGGCTGCTCAGACAATCATCGATGTCTTCGGAAATTTTTAGCGGTTGGTTTTCCGAACAGTGTATATGAGTATATAACATTTAATCCCGCTAATGAAATATCTAATTGCCTGCAAGTCATTTTCCCAAATAAATAATAATTTGTTCTCAAAAATAATATGATATTTGTAGCATTTAAGGCTACAAATAATCAATTAACGATGGGGGCAACAACAGTATGGCCACAAGGAAATCAAATAATGTTTATGCCTTGACCATTTTTTGTTTTGCATCATTCTTCTTCTTGTTGAGTTTTATATGTTCTTAATGAACTTTACTGTGAGCTGTCAGCATATAAAAAATTAAAAATAAATTATTAAAATAGATTATATGTATAAAACAATTTGTTATATAAAATAAAAAAAGTTTAAAAAATACAATTTAAATAGCTGATACAAGTGGCAAAAAAGAAATACATATGTAAATTAAAATTCTCAACAAATAATTTGAAGCCCCTATCATTGGACTTTCGAAACCCCGAACTTTTTTTTATTTTTATCCGTTTTTTTTTTTTTGTTTTTGAAATATTTCTTATTTTTTAATAGGGGTCGGTGTCATATCTTAACCCTCTTAGGGTGAATAGGGCAAATTTTGTAGTGACTCTAACTCTAATTTCTTAAAATAGTCTATGGCAACCCCCTTAGGCGATAGAGATAGGAGGTAAGTATGTTCTAGGAATATGTTTGCAGTACACAATTCAAAGCTGTGCAATGCGTGTATGTATGTAAAAGAAGCAAAGAACCTTTAAATGCTTCGCTTAAGTATACTTACCAAAGTCCACACATTTCGTTTAGTTTTCACATAAACAACAACAGCTGATATACAGGGTGTCAAATAAATATTATTACAAAAAAATATAAAAAAGTGCTGCAAGAAATTCACTCATTTATATGGAAAATTAATTTTATTGACAATAAATTTATTAGACAAACTGTAAGTTAAAGCCTGATTTTATTTAACTTGTAGTGTTAACGCAAAATCAGCTGTTAATGGCTTAACTTTTAAAACCAGGTTTTTACTTTAAGTTTAAAAACAGAATATGCCACTACATTATTCAATTAATTTAGTGTGCCAAATGTAAAGACATTAGTGCAAAAAGCTTGTTTTGAATTACAAATTAATTGTTCTATAAGTCTTTAATTGAAATAAGTCAAAAAAGAAATTGTCAACATCAAATTACACTTAAACAGAACCAATTAAAAGTATCAATGTATGTATAAAAGTTTGTTTATACATTTGTACACATGGGCGGCATAATTAATTAATAAGAGCAAATAGCAACAGACATAGAGCAACAGCTTAAAACTTAAAAAAAAAGAACAAACACTGTACTTTCAACTTAAAATCATAAAAAACAACATTTTTTCTTCATAAGCATAGACAGTAGCATAAGGACTTTGGCACACGCATACTCTTGTAAACAAGGAAATGAAAACACACTAATACACACACACTTGTAATATTACAGATGCTGGTCACCACTTGCAAATATAAGTGAGGAGGGGTTGTCATTTTAGGGAAAAGTGAAAAGAAATTAAGGTTATATTTTGCAAATACATATTGCAACACTGTTACTAGTTTTATTGAAATTAAATTGATATTTTCCTCTTTTTTAGCTTAAGCCTTTGTCCTTTCCATATTATATATTTTCCTCTCTTTTTTTCGTTAATATTTCTTATTTTTGTATTGTAAAATTTTCAAATAATATATTTTTGTTGTTTGGCAGTACCCAATATAATTGTTGCATGCTTTAAGGATATAAACATGCCTAGACATGCCGTTGTAATTTAACTTTTAGATATTTTATACATGAAGCGTTTGTTGGTTAAGAGCCAAAAAATCGTTGTTTTACTACAAAGTAATGTTTTCTAAAACAAGTTTTGGTTTTATATTTTTTTTAATTTAAGGTAAACTAGTGCTTATAATATGCCGCATACTGGTGGTGGAGGCTACGAGGAAGTAGCCGCCGCTAGACGTGGTCGCTTTCGTGTCACCTCAACGCAACAACAAGGTCCACCAGAAACGACATTGGGTAGATTTCGTTTAATGCCAACATGTAAGTAAAAGAAATTTCTTTATTATGCCTTACTCAGTTGCTCTCTTAATCTCGTAGTGTACGGACGTGTCTACGCGAGTGTATATTTGTAATAGGTGATATTTGTAATAAGTTACAAAAAAAAAAATATTTGTTAATATACATACCTACAAGACATAAGTGAGAATCGAAAATAAAAACAAACTAAACAAAACAAAAAAACCAAACGGTTAATGAGTAACAGTAATCGTTGTGACAGTGGGCCTAATAGCCGAAATGCTTACATTGTGTTAAGCTCAGCAAGCGTTAGCAATGAAAACATTAGAGACCCTGAATATAATAGAAACTATTTAAGTGCAAAACCGAAAACAAATACAAATAATTTAAGTGCAAGTGTGCCTAATTTGAATAAATGTACTGAACAAGGGACAAATTTAGCCCAATCTCTGTTTAAAAATTATAAAAAAAATACCGAGGTGCCATCTTCATCGCGGTCTTCTTTATCAAGTTCTGGTGTCGCACCAACAGCTGCTAAAGGTGCTACGGGCCCAATTTCTGCGTGTGCTCCTAAGATCCAGGTAGGGATGGACAGGTACGTAACAGTTCTTAAAAGGGGAAGGAGCCCTAAATCGGCAGAAGCATCTCAACCTGCAAAAATTTTAAAAGACGATGAAAGGCCAACCTCATCGCAAAATCGTTTTGCAATTTTGCAAGAGGATAATGAGGCCCATGTTATTGAAAAAAAGTCCTTTAAGCCACCTCCCATTTATTTGAGGGAAAAAAACTCAAATGATCTCGTCAAGTTTTTAGTCGGTTTGATTGGGGAAAATAACTTTTATGTTTCAAACGTTAAACGCGGTAACATATTTGAGACAAAAATTCAAGTGAACCATGAAAACGCCTACCGCGCCACGGTTTCGGAGCTCGAAAAACTCAGAAAAAACTTCTATACCTACCAACTCAAGACCGCAAAAGGCCTTCAGGTAGTTATTAAAGGCATTGATTCTAACGTTGACCCAGAAGAGATCAAGACCAGTTTGTTAAACAAAGGGTTTATGGTTAGGACGGTATCGAATATGAGAAATAGGGAAAAACGCCCCCAACCATTATTCCGAGTGGAGCTTGAGCCTGGTGATATCAAATTGAAAAAAAGTGAAACTCACCCGATCTACGATTTAAAATATATTATGCACCGACGAGTCACTGTGGAAGTGCCACATAAGCGATCTGGGCCCGTACAGTGCTTAAACTGCCAGGAATATGGCCACACTAAAACTTATTGTAAGTTGCCTACTGTTTGTGTTGTGTGTGGGGATCTGCACGATACGACCAAGTGCGACAAGCCAAAAGATGATCCTAGGATAAAGAAATGCAGCAACTGCGGGGGAAACCACACTGCCAACTATAGAGGTTGTCCTGTTTTTAATTTAGTTAAGCGATCAACTAAGCCGAACATAGTTCCTGCCCCTCCCCAGCCTTTAAATATACCAACTACAAATATGCCTCCATTGGCACAACCAGCTACAAATCAAGTTTCTTACGCCGCCGCATTAAAGTCTAACCAGCCTAATTCACGTAAGTCTACCCAGCCTACAACACAACAAGAAGTGCCAACTAGCGAACCAACCGGGCCTAATTTTAGCCGCCTGGAAGCCGTAATTGACAATATGGTCACACAATTTACGCAGATTATGGCGCAAATGGCCAACATGATGCAAGAAATGCAAAAAATGCAGTCTGCTTTTCTGCAGGCTATGCTTAAAAGACCATGAACTGCCTCAGGGTTTGTTTCTGGAACGCAAACGGCATCCGCCAACACAAAAACGAGCTCGAATTTTTCTTGATGAACCAAAAAATCGATGTTATGTGTATTTCTGAGACTCATATGACATCTAGAAGCACTTTTAAAATTAGTGGTTATTCTTTTTACGATTCAAAGGATCCTAGGGATAGATCATGTGGTGGCTCGGCTATTCTAATCAAATCAAGAATTAAACACCAATGGTTGGGTGGCCTCTCGGAATGTTATATCCAAGCTACGAACGTCTGCATTGATGAATTTTTCCATAACCTTGTTATTTCATCAGTTTACTGTCCACCCAGATTCTCCATAACGAAGGATCAGTACAACAGTTTCTACAAATCATTAGGTCCCCGCTTCATAGCTGCTGGAGACTATAACGCTAAGCACACATACTGGGGCTCCCGCCTAATTAGTCCCAGAGGTCGTGTCTTGTATGACTCAGTGTCGGAAATAGGACTTTTCGTTATTTCAACTGGACAACCAACCTATTGGCCAACGGACAATAATAAAATTCCAGACGTAATAGATTTTGGCGTGGCAAAAGGTATATCACCGGGCCTTATTGAGGCTGAAGCCTCCTTGGATTTATCTTCTGACCACTCACCCACAATTATCACTATTTGCAGTCCTCACCAAATAGCAACTAGTGATTTTTTCTTATCAAAAAGAGTAAATTGGTTAAAATATAAAAAATATATCAGCTCTCACTGCTCGGAACACATACCACTAAAAACTCCCCAAGAAATCGATGATTGCCTAAATATCCTAAATGAAAACATTAAAAAAGCCGTTGAACATGCTTCTTCAACATACCGTCAGGTCAAATACAACAAAATTTTTTCTGTCGATGTTGAGGAGCTTTTATCTGAAAAAAGAAGAGCGCGAAGAGAATGGCAACAGCATAGATCGCCCCAACTTAAAACGAAGCTAAAAGAGTGTACAAATCGCTTAAAAAACTTGCTGGAGGTACACAGAATTGCATCAATTAAGAAGTATTTGGAAGGTCTAGACGCAACCCCTCAAACAAATTATTCTCTATGGCGATCAGCCAGTCGTCTCAAAAGACCCGTAATCGCAAAACCACCACTGCGCAATCTAAGAGGATCCTGGGCTAGAAATGATGAAGAAAAATGCGATCTGTTCGCAAGCCATTTAAGAAACGTGTTCACTCCTAATACATGCACTGACGTGAGGGAATTACCGCCTGTTGTTTCTAGACGTCCTATAGAAATACGTTTCCGATATTCAGATGTGGTAGAAGCTATTTCTAACCTTAATGATAAAAAAGCTCCTGGCGTTGATAAAATAAGCAACAAAATGCTCATTGAGCTACCTTTTACAGCAAAAAGAATAATTCTTTTTATTTTTAATGCCATAATACGGCTTGAACATTTTCCACCAATATGGAAAGTTGCCTTAGTTAAGATGATTCCTAAGCCTGGTAAAGATCCTTCTAAGGTGGAGTCTTATAGGCCTATAAGTTTGTTACCAACTTTGTCAAAACTGTTTGAAAAGCTGCTTAAAAACAAGCTTACTCCGATCCTGAATGAAAACAACTGCATTCCAGATCACCAATTTGGCTTTAGAAGTCAACATAGCACAATAGAACAAACTCACAGACTGGTGCAGGTTATAAGAAAAACTTTCGAGGAAAAAAAGTACTGCTCCGCGCTTTTTATAGATGTCTCTCAAGCTTTCGATAAAGTATGGCACGAAGGCCTGTTAAACAAACTAAAGCTAAACCTTCCAGCTAATATTTTCAACCTACTAGAAAAGTACATAACCGGTCGACAGTTTAAAATCAAAGAGGGAAACCAAATAAGTTCTTCTCAAACAATAGGGGCTGGTGTACCTCAAGGGAGTATACTAGGTCCAGTTCTGTACTTGCTTTACACAGCAGATATGCCAACCAATAGTTTTACACACACGTCGACATTTGCTGATGATACTGCTTTTCTTAGTATTCATAAAAACCCTAAAGAGGCCTCAAACCAATTGCAGCAACACGTAACCCAAGTTGAAAAATGGGCAAAGTTATGGGGAATAAAAATAAATGAACAAAAATGTACCCACGTAACTTTTACCTTACGCAAAGAAACGTGCTCTCCAATTCTTATTAACAACCATATGGTGCCTCAACGAACCGAGACAAAATATCTTGGTATTCACCTAGACCGCCGCCTCACATGGAAGCCTCATATAGATGCGAAGTTGACGCAAATGAAACTTAAAGCTACACAAATTCATTGGCTAATCGGCAGAAACTCTGTGCTTCGTCTTGATTGTAAACTTCTACTCTACAAATCGATTTTGAAACCAATTTGGTGCTACGGTATACAATTATGGGGCACTGCTTCCGCATCCAACATAGAAAAAATTCACCGCAGGCAAAACAAAATCCTAAGAATGATAACTGGTGCTCCTTGGTATGTTAAAAACAGCAACATCCACAAGGATCTACAAGTTCCACTAGTTAAATGCGAAATCCTGAACTATGTGGACAAGTATTTAAATAAGCTGGAAGCTCACCCAAATCCGCTCGCCCGAAACATCCTGCAACATAGTGGGCACACCCGCCTGAAAAGGAGGGATACTATTGCGCTTATATGAAGCTTGATAATTAATATGAGAACTTAAATTTTAGTCTGGCACTGGCTGGACTTATATTAACTACCTAGTTTTAAGATTTGAACACTTATTGTTAGTTCGCCACAGGCGAAGATTCAATAATAAATATATGAAACAAAAAAAAAAAAAAAATTATGCCTTACTTATATAAAATGTACGTTAGCCCTGCAGAAATGTCAATAGTGAACTTATAGTGATTCACTATTGACATTGTCGCCAGTACTACTGACAAGCTATACCTCAGGCAATGTTTTTTGCTATAAACATTTAACATTTGTGCGTCATTGAAAATTCACTACTGACATTGGTACTATTGACAAGGTAGTTTTATTGAGGTCATATGTAGACATTGGAACCAGTGATTTACTAGTACCTTTAGCAATTTTAGTCTGCAGTGCTACTGACTACCTACTACTGGCAATGTGTTTTTGCAATAGACATTTAACATGCTTCTGTCATTAAAAATAACTATGAATTGTGTATGTAAATCACCTTTAAGCTCAGCTGATAAAATAAACAATTGATATAGACCATTATGTCGCTGATGTACTATTGTGTTTGGCAGCGAAGTGAAGTTTTAATTTGCTGCTGATAGTTTTTTTCTTCTTATCAAAGCTATATATAAAACTGTAGCAGTACTGTTAACAATGTCACCAAAAAGGCACCAAAAAAGTCGACAAAAATGTTGACATGGGGACACTTGCCGCCAGGTTTCCTTCAGGGAGTATATGGAAAAATTTTTTTGTATTAAAGAAAATAATTTGTAATTTTACTTATAAACAATTTTTGACATGTAAAAATTGGAACAAGACCAACAATAAGGAAAAGACTGAGAAAAAGGAAAACCATTCAGATACCCGTGTAATATCTCCTAGCCACCCCTGACTCCCATGATGAACCCAATTAGCTTTCCAGTTTACACATCCAAACATCGCGTATTTCATCAGTGAATCTTTTACCCAGCCACCTGATAATGGTTCTGCAATTCCGAAGAGTGACAGAGAATATGCTCTATCGTCTCTAATTCGTCCTCAAACATTCTATAATAATCTGAAGTGTGGTGATCCCGATGCCTATATCCATCTTATTTCCATTAGTAAAAACTACAGACTATCGGATCCCAAGCAGCAATCCTTTTTACGGGTCATAATCGGTAGTGATCTCTCTAAATTGACCTTCGTGGCCATATAGCCTGCCCTAGGTCCCCGGAAAAGAACTTAAATTCTCAGCACCAATTTCTTATATTATCCTGGGGTGGCAAGTATTCAGAAATTTCTTAACCTTGACTCGCCTAGTCTGACCAAATGACTAGTGCCGCTTGAGTTGTACTTCTCATGGCACCAGGTATGCCAAGTGAAGCAAATCCTTGGGCTTTGGTAAGAAAGGAAGCCCCAACCATACAGTGCAACCATATATAATAGGTATTCAGGCCATTGTGTTAATCCAGTTTACCACTTTTGGTTGCAAGCCCTAGCTTTTTCCTATTTTCGATTGTATAGTATGCAATAAGGGCCTTTCTCTCCTCTGTCCCAAGTATTCCCCTCCCATGACAGCTTACTACCAAGGATTACCCCAAAATACTAAGCCTTACATGACAGTTCCAACTTCACCAAATTGAGTGTTGGGCTTCTTAAAGCCCCGACCCTATACTTCCTGGTAAAGAGAACTAATTCGTGTTGTCAAAAATTTTGCCTAACCCGTTCCCTAACGTCCATGAAGAAAATGCGCAGAACGACGATTACAAAAGCTCCCCGACCGCTAAAAAAAAAAACTTTCCTCCGACAAAAAATACCACATCGTCTGTATAGGCAACTATCTTTCCTTTAAACTTCCTCAATATACCGTTAGGAACCACAATAGGGATATAAGAACTCCACCTCGTGGTGTCTCCGTGGTCACTAGCTTTCTACGCTCCATCCCCCTTAGCCTTAAACTTATAACCCGGCTTTTGAGCATAATAACAAGAAATTAAATTTTACAAAATATTTGGTTTCTAAACTTTGATAAATGTCTATTTCAGAATTGGTCATTTTGAAATTTTAATTCCTACGTTTAAACTATTTTTGATTCGTTATTTTTTCTGCGTGCCTTAAAAAACAACTTAAGTACCCCTTTTCTTTTATTTCTATCTGTATCTCCCCGTTGGATGTGAACTTCTTTATTATTTCGCATTGCTCTTTCCGTCGATTGTGCCCATAAATTGAACTCGACCTATGTTGGGCCAAATGGTTTCTGTTCCTCTAGGTAAACTAGCCCGTAGCCACCTTGAAACATTCCTTTTTTGCTTATCTGCTCATTCCAGGACTTAAAGGACAGTGCCTAGTTATAATCCTACTCGTGGTCTTTAAACCCAATATTGCCAAGCAAATGAGAAACCTTGTCCACTGAGCTCAGCTACCCTATAGTCACTTCTATTACCCCACTTAAGGTCCGTCATCTCAAGCATCCATGCCCTAATTTTCCCAAATTATTGACCCATTGGTGACCTCTTAATACACTCGCCAGAACTTCATTGCCAACTATGTCGCAGTGCCCCGGATCCCAAGATAATCTGACGCTGAAAAAGTTTGCAATTCCACGAAGGACCTTTAACACTCACTCGCAGTGACAGTCGACAGTCCTTTGAAATATTTTTTAGTATTTCCAGCCGCAGTAAAGGGACAGACAGCTGCAGTTGATCGTATTTACCGCCCGATCATTCACTACGGCTTCAGCTGACTGTTCTTTAACTGCGGCTTCAGTGTTCACTGCGTCTTCGGTTGTCTGCTGCGTCACTGCGGATTCGGGCGTCCCGATTGGCGAACCCAAATTACCAGTCTACAGTGCTGGCACCGACGAATGCACAGACCACCTTCTATATGTCACCGAAATAGTAATTCTATCCCCCGTAAGTAGACTCTGGAGACCACTGAGCTATGTATGTACCTTAGATGGGAATAAGACCACGTAACAGGCTGTCCGTAAAAATGTTTACGTCTTTTTTCATAAATTTGCTCTGAGTAAAAACAAAGATTTCGTAATTGCTCTGAGTTCTGCTTGTTGGACCGTCTTGTAATTTAAAAGACGGAAGTAAGTCTTTGTCTTCTGATCAAAGTTTTAAAAATCAGCTGGGTTCTAAATACTACCTTAAGCCCAAGGTACATGTTGAAATTCTCAAAAAAGAATTGTTTTTGTAGTTTTAATTTAATAACATTTTAATAAGGGCAAAATACCCATACATACCCATTATGTTTATATTTGCAAATTTTAATTATAAAAATATTTTAATTACAGCAAATTATGGCACAATATCTCCCATTCTTCAAAGAGGCCGTTTCGCTGTCATCCCTGAAGAGCCACATGGTTCTCCGGCACAAAGTAATCCCCTGGCAGAGCGAAACTTGCGTTCACCATCCCCAGAATGGGACTTTGATATAGAACAGGTAAGTCATGGCAAAATTATTTTGTAATAAACATATACATAAAAGGCTAAAAATGTAACGACTTTTTGTACATAGGTATCTTAAAAGTCCTCAAGTGTCTTTTAAGGGTTAAACGAGATATTTATTCAGCCTATAACAAGGTTGCCATGTTAGGATATTTGTCGATGATAAGCAAAATTTTCTTTGAGCTGTAAAAAGCAAGCTTAATTTTATCTAGGAAACACATTTTTTTTAGCCCAGCCATTTTTACGTTTTTAAAACCTTTACTTTCAACAATAAATATATTTCTTTCAGCCAAACTTTGAAATTTATCTTTTAACTATCTTTTTTAATGCGTTCTGGATATGCACTATTAATTTGCTTGTGGAACCATGGAATGCTTTAATATACCTTTATATACCTATTCAAATATTAATTTTTTAGGAAAGAACACTTTACTGCAAGATTAGGCAATCAAAGGAGGAAATATTACCTTATATTATTGCCTCTGCGAGTTTTCAGCAAGAAAAACATCATTTTACTAGGTCTTAAGATTGTACCTAGTTCTTAAGTTTAAGACAAATTTAATCAATTAATTTTCGCTGAAGTTCCTTTATAACTCTTAATATGGTTGCCAATATACCTACATACTATGTGTGTTGAATAACAGCAACAAATCCAATGAATAAAATAAATTGGTAGCAAAACAACATTTAAAACTGCATTGGTAGAAGTAAGGTATATGTACATATTACAAACAAAACTAAAATTCCTCTTAATAACTATAAATTTTCTATTAATAGACGATTTAAAATATCCAACTAGTCTAATTGGATTTTAACCTAATTTTCTTATATAAACAAAATTAAGGGACTCTGGCATCCCTAGTAGACGGGTATTTCTCCATCTTTCTGACTCATTTTAGGTATAATTAATGTTGATGTAATATATATACAAATGCATGTTTATTATAATTTCTTCTTATTATATATTTCTTTTAAAAACAGCTGATTACATTGATAAGGGGTTCTATGGATTCTTATTTCGCTTTGTTTTTTTTCAAACAAGTTTTTGTTGGTAGTTTATTTACAAACACAATTTTGTATGTATTTTCGAATAGTGTTTTTGTTTGCATATGAGTGGATTTGTGTGTTTGTGTGCACACAAACAAATATAAATTCCATTTTGTCTCCCCTCATAATCAGTCATAAAATGTAAACAAACTTTTCTTTGAGAAACGTCGTGGTAATTAAACACGCGCTTTTTTGTTTTGGTTCAAACAAAGTATCTTTTGGAACGTTGTGAGAAAAATTTTAAAAAAAACGTGACAGCTATGTGCTGCCAGACTGACTCATAGTTAAGTGTTGATATAAAACAGAGGATATTATTTCTCTTGACATTAAAATTATTTTATTTAAAGCTTTTTTGTAGAATTCTTAAAAACTCTGTTAGCGCTCTTATAAAAATTTTATAATCATTTATTGAAAAATGTATTAATTATGTACAAATATGAGGGTTAAAATATGTAAATATATCTACTAAATAAAATTGAAATTTCTGGTTTTTACATTTTATATAATGGAATCATTTAATATGGGCCAACCATTTTTTTGGACTTTGCAGATTGGTAAAATAGCTAAGGTAATTCTTGAAACTCGAAGAAATTTGTAAATTTTAAAAACTTTATATAAGTTATTTTTTAAACTATTGGGTGGGTGTGTATGTATAGTTTCTAAATTTAATTAATAAAATAATAATAATAATTAATTAATATTTATTTAATGTTTATTATGAAAAAATATATAGTGGTTTGCTATTATTTTTGGTCTATGAGTTTCAATTGCTGTTTCAAGTTTGTTTAATGCGTAAACAGATGTGGTATCTTTGAAGCAAATAGCTCCATAATTCTTTAATTTTTTTTTAACACAGTCGTATAAAATAGCAGAAAATGATTATAACATTTGCGCTGCTGTACAATTTATAAACCTTAATGTACGTTGCATTTGTACTTTACGTACGCCTTATCAATTAACAATAATATTGAAATAATACCTAAAAATTCTAGTTTAAAATATTAAACACTGACAAAACTAACTTCCAATCAATGCCTGAGTTGGTTTTCTTACTTCATTAAAAAGGTTTTAGTTAGGTTATGAAATAAGTAGTCTGTTTTCACCTTAAAACTTCAAAATTGATTGTATTAATTACATATATAAATGCGTAAACCATAGTTACATGCGCTTATTTAGAAATTTGAAGGCGTATACCTTAATGTTTAAACAAACTTTTAAGATAGGCCAAATTGTTCATTACTTGCAACTTTTTTTTGTTGAACGACTACTTAAGTGTAACATTAAACATGTCATATTTTTTTTTAATTTTCTATACCGGCACATCGTCGGGTGCTTGTCGCATGGCACATTAAAAAAATAAAAAGAGTTTATTAATTATGACTTTCTTTTATGTATTTAATCCTATTTTCATATTTTGATCAAATAAATAGTTATTAAAAGTAAACTTAACTTTTTATTTACAATTTTATGAACTTGTAAACATTGTTTAATTTTTCGACTTAACCTCGAAGCTAACATTATTTTTTGCAGCTGATATGCTGTATTTTACATTTTAAGGATATGAGTTAACACAAAACAAAAAAGTTTACCAAAATACCATTGAATTCTACATACTTCTTCGCCACGCTTTAAAGAAAAAAAAACGTATAGGTACGAGCTAAAAAATTATTAGTGAGGCACAAAAATTTTTTTGGTATTCCTTGGTTAAATTACTTATTTAACCAATATGTGCAAAAGCTTTTAAAAACTTTCAACTTTTATTAAGTCATTTACATCTTTCCCGCCTTAGTTGTGGCAACTGACTAAAATTTTTTTGTTAAAGTATTGAAACGAAGTTGATCGAAGTATTGACAAATATATTGCAAAAATATTTAAAGAAGTTTTATTTAAGTAACAACACTGACCTTAACCCTGCAAAAAACAATTTTTATTTTAATATATGTAGTGACGTTTTTAATTTAAAAATCCAGTGTGAATATTTCTGAAAAAATAAACAAAACAATCCTAATTGTAAATTTGAATAAAACTTTGTGCCAAACAGTTATCATCCGCTGCTATATTTGAAAACAACTTTGATTTTGTAAGTTGGCACACAAAGATAAATTATAAAGCATCTTTAGCCTACTTTTCGACCCTTCGCTTTGTTTTTATAAGATTTTATAAATAATGTAGGAAAAAATTAAATATAAGTAAAAAAGCTTTCACATATGTATATTCGTATATATTGTACCTATAAAATAATCGTAATGCTCTATAATTAATGTTGCATTTTTGCTGTCTCATGGCATTGACTTTGTTAAATATTATATATTAAAGAAATTTTTTTATTTAACAATGTGTTCTTATTTTCTTTTTTTAAAAAGGCCCAAATTATTACCATTTGTTTATAAACAGTTTGTGGTTTAAAAATAACATTTTGAAAAAAGAAACTTTTTATAAAAACTTCGGAAAAATTTCAGCATTTTAACCTCAACTTATCCATACCTGACATTAATCACAATCACGTAGGAATAAAATGATAAATAATCAACACACACATATGCTCATTTCCAAAGTAAAAACAGTAAACAAAAGGCAATCTAGACAAAATGAAAAACAATTTGGAATTGGTAAACTGCAGTTAGTGTATCGTAAACTGTTGAACCATATGTGCGTGTTTTTGTTTTCCTAAAGTTTCGAAAAAAATTAACCTAAAAAAAAGGTTTAAATAGTTTGTTTACTGTCTTCAAAGGTTTTGTGTTTTCTTCTTAATTTTATTATTACAGCTTGCAATGTGCTAAGCTATAGAAAATTTAGTTGTTTGAAAGAAGGAAAATAAAGTGATCCAGTTAATTAAATGAAGATCTTGTAAAAAAGTGTTTTATAAAAATAAAAAAGAATTTTTTTTTGTGAAAGCTTGACGTATTATCAATCAGTAACAAGAAAAAAAATATTTTAAAAGTGCCTCGTGTTAAAAATTAAATGTGGGCTTTTCACAGAAGTTAAAAAAAAGTTCAAAAGAATTCTTTTAAAAGGTTAACAAAACATTTTTATCTCTTTATTTCTGAATTGCTTCGATCAGCTTTAATTTTGTAAAAGAAACGATAATATAAAAAAAAACTCAAAAAGATATGACGAAGTTCTGGCAGAAAGTTTTATCATATAAGTACATATGATCGTTTCTCTTTTATGTTTTACTTCATTTTGTGTTCCCTTTTCCTTAAAAATTTATTTATTTGTATATACTTATGTACATTTTTTTCTATACTTTTGGAAACAATTTCTATTCTATTGTTTAGTTTTTTTTTTACTGAAGAAAAGGAATTTTTTTATTTGTTTCCTATATAAACAGTTTTTGCCCCGTTTTGCTTAAAGTGATGCCAGATGAAATTTTTTAAAAATTCATGTTTAAAGACTTTTACCAAAGAATATAAATGCGGGGTCATTGCATGAAAGAGTGTATTGTTTTTATATTAAAATATTTGTTTTAATTAAATTTTGTTTAAAATAATAAAATATAAGAAAAAAAATGCCAGTTTGCTGGGCCTAATCTTAAAAACCCTCCAGCGTGTGTATTGTATTTTTCTTTTAAACTTCACACTAATTTATCTCTTAATGTGAACGTTATTAAATTCATCGTTTAGCTTTAAATGGCGTTTCTATAAAATTTTTCCATTTGTTACTGTACGTTTTGACGAGACAAATTTATGTCCAAACAAATGTCAAAATCCAAATAAAAAAAAAACGGTATTTTTAGGCTGGGTTTTTTATAAACTGAGTTTGACGTTTGTCTAGTCATGAATTTGTCTCGTCAAGACGTGCAATTAGGTATCCTATGAGCAAACCTTCACAATAGAACTGCCCGATTATTTTTTTTTAATACAAACGCCCATACAGACATTTGTTTCGAATAAAACTGTTTAAAGTTTTACGCTTATAATTATGCAACTAAAGTATGTTTATTAGAGGCTTCTTTAACAATTATTAATGTAAATCTGTCAAATTAGCTTTAATTAATATGGGAATAAGTTTTTATAACTTATTTAACTAAATATTGAAAATTATTAGAACTAAACCAAAGAAAGGCAAAAAATGTTTGAACATAACGTTTTTGGCACTAATAGTTTTTTTTTCTTTGAAGTGCGGCAAAGAAGGGTATTTTCTTTGTCTTTATTACTGCCCCCTTAGATCAGTGGTAAGTGCACGAGTCTACCAGTCTGGGGGTGGTGGGTTCGATTTCCACCAGAGACCCTGGTAAGTTTGCTTCATTTTCTCTTCTTTCTTTCTTTCTTTTTCTTCTCTGAATTTCTTCTTTACTTCCATCTCAACCTATTCTGTCGGCCTCTCCAGGTAACAAAAAGGGACCGAATTAAGCGGACCCAAGTGAGCTGTATCCTTTCCTTCAACGGCTGCCTGTTCTTCCTAACCTAACCTACCACAAGAAAAGCCTTTTCTTAATATTTTTATACCGTAGCTGTATATTAGTTTTATTGTATTTGAGTGTTGTTTTACGATCTTTAAATGTAAATATCGCAAAAAAGTAATTAAAGGAAACACCTTTACAACAAACAGTAACATGTAAATTTGCACCTTTTAGATATACATTTATATTGATCTCAAATAACTCTCTTTACTACCAAAAAATTGATTTCCGGGTTCTTATAGATAGGGAAGTCAATATAGCCATGTGTGTCTGTTCAAATCCATATTCCTGAGCCAAATGAAGTCGCACAGAAAAGATTTTTTTTTTTTGTCAAACAACAGGAAATATCTCTGAGACAACCGTTATTTAAAATCAGCAAAATTGGTTTACTACGGACCGAGACAAAAGCAAAAACCCAAAATAACCACCTGTGTGAAGATAAATACGTATTTAACTAGCAGAGACAAAAACCACCATTTTTAGCAAAGCCAATTTTGGAGTTAACATAACCATGTTACGCATTTAACAGAGCTCATGTTAACAATTTACTTAATCAAATAGGTCAGTACCAGGAAATAAATCCCAGTTTCCAGACCTTACCATATGGAAAACGTGTTCGAAATATTCCTTATTAAAACAAGAATAGTCTGATAGCTAATATATTCTTAGACAGCAAAAAAAATAAGTTTAAAAATAGATATTTTTTATGAAAACTCTTCGTAAGATGAACAACTAAAATGGTCAAATATGGAATGGAAAATATAGACCAAGGGGTGTCCTAATAAATTATGTAACTCATATGTATAAATTGTGTTTTAGAGTTTTTTAAAAAATTTTTAAAAGTTTCACTTTGGGAAAAATGATGATATCCTTGAAGGATTTTGTGCATATTTGGCCAAGTCTTTCTTTGTCACTCATATAGACCACATGCATAATAAAGTCCAAGGAGTGCTCTATTAGGCTATATAAGTCATTAGCCTGAATTGTATTTGGGAGTTTTTTAAAAAATTTTTGAAAATTTCACTTTTGAAAAAATGATGATATCCTTGAAGGATTTTGTGCATATTTGGCCAAGTCTTTCTTTGTCACTCATATGGACCATATGCACAATGAAGACCAAGGAGTGCTCTATTAGGCTATATAAGTCATTAGCCTGAATTGTATTTGGGAGTTTTTTAAAAAATTTTTGAAAATTTCACTTTTGAAAAAATAATGATATCCTTGAAGGATTTTGTGCATATTTGGCCAAGTCTTTCTTTGTCACTCATATGGACCATATGCACAATGAAGACCAAGGAGTGCTCTATTAGGCTATATAAGTCATTAGCCTGAATTGTATTTGGGAGTTTTTTAAAAAATTTTTGAAAATTTCACTTTTGAAAAAATGATGATATCCTTGAAGGATTTTGTGCATATTTGGCCAAGTCTTTCTTTGTCACTCATATAGACCACAAGCATAATAAAGACCAAGGAGTGCTCTATTAGGTTATATAAGTCATTAGCCTGAATTGTATTTGGGAGTTTTTTAAAAAATTTTTGAAAATTTCACTTTTGAAAAAATAATGATATCCTTGAAGGATTTTGTGCATATTTGGCCAAGTCTTTCTTTGTCACTCATATGGACCATATGCACAATGAAGACCAAGGAGTGCTCTATTAGGCTATATAAGTCATTAGCCTGAATTGTATTTGGGAGTTTTTTAAAAAATTTTTGAAAATTTCACTTTTGGAAAAATAATGATATCCTTGAAGGATATTGTGCATATTTGGCCAAGTCTTTCTTTGTCACTCATATAGACCACATGCATAATAAAGTCCAAGGAGTGCTCTATTAGGCTATATAACTCATTAGCCTCAATTGTATTTGGGAGTTTTTTAAAAAATTTTTGAAAATTTCACTTTTGGAAAAATAATGATATCCTTGAAGGATATTGTGCATATTTGGCCAAGTCTTTCTTTGTCACTCATGTAGACCACATGCATTATAAAGTCCAAGGAGTGCTCTATTAGGCTTTATAACTCATTAGCCTCAATTGTATTTGGGAGTTTTTTAAAAAATTTTTGAAAATTTCACTTTTGAAAAAATAATGATATCCTTGAAGGATTTTGTGCATATTTGGCCAAGTCTTTCTTTGTCACTCATATGGACCATATGCACAATGAAGACTAAGGGGTGCTCTATTAGGCTATATAACTCATTAGCCTGAATTGTATTTGGGAGTTTTTTAAAAAATTTTTGAAAATTTCACTTTTTAAAAAATTATGATATCCTTGAAGGATTTTGTGCATATTTGGCCAAGTCTTTCTTTGTCACTCACATGGACCATATGCACAATGAAGACCAAGGCGTGCTCTATTAGGCTATATAACTCATTAGCCTGAATTGTATTTGGGAGTTTTTTAAAAAATTTTTGAAAATTTCACTTTTGAAAAAATGATGATATCCTTGAAGGATTTTGTGCATATTTGGCCAAGTCTTTCTTTGTCACTCATATAGACCACATGCATAATAAAGACCAAGGAGTGCTCTATTAGGCTATATAAGTCATTAGCCTGAATTGTATTTGGGAGTTTTTTAAAAAATTTTTGAAAATTTCACTTTTGGGAAAAATTATGATATCCTTGAAAGATTTTGTGCATATTTGGCCAAGTCTTTCTTTGTCACTCATATGGACCATATGCACAATGAAGACGAAGGAGTGCTCTATTAGGCTATATAAGTCATTAGCCTGAATTGTATTTGGGAGTTTTTTAAAAAATTTTTGAAAATTTCACTTTTGGAAAAATAATGATATCCTTGAAGGATTTTGTGCATATTTGGCCAAGTCTTTCTTTGTCACTCATATGGACCATATGCACAATGAAGACTAAGGGGTGCTCTATTAGGCTATATAACTCATTAGCCTGAATTGTATTTGGGAGTTTTTTAAAAAATTTTTGAAAATTTCACTTTTTAAAAAATTATGATATCCTTGAAGGATTTTGTGCATATTTGGCCAAGTCTTTCTTTGTCACTCATATAGACCACATGCATAATAAAGACCAAGGAGTGCTCTATTAGGTTATATAAGTCATTAGCCTGAATTGTATTTGGGAGTTTTTTAAAAAATTTTTGAAAATTTCACTTTTGGAAAAATAATGATATCCTTGAAGGATATTGTGCATATTTGGCCAAGTCTTTCTTTGTCACTCATATAGACCACATGCATAATAAAGTCCAAGGAGTGCTCTATTAGGCTATATAAGTCATTAGCCTGAATTGTATTTGGGAGTTTTTTTTAAAATTTTTGAAAATTTCACTTTTGGAAAAATAATGATATCCTTGAAGGATATTGTGCATATTTGGCCAAGTCTTTCTTTGTCACTCATATAGACCACATGCATAATAAAGTCCAAGGAGTGCTCTATTAGGCTATATAAGTCATTAGCCTGAATTGTATTTGGGAGTTTTTTTAAAAATTTTTGAAAATTTCACTTTTGAAAAAATAATGATATCCTTGAAGGATTTTGTGCATATTTGGCCAAGTCTTTCTTTGTCACTCATATGGACCATATGCATAATAAAGTCCAAGGAGTGCTCTATTAGGCTATATAACTCATTAGCCTCAATTGTATTTGGGAGTTTTTTAAAAAATTTTTGAAAATTTCACTTTTGAAAAAATAATGATATCCTTGAAGGATTTTGTGCATATTTGGCCAAGTCTTTCTTTGTCACTCATATGGACCATATGCACAATGAAGACTAAGGGGTGCTCTATTAGGCTATATAACTCATTAGCCTGAATTGTATTTGGGAGTTTTTTTAAAAATTTTTGAAAATTTTGGGAAAAATTATGATATCCTTGAAAGATTTTGTGCATATTTGGCCAAGTCTTTCTTTGTCACTCATATAGACCACATGCATAATAAAGTCCAAGGAGTGCTCTATTAGGCTATATAACTCATTAGCCTCAATTGTATTTGGGAGTTTTTTAAAAAATTTTTAAAAATTTCACTTTTTAAAAAATGATGATATCCTTGAAGGATTTCGTGCATATTTGGCCAAGTCTTTCTTTGTCACTCATATAGACCACATGCATAATAAAGTCCAAGGAGTGCTCTATTAGGCTATATAAGTCATTAGCCTGAATTGTATTTGGGAGTTTTTTTTTAAAATTTTTGAAAATTTCACTTTTGGAAAAATAATGATATCCTTGAAGGATATTGTGCATATTTGGCCAAGTCTTTCTTTGTCACTCATATAGACGACATGCATAATAAAGTCCAAGGAGTGCTCTATTAGGCTATATAAGTCATTAGCCTGAATTGTATTTGGGAGTTTTTTTAAAAATTTTTGAAAATTTTGGGAAAAATTATGATATCCTTGAAAGATTTTGTGCATATTTGGCCAAGTCTTTCTTTGTCACTCATATAGACCACATGCATAATAAAGACCAAGGAGTGCTCTATTAGGCTATATAACTCATTAGCCTGAATTGTATTTGGGAGTTTTTTTAAAAATTTTTGAAAATTTTGGGAAAAATTATGATATCCTTGAAAGATTTTGTGCATATTTGGCCAAGTCTTTCTTTGTCACTCATATAGACCACATGCATAATGAAGACCATGGAGTGCTCTATTAGGCTATATAACTCATTAGCCTGAATTGTATTTGGGAGTTTTTTTAAAAATTTTTGAAAATTTCATTTTGGGAAAAATAATGATATCCTTGAAGGATATTGTGCATATTTGGCCAAGTCTTTCTTTTTTAAAAAACTCCCAAATACAATTCAGGCTAATGAGTTATATAGCCTAATAGAGCACTCCATGGTCTTCATTATGCATGTGGTCTATATGAGTGACAAAGAAAGACTTGGCCAAATATGCACAATATCCTTCAAGGATATCATTATTTTTCCCAAAATGAAATTTTCAAAAATTTTTAAAAAAACTCCCAAATACAATTCAGGCTAATGACTTATATAGCCTAATAGAGCACTCCTTGGACTTTATTATGCATGTGGTCTATATGAGTGACAAAGATAGACTTGGCCAAATATGCACAATATCCTTCAAGGATATCATTATTTTTCCAAAAGTGAAATTTTCAAAAATTTTTTAAAAAACTCCCAAATACAATTCAGGCTAATGAGTTATATAGCCTAATAGAGCACTCCATGGTCTTCATTATGCATATGGTACATATGAGTGACAAAGAAAGACTTGGCCAAATATGCACAATATCCTTCAAGGATATCATAATTTTTCCAAAAGTGAAATTTTCAAAAATTTTTTAAAAAACTCCCAAATACAATTCAGGCTAATGACTTATATAGCCTAATAGAGCACTCCTTGGTCTTTATTATGCATGTGGTCTATATGAGTGACAAAGAAAGACTTGGCCAAATATGCACAATATCCTTCAAGGATATCATTATTTTTCCAAAAGTGAAATTTTCAAAAATTTTTTAAAAAACTCCCAAATTCAATTCAGGCTAATGAGTTATATAGCCTAATAGAGCACTCCTTGGTCTTTATTATGCATGTGGTCTATATGAGTGACAAAGAAAGACTTGGCCAAATATGCCCAAAATCCTTCAAGGATATCATCATTTTTCCCAAAGTGAAATTTTTAAAAATTTTTTAAAAAAAGTCCAAAACACAATTTATACATATGAGTTACATATTTTATTAGGACACCCTTTGGTCTATATTTTCCATTCCATATTTGACCATTTTAGTTGTTCATCTTACGAAGGGTTTTCATAAAAAATAACTATTTTGAAACTTATTTTATATGCTGTCTAAGAATATATTAGCTATCAGACTATTCTAATTTTAATAAGGAATATTTCGAATACGTTTTCCATATGGAAGGGTCTGGAAACTGGGATTTATTTCCTGGTACTGACCTATTTGATTAAGTAAATTGTTAACATGAGCTCTGTTAAATGCGTAACATGGCTATGTTAACTCCAAAATTGGCTTTGCTAAAAATTGTGGTTTTTGTCTCTGCTAGTTAAATACGTATTTATCTTCACACAGGTAAATAACCCACGGTTTCTGGGACAAAATCAGCGTATTATCTCAGTAAATAAAGTTATTCACTCTTGCCACAAAACTACGAACGGATAATTTGAAGATAAAAATCTTATCTTGTTATCCCCCCGTATAATTGCACCAATTTTGTAAAATATTTCATGCGCTTAATCTGAGAAACTACAACCGCTATAGATTTTAAAACTTGCTTTAAAGTAGTTCGAGTATAATACGTACATTATAGGAAAAAATTAGTTGCGTAGGAGCAGGGGGATCGATTTCCCCCATAGAAATGTGCATTTTCTATGCAATTTTTGCTAAACTTAATATCGAAAACTATAACAGCTATCGACTTCAAATGTCCAATTGTTCAAATGTCGATCTGCGCTGCTTGATTTTCTTAAATCATTTGACACCAAAACGTAGAACGTAGGATTTGATTTTTCTTCGGAAACTTAATATTGCCAAATCTTTATTTATAAGGGTCCACAATATCACAAAGAACAAACGGAATTACAGACTGATTTATACTGATTTTACAACTAAATTGCGCTGAAAATAATTTTCGTGTTTGTTGTGGTTTTCGTTGGCTGATGTGTCAAAAAAAGTTATGTAAACATAAACAACTTTGACAACCCAGCCTCGATTAATGCATGTAAAAAGTAGACCAGGTCTGCTGTTAACTCCACCTGGTCAATGATTGGTTGCCCTCTTTACATGAAATGCGCCTTAACTAAAAGCTATATAGCAAAGAAATCTTTTTAAACTACCTTTAAATTAAAGCTTTTTTAAAACCGTAAATCAGAAATTATTGAAAAAAAGCAGTGTCAGCAGTGTTTATAGTAAGACCAGCTAAGTAAAAGCACCATGGACCGATTATAAAGAAAAAAGGATTTAAGTTGAAAGTTTTAAAGCTACTACTGACAACACAACACTGAACTATCCTTAAGTGCCGCATGATTTTTTGATTTTTTTGTTACCAATTATGCTTATTCATGAAAATGCTTTTCGTTTTTTTTATAATTTAATAAATATTTTATTTTATTTCCCGGAATTTTTAAATATGTTTGAATATAAAAAGATGTTCTTTTGTATACTTCTGTCTTGTTTATACATATACTCATCCACATATCGTCATACAAACCAAAAGAGCTTTAACTAAAAATTTCAATTTATAGGATCTCGATAAAATACAGAATTTGTAATAAAAAACCGATTTTACATTAGTTTTATCAGTTACATGGTCGTTAATTTTTTTAACGATACATATTTTTGTAGATACATACACACATCCATACGCCTGTACTTATGTACATACATATATATTTATGTATAAACATATCTTTAGTTTTTGTTTTGCTACTGTTCGATGTTTTGCATATAATTTTTATTTTTTCGTTTCTTTTCCTCCCTGATCTAATTAATGTGTTGTGCGTATATTTAATTAAAAATGTTAACCAGGAATGGAAATCCAAATCGTTTACTTTTTAAAAGTTAAGATTACCACCAAAATTAGAATACCTTACTAACTTCATTTCGCGCGCCCGATTGATTGGTTGTCCATGCCAACTTTTTTCATCAAACTACATATGTACTTATGTATGTGTCTGATAAAAAGATAATTCGAACAAATATTTCTTACGAAAAGATAATTTTATATATATAAAAGATTTAACAAACTTGTTTCTAGTCAATTCCACGTCAAACGGCCCAAATTGGAGAAAAATCGGGTTTTTCTTTATTAGTAATATCGATAAATTTACGTCTAAAAAAAAAACAAAAATAATTGAAATATGTATAATTAAATTTGTAAATATTTTATTTTTATTTATTTTTCAGGGGTTTAAAATGATCATACAGGCTAAATTCCAAAACGCAGTTTGCTTTGCATCACAAAATTTCAAGTTTTTCCTCAAAGCAAAGATGAGGTTTTTGATAATAACTTCTACTTCCAAATGAGTGTTTTTAATTCTATATTAATATCTTGGAAGCAAAAAACGTTGCCAAAATTGTAGGGAGTGTGTAAGGGAAAAAGTTGAAAATTTGTAATGCAAAGCAAATTGCGTTTTGGAATTCAGCCATAATGAATAATCAGCTCCTCTTTTTTTCCGAATATGTCACACCCGTCACATTTTATAAAAGTTTTTTTTTAAGAAAACATATTTTTTTTTGTAAAAATTATATGTAAATAAAGGACGAATTAAAAAAGGACTTAAAAACATATTACACAACTCGATCTTAAAGTCAAAAATTCTCTCCACTTCGAAGTTGTAAGGTCAAACCCGTCACAGTCCTTAAGTGATGTGAGCAGAAATTATATTTTTGCAGTGTACTTTTACTATAATTCGCATAAAAACATACCATCCTTGGAAATCATAGCCGTTTTTCAAACCAAAATTTTATTCTGTTTAAGTTATAAGCAAAAATGTGATCAAAATGGTCACACCCGTCACAATGAAACTGCCCACCTATAACAAACCTTTTTTAAACATCTTATTTTAAATTTTATTTATTTTTGCTTTAAAAATATTTTGAATGTAATAACACTGGAAAACAAAAGAAGTTTTATGTTTTCCATCTCTGTGTGCTGTACATACATATGGGGGATTTCATGTCAAGTGACCCAACTTTTAAAACCGATGTCTTTCGATTGGAAAGAAATTTGAACCAAAGTAAGTTCTTGCAGAGAGTAGCATGGACACAATTTTTTTACATGATCGGTCAAGAACTCTCTGAGCTAGAGGGGTTCAAAATTTGACGTTTTCGGCAAATAGGTGTTTTTTCTCATACATGTAGTTTATTACCTTTTGCTTTTAACAAAATTCGTCCCAAATATTTTCGATAGCTTTTTCTTCAATCTTCCAGAAAAAAATATTTTTAAAATTAAAAAAAAATTTTTTTTTATTTTTTTTAAAAAAATAATTAGAAAAAAATTTTTTTTTTCCAAATGTGCCCATTTTTTTTTTATTTTTTTTTGCTCAAAAGAAAGCTTAGGTCTTTTGCTTGAAGAACTTGGAGGTCGCTTAGTGGGATGTGAGTGGGATATCTATAAAAATAAATGTTTTGTAACTCAAGGCAGAGGTTTTCCAATTTTCACGTATATTCTACTTAAATTTTTTTTCCTATTTATGTAAAATTATCTCTTAAGCAAAAAAAAATTATTTTATGCTAAGAAACAAAATAATTTAACCTTTCCGACGGTATGCATTAAAAATATTAACAAAATGTGTTCAGACATTGCCATATAAAAGTGATTTTATTCCAGAGGCCTACAATTTTGTTGGTAATGCAGTGTCGAGTGTATGAGACTTTATTTGGTACTTGCATACCGTCGGAAAGGTTAAATTATTTTGTTTCTTAGCATAAAATAATTTTTTTTTTTTGCTTAAGAGAAAATTTTACATAAATAGCAAAAAAATCAAACAGAGTATACGCGAAAATTGGAAAACCTCTGCCTTAAGTTACAAAACATTTATTTTTATAGATATCCCACTCGCATCCCACTAAGCGACCTCCAAGTTCTTCAAGCAAAAGATCTAAGCTTTCTTTTGAGCAAAAAAAAATAAAAAAAAAATGGGCACATTTGGAAAAAAAAAATTTTTTTTTAATTATTTTTTAAAAAAAATAAAAAAAAAATTTTTTTTAATTTTAAAAATATTTTTTTCTGGAAGATTGAAGAAAAAGCTATCGAAAGTATTTGGGACGAATTTGTTAAAAGCAAAAGGTAACAAACTACATGTATGAGAAAAAACACCTATTTGCCGAAAACGTCAAATTTTGAACCCCTCTAGCTCAGAGAGTTCTGGACCGATCGTGTTAAAAAATTGTGTCTATGCTACTCTCTGCAAGAACTTACTTTGGTCCAAATTTCTTTTCAATCGAAAAAAAAAGTTGGGTCACTTGACATGAAATCCCCCATATGTATGTCCATACACACAATTATCTACAAATATTGAACATTTTTTTTTTGTTATTTTTAATACAATTACATACTTGCCTATTTAAAATACATAATAAAAAACAATGAGTGTAATTTTTAGTGCGTATTCAATTTAAATTGTAGACGAATTCTTTGTAGGTATTTTCTTTTTAAAGTCTTTTACTTACAAAAAAGCTCCACCCTCAATACAAGTGGAAGTTGAATTTCATTTGGAAGTAACTTTTTTCTTACTTTCCTGTCTTAAAATTAAATTTTCTCGACTTCAATTTTTAACCGTGCATTCAAGAATCAAAGATATCTATCTGACTAACAACTCTTTGGCTGCTAGTTCTCAAAGAGCCTCATCTATCGCCTCTATCTTCACATTGTGAGAGCCTCCTATGTACATATATCCAAAAACACCACCAGCGTATATACCCCATCAAGCAGGGCGAATTTTTTAAACTTACCACATCATGTAGTACACTCTCGACAGCATGGCTGAATTCCAAAACGCTGTTTGCTCTGCATCACAAAATTTCAAGTTTTTACTGAAAGCAAAGATGAGGTTTTTGATAATATCTTCTACTTCCAAATGAGTGTTTACAGCTATATTAATGTCCTGGACGCAAAAAACGTTGTCAAAATTGTAAGAAGTGTATAAGGGAAGAAGTTGAAAATTTGTAATGCAGAGCAAACTGCGTTTTGGAGTTCAGCCCATTGCCCTTGAAGTTCTATAAGTCTTTCTTATGTCTTAAGGAAAAAAGACGATAAACTGATGGGTCTTAAATTCTTCTTAGGCTTTAGTATATCTGTATCTTCGAAGGAGGCATACTCTCAAAAAAATCCTTAATAGTTTGAAAAATTAATTCGTAACGCTATGTAGCATGGCAGGTATAATCCCATTTGGATCGACGGACTTGTAAGCCTGGAAGGTGTTACCCGCCCATTTCACTTTCTCGTTTTTTCAACAGTGTCTTCACGTTCTTCTGCTCCAGGTGCAGTAATCCAAGGTTCCTTGCTGGACCATCTGTGATTGACCATCCTTAACATCACTAAACTATTTAACATAAATAGGTCTACATCATTTCCAATTGTATATCAAAACTTTCTAATTTTTTTCAGAAATTCATAACATAATTTTAGAAATGTAAATTCCAAAAATTTTTTTATTGCATTTCAGCATTTCTGTTCGTATTTTGGATTTTTCTATTTGTGCTTTCGAATTTTCTAATTTTATTTCAAAAATAAAATTCTAAAACGCAATTAGAAACTGCTGAAATACGATTGAAAAATTCTGAAATACAAATAGAAAATTCTAAAATAGAAGTAGAAAATTTCTAAATTAAAAAAAAAAATTTCTGGATTTTAAATAAAATTTTTTGAATATGAATTAGAAATCGCTGAAATTTTCTTAATTTCTTAAACTGCATTAGAAATTTCTGAAAACAAAAAAAGCAGCTTTTGATTTAAAAAAAAACATGAAAAATTCTTAAAACAGACTTTTATTCTCTTTTTTAAACACGAAGAGAATTTCATAATTATTTGATTCTTCAAAGTCTAAATACTTTGTATTACCATGTAAAGCCAGCTCTAAAGGTACCTTGACATGGTAATACATATATTACGACATGCCAAAATATGTTGTGGAATTATATAAAATCTCATCATGTAAAAGCGTAATGTATTGAATGAATATGGCTCTTATTATTTAAATCTGAAAATATTGTTTATTATAGCGTTATCAATATTATTTCAAGGATGGAAAGTTTTGTTTAGCAATTGTAGGAATTTTTTTAAAAAATTTCATTTGTCATCACTAAGCTTATTGGCTTTTAATTAGCCTAGAGTTGCCAGATAGAGCAATATGTGTTTAATTTTTTCCTTTTATTTTTCTTTTAATCCCAATCATTTTGATTTTATAAAAGTGCATAAAGTTGTTTTATATTTTTTTTTAATTAACATTTTCGTTATGTTAAACTATTGTGCTTCGTAGCAATAAAGTAGAAATTGTCACCTTAAAAATATTTTTTTAAATATTAACAAAATTTTTTTTAATTGAATAGTTACCGGATCATTAGTTAAAATGATTTTAACTAAAAGTTCTAGACCCCCCATATTCATAAAAATTAAAGCAGGGTTGTTTGACAGATGTCTTTGGCATAATCCCTTAAAAAACCTACTTTAATTATTATGAATATAAGCGCTAATCTATTATGTTTACCGAATCAATAATCAGTGTTACAAATAACTATCAACAACAAATTAAAAATATTTATTATGTGTTTTATTATATAATTTTTATTCCAGTTAACGTCATTGATAATTAACATTTTAAATTGTTTTTATATAAAGAAAAAGAAAAAAAAACAAAATAAAACGACAACTACAACTACAACAAAAAAGCAAAATAAAAATAAGAAAAAACAAAATAAATAACAAACAAATTGTTTATCTCTCTTATCAATATCAACAACTAATAGAGAAAGGGAATCAATCAGCCCTCTGCTTTCGTCGCGGTTTTCGTCTGTCTCAAAGTTTGGCATTTAATTTAATCATAAAAAAAAATTAAACAAATTAAAAAACGTGTCAAAAATTAATCATTGTAGTGATTTTTTTATTGTTTCTTTTTGTGACAAAAATGTTGATTTATTATTGTGGAAATTCTTGTTTAAAATAAGTATTAAATAAAAGTATAAAATAAAATTGCTGTTAAAAAAAATCAACAATAAAATAAAATAAAAGGTGGGTGTAATATTTTATTTACAATTTTATTTGTGTTTTATATTTTAATTAGGGATTTTCATGGAAACAGATAAATGTCTCGTAAATCAAAAAAACATAATTATAAAATTTAAAATTCAAGACTTATCAAATATATAATAAAATCTCAATTGATAAAAATACAATAATTTTATTCTTTTTTAATTCTTTTAACTTAAACTATTTTTACCAGCATAAATTAAATTTTTGCGTAAATCTCCATTGTTTTATGGGAGCTTGATCTGTTTTCATAAGATCTCTCTATTTTATTGGAATCTCTGTTTAAACTCTTTTTTTTAATATTTTATCTAATTTGTCATGATTACCATGGGGTAAATATATATTTTTATTGTAAAATAAAATTTTAATTTAAAAACTAGTTCATGTAATTTAAGAAAAATTTAATTTTTTATAAAAAATAATTAACAAATTTATTAGTTTTAACTGCAATTTAAAAGTCATGCGTTCCACCAACTCTTTATTATTTATAATTCCTTGCAAAAAGCTCTAAATCGGCAACACTGATTTTTTAATCTTACAAACAAAGCTGCCAGATAATCGTTTGTCATTTTAAAAGCAACAGACAACTTTGAACAACGAAACTAATTTAAACAATAAAAATATTTAACTCTTTGTAATGATTATGGAAGGATATGGTTTGTAGTAGGGACTGGTAAATCGACTTCGATTATAGTCAAAAGTCGATTTTGACCTCAAAAAAATCGATTTTTTGTAATCGGCCTTATGTTGACGATTTTATACTGAGATCGATTATTGTGCCCAAAAAATCGATTTTACCTAAAAAAAATTTTAAATGCTATAAATTTTAAGAATGATTCTATTACCAAAATTTATTTTAAACTATCTGCACTGAAAACTCATGTGTTAATATGAAGCGTTAGTGTATTATTTTAAAAATTTTAATATTTGACGCCGAAAGTTAATTAAAAATGCAGTTAGGTTTGGAAAAATTTTTTAAAAATTAAAAAAATAGTTCAGTACACAGTACACTAAAAATAACTTATCGTCTTTGAAAACTAAATATGTATGTATATCTGTTGTGCGTGCGTATGTAAATTTTCAATTATTTAATTTCATACATTAAAATTATAATGGATATTTGCACTTAAGTATATAATTATATATAAAGTTAAACTATCTGAATTTGTTTATGACTTGCGTTCTTTGTGATCATTAAATAGTTACGTCATACGCCTTTTCCAATAATACCTTTCTTTGGGAAAAGTTAAATTTTCTTACTTAAAAATCAATTTTGAGGGTTTCTATTCATTTAAATATAGCATCAAAATAAAAGTCGACTTTAAATTATAATCGATTATAAGCTTCGATTAATCGACTTCGAAAATCGAGATTAAAATAGTTGATCGTAAAATCGAAAATCGATTTTCGGCTTTGCTTACCATTCCCTAGTTTGTAGTTCATTTATCAAAGTTTTTGTGAAGTTTGTTCAAAATTTACCATTTAAACCGTCATTAGAGAATCTGCTTCTGTTAGACAAAAAGCATCTTTAAAACCCCTTTTAAAAGAACTTAAAAAAATAAAAATTGTTTATAAACAAACCAAAAACGATAATAAGTTCGCTTTAGAAAAAACCCGCTACATTGCTAACCCTGTTAAAGAAAAGTATAGGTTGCCACATGAAAAAAAGTTAATACTATTTATCAGAGTTAAAAATTGCTCACTCACTTCTCATTCGTGAGAACGAGTGTGAGCGCTGTGTTTACTGCAGCAATTTTTCATTAATGAATGAGTTTTTAAAAAACATTTTGTGCCTTCTCACTCTCGAGCGAGAAAAAAAATTTTTTTTTTAACCAGTCATAAGTGAGAAGTGAAAAGAAAAAATATTTTTTTCTTTTCACGAACATAAATGAAAAGCATCAAATTCGAGTACTTCTCATAAGTGAGAAATCATAAATGAAGCATTCATAAATGTGTACACATAAAATTTTTTGGTCATGTTACTGGTGCTGCCATATGTAAAAATTTGTTGCATAGTTTTTGAAATGCTTAAAAGAAGTAGGAATAATTTTTTTTTAAAACATGTTTTTAATAAATTAAAAAACCAGGCACTGTTATACGTTGTGGTTTATTTGCATTTATTTAACTTCATTTCATTTAAATTTTTCAATGAATCCGATTTAATGATTTTAGTAATAAAAATAACCTGTGTGAAGATAAATACGTATTTAACTAGCAGAGACAAAAACCACAATTTTTAGCAAAGCCAATTTTGGAGTTAACATAGCCATGTTACGCATTTAACAGAGCTCATGTTAACAATTTACTTAATCAAATAGGTCAGTACCAGGAAATAAATCCCAGTTTCCAGACCCTTCCATATGGAAAACATGTTCGAAATATTCCTTATTAAAATTAGAATAGTCTGATAGCTAATATATTCTTAGACAGCATATAAAATAAGTTTGAAAATAGTTATTTTTTATGAAAACCCTTTGTAAGATGAACAACTAAAATGGTCAAATATGGAACTAATTTTTCTTTGTCTAAAATAATAATGGTGCCACATTGTCTATGAGATTTTTTACAGCAACAGCAATGATAATATTATTTGTTAATACAAGCAACAAGAATATACAGTGAACGCTAAAAGTAATTACTAAAAGAACAATATATTTTTTTTTTGCATTTTAAAACCAAATTTTTTTTGTCATTAAAAAAAAAGAAAAAAATTTATTGTCGTGTGAGTTTTTATATGACACACAGAACATTAAACTGATTTCGAAAAAACGACTAAGAAAAAAAGTTTTGTTAAAATATTTGACAGATATACTCGCAAGATTTTTTTTTAAATAAGAAACAAAAAGACGTTTGCTTCGAATAAAACCTTAAGTTCTTATATATTTTTTAATAATTTTTTTTTAACGTTATTATGATTTTACCAAAGAAAGTGTTTGTGTCGTATTTGATTATTTTGAATATTTAGTTTTTTTCCTTTGTTTAAAATACGGCAAAAAAAGTGTAATTGCTTTGTGCTAACAAATTCTTGTTTTTTTTTATTATTTTACGCCATGTAGACTAGTTTTGATGTATTTTTGGTTTAATTCCCGCTTCTGAATGTAAATATCGCAGAAGATATATAATTAAGCAAAACAATTTTCAGTAAACTGTGAATATGAAAAAATTTGAGCATGATACCTTCCAACATAGTCGAGATAACTAAAAATGAATCAATCATTTAGCATTACGCATACTTCAATTCCTAGCTTAATTTTTTGAAAATGTGCCGTACGCCACATAGGCACTCATGCGACGATACATACGTATGTATGTGCTTTGGAAATGCCTCTGTAATTAAATACAAACAAAAAACAATGGCAAAAACAAATGAAAAAAAAAAATAAAAATATTTAGTTTGCAATTAATTGGATATTTTTTTAACTCTCTTTTTTATTTTTTTATTTTCATATAGAATTAAAGAAAGACTAGTCATTAGGGGAATTTTTAAATTCTTTGGCTAAAAAAGCATACACCACAAATTGTTCAAGATTTTCTATTATTATTTATTTATAATTATAAAAATTAAAGTTTATTTAATTTCTACTGTTACTAATTATAATTGTAATTGTTTAAATATTTTTCTATTTTCATGTTTTATTTTTATAAGTTTTTTTATCGCACAAAAGCACACTACCAAGGTGTATTAAAAAAGGTGATCTCAACCCAACAACAACAACTTTTAGACATACGCAGCATGCATGCAATTCTAGCCATCTTGTCAAAATCGTCATATTTTTGTGTTTTAGCTTGTATGTATTTATAAATTTAACAAGATATCTAGAATCTGATCAGTTGCTCCTACCTTATTCAATGTTTTACAATATCAATCTCAATAATACCCACTACAATTTGTCATGTGTCTACAGGGTAGTTCAAATATATATTTTTTTAATTCACGTGTTCGAAAAATAAAAAGCAGTAGGTTATCCTTTCATTCCGACTTTATAAAATTTTGTTGACGGTTTTCAGTTTTATAAATGGGTCAAATGATTGAATTGCATATCAGTTTAAATCAGAGTTCGAAATTGCTCACTCACTTCTCATTCGTGAATGCGAGTGTGAGCGCTGTGTTTATTGCAGCAATTTTTCATTGATGAATGAGTTTTTTAAAAACATTTTGTGCCTTCTCACTCTCGAGTGAGAAAAAAAAATTTTTTTTTTGCACCAGTCATAAGTGAGAAGTGAAAAGAAAAATTTACTTTTTTTTCACGAACATAAATGAAAAGCATCAAATTCGAGTACTTCTCATAAGTGAGAAATCATAAATGAATTTTTTCGCGAAGCATTCATAAATGTGTACACATAAAATTTTTTGGTCATGTTACCGGTGCTGCCATATGTAAAATTTTGTCGCATAATTTTTTAAATGCTTAAAAAAAGTAGGAATAATTTTTTCTTTAAACATGTTTTTAATAAATTAAAAACTGTTATACGTTGTGGTTCTTAACTACTTTTTTAGTTTTCTTACCTTCATAATAAAATATTTGCATTTATTTAACTTCATTTCATTTAAATTTTTCAATGAATCCGATTTAATGATTTTAGTAATAAAAATATGCGGTTAATGTTTTACAAAAATGGGAAGCATTACTCCAGTGACAAACAAAAGCATCGTCACCATTACTTTGTATATCTTGTTTGTGAAGTAGTTTGTAATGTCTTTTGATATTTCCCTTCACTTTCTCACTAAGTTCCTTTTTGCACGATTCTATTACGCAAATACTTTTTTGAAGATGCATCGTACAACACATATTTTTCAAAATTAAATTCTCTTTTAGGCATTGTTTGTTATTCACTTCACGCTATTTAAAATCCAAATAAGGAGCTTCTACAAACGTTTAATGTTGATATTGCAAAAAAAATAGAGCTGTTACACACACTCATGCAAATTTTAAAAGGATTGGAAAAAATTGCATTCGGCTTTACCACCATTAGAGATAATTGTTCATAATTTAATTTTGTTTGGGATTTTCCACTAATTTGGAAAGTATTTAGTACCTGCCTGTCTGTCATCCTTTAAGGTATTGGGTATATTGTTACAAAATATTGTGGTGGTTATTATACAATACACACGCAAATCTTTTTATGTACAACAATTTAAAACTTTACCTTTAAGGTCAATTAAATAGAACCTGAGAGTTTGAAGGAGTTCCATTAGCAAAAGTAAGGTAAATTAAAAAAAAGAGCAGTTACGACCTTGAACACAATACACAAGAAATGCTTCAATTAAAAATTTAGAAAAACAGTTCAAAAATATTTTTAAAGATTGCTATGAAAATTTGTGTCAGTGAAGACTATAATATTTCTAAAAAATCACAACATAAAATATAATGTATTATTTAAGTTTCTTAACAAAAACAATTTTTTATAAATATGACTTTTTCACAATAAATACTGCTAAAAGTAATTCTTTATGTTAATATTTATTTATTATTGTTTATAAACCTACATATCGATTCCTTAGTATAAAAATGAAGTAACGCAATTTTTTTAAAATAGCTTTTTTGCCTTAATCTGGGAAACAATTATTATAAATTTGTGGTTTTTATTTTATTTAAAAATATATTTATTTTTTTCAAATAGCATTTAAAGTCACTTAATTAAAAATATACTCAAAAGACTGATCAAAATATAGATGTGTAGTATTTTTTAAATTTAACAACATATAAGTATATACAAGCAGCAAAATAAAAAAAAATTATGTAAATGCAAGAATTTTTTTACTCTTATTGGGAGTACAAATTTCACACGCTTAAAAAATTATTTTCCGGCAACTCTGTTACAAAGCGTGAAAAATATTAAAGCAACACTCGCACTCATAAAAGAATGAATCGAAAGTGAAAAGAAGAAATTTCTCATTCATTTGTGAGTGAGAAATAAAATTTGGTTTTTATTTTTCATTTGTGATTTGTGAGCGTGAAAAAAAAACGACAAACTTCTCATAAGTGAGTGAGGGTTGGCAAAAATTTTTTCACGCTCTTTTATGAACGTGAGAAGAAAAAATTTTTTTTAGGATTTTTCGCTCTCGAGATTTTTCATGAATGGTGTTTTTTTATCGCTCACTCTTGAGAAAATTTGTACTCTGCTATTTATATATAAATTCCTTATTACAGGGAATTTTGATGCTAACAATGCATTAATTTTATAATTTGTTGGCTTTAAATTTTTTAAATATTTTGTTAATATTTAATAACATTAAAAACGAGCTTTCGAATAAATAAAATATATTTTATTATTTTTTAGGAAATCGATTAAAGCAAATTGTGTTTCACGTTAATTGATTTTCAATTATCTTTAAACTTATGAAATGTTTGAACGCAAATTTAATTTTTTAATGGTTTGCGCAAAAAAAAAACATTTTGATTTCAACAGACATTTTTTGTGTATTTTTCTTGTGGGATCTAAGCAAAAAGACTTTCAAGCCTGTTTTGAAGTATCACATTTGGTTGATGTTTGTATGAAAATTATCACAATTATTTTGTGTCGATTTTTCTATTGATTATAGTTTGTTTAGATTTTTAAACTAAACTTTTTCGTATTTCTGTCTGAAAAATAAAGGCTCTTTCATTAAGTGATTTCTACTTTTAAAATTAAAAAAAAAAAACAAAGTGTGCATAAGTATATTTAATGTATTTATTCGTTTGAAAGGCTTAAATGCATGGAATATACTATTTTTAAATGTCCACTGCGGATTTGGTTGTTGGATGGCAATGTTCCTCTTTTATGATTTTGACACATAAATCATGTCAAATTTGACATATGGTGCGGGTTATAATTCCTTACCTGGAGCTAAATCGTCGCATTCGCTTTGAATCGAAATTTACTCGATCGATCAAGTTTTCAATGCTTCTAATATAGGAATTCTAATTAGAATTTTTTAATTTCGATTCGAATGCGACGATTTGGCCCCTGTTTGAAATATAATAAAAAAAATTGTTACGGGTTCCAATAGCACTATCCTAATGGGCAACTTATATCACTCGACCTTGCTCTCAAATATCTGGAAAGTCAAAAATGTCATGAGCTACATGGCATTGGTATTCATATTATCTCGCCGTTAATGGTGAAAGCCTGGCTCAAATCGTTCTATGAACTTATAATTCAGCCAACTCAAAATCCCCAAAGGTGGGGATTAACTTGACGCTATCAAAATGTTTATTTAATGAAATATGCCCAATTTTTGTTTGTTTATGAAGCCATGCATCCATATTTGGGCTCAATTGCTTAAAATAACTTAAATGATTGAACGTTTCCCAAGCATAGCATCGATTTCGATTAAGTAATTTTCTTACTAGCCCGGCTGAAAAAAGCAACAAGTTACACAGATTTAGTTTTCTCCATATGACCGCTACATATCGACAAAGTTGGACAGTTCCTATTGGAAACCCCATTGTTTGATAAATTTTTTAAATTACTTTTTGTTGATGACTTGAGCACACACACAAAATATATATCGAGACATAAATATAGTTCGAAAGTAAAGCAATTTTCCTTAAAAACATTTATGATCATCATGATAATAAGGGAACACAGTGGGTTATATTTTAAAATTGAAAAAAAAAACAAAGAACACTGTTTTCTAAATAAAAAAAAAAATTAAATGAAAGCGATAACACAATAACAGTATTCATGAAAGAAAGACATTGATCTAATTTCTTTGAAATCATCCCACTGTGTCCTTTTGATCTTATGTAAATATGACTGTCGCATACAAAACAATCTTCTGATTATTACTGTGTTTTGTGTGTATTTTCTTGATATTTTATTTTTAATTAAATAAACGTATGTAGAGTGTGTTTTTGTTTTGTTTTTCAATCTAATAATACAAATAATATTAAATTGTGTGTAAACACTTTAATCAGTAGCAATTGATGCAAATAAAATACAAACACAAGTCAAAACTCTATCTTTTGATGGGGAATGGACAGACAAAACGTAGAATGAGTTTTTTTAAAGCAATAAAATTCACATTTAAAGAAAAAATATGTTTTCATTTTTTAATTATTTGCATAAAAAGTGTTAAAATTTGTTACTTAAAATTTTAGAATAAAAAAAATATATTTTTTAATGTGCCAAAAGCTTTCTTTTGTTGTGTTTATATACACAATATATTTATTATTTAATTAAAAGAAACATATTTTTTTCGTACCCAGGTGTTAATTTACAAATGTTTTCTAAATATAACAGAATTTTAAATCACATGGTTTGCCCTATTCTTTTTTTCATAAATATTTTTTTAAGTTTTTTTTTTTGATATTCTTTCTAACATAAACATAAATATTATTAATTTACATATTGTCATTCTCATATGATTAATATTAAAGAATATTCATATTCTTCGTTTATTTTTTTTTTTTCTAAACATTTGTTTCACGTTTTAGTTGTTTTTGAACTCCTATTTGCGTTGTGAGTAGTTTTTTACTAAAAGTTTTTTGAACTATGCAAAAATAGATGATGTTTATTTGACAATAAAAATTTGAAAAAAATATTTCTTTATTTTTTTTTTTTTGTTTTAGAATAGAAATTCTAAAGTCCAGACATATTACAATAAATAAGCAAGAAACCCCGCCACTTTGCGCAATTAATGCAAAATTTTGTTTTAATCCCTTAAATATACACAATTTTAAAATTTTTGTAATCCGTGACAATTGTGTTTATAAATTAGTCTCTACCTAATTCTATCATTATAAATTATTTCTCCATTGTACATTCTTCCTCTACTTTAGCAGAAGTCAACTTTATATGATATGGCATCCCTTTTAATTTGATTTGTTTACATTCTGTTTTGTTTCTCTCCCTTTTCAGTGATGCAGTTTTCAGTGTTTTTTTTAGCAGTTTTTCTCATAATTTGGGTTTTACTGATGTTTGTTGTTTTTAACTTTTTTTATTAAGAAAGCTTGTTTATTTTTTAATGTTTTTAATGTTTTGTTGTTTTTATTATTATTATTATTATTATTTTGCAATTATTTGCTTCATTAAATTTTAGTAAATTGGAGTCATAAAATATATATAAAATATTTTTTTTTCCATTTTTTATATTTTTTTCACAATTATTATGTTTTTTAACGACTTTATATGAAAGATTTGTTTTTTTCGATTTTTTAATACAGGGTGGCTTTTGAAAGCACATGTGTCACTGAGGGTGAAGGCCATTTGTATTCCATTTTCAGTCGGATATAAGTGGTGTCTGGTGGCATATTTATATTTTCAAATTTAAATAAAAATACGTAATAATTGGCACAAAGTTTTATTAAGAGCATTGAACGATAGAATGGAAATGCGAAATTTAACTTTTGAAAAGTATGTCATCCAGATGTCTTCCGTCGAGTTGAACACACTGTTCAAAACGGAGCCTTTTATTCTGCGTCACACGCTTCAGTAAACTTGGTTAAATTGAGCCGAATTCTGGACAAATATTTTCCTTCAAAGCCACAAAAAATTGGGGATTGTCAATATAAACCCTCTCTTTAAGGTAGCCCCATAAAAAAATCCCTGGGAGGTAGATCGGGCAACCTCGGTGACCATGGAATGTCCCCAAAGCGGCTGATCAGTTTTTGGAGGAAATTTTCCCGAAGCAAAAACATCGAGCTCTGGCTGTGTGTACAGTCGCCCCATCCTGTTAACCATGTGTGTGATGGATGAGCTCGCAGGTTTGGCAAAAAGAGTTTCGAAATCTTTCATCGATAATTTTCACCGTTGACATTCGTCGTCTGGCCTCGAGAGTTTTCGAAAAAATGGCCCAATTATCTTATGCGTAGATAAGTCACACCAAACCGTTACCCTGGGGTAATGCAGATTCTTAGAGACCAATAACGGCAGTTTTGCTTGCTGACGTTGCCTTTTAAGTGAAAATGAGCCTCGTCGCTCCAAAAAATTGGATTTACAGTGCAAAAGCGCTCCAACATTGCTTGAAAAAAATTTTTGCGTAAATCAAAGTCACTTTATTTCAGTTCTTGAACGCTTTTATTTTGCCACCAGACACCATGTATCTCACATTGCAGTTCCCTGTAAAAGTCTCAAATATACACCTCAGAACTCCCTGCTCTCGATGAGAAGCATGCCAGTGCCATTCCTGTCCAGCCAGAGCTACAGAAGCCAGGAGATTCTGTAAACATCCCTGTCCCTACAGGTTTCGCCCACTTTGTCAATTATTTAAGCCACTATCAGTTTATAGTAAAAACCCATTAGTATCTTTACCGGCTTACAATCCAGCCTAATATCCCGGGCCGATCCGCTTCTTGCGAATTCATTAGCAGTCTCATTACCCTCTATCTTACAACAACCCGGCACCCAATAAAGCCTATCCTTGCGTGTCGTCAGCATCGCTCTGAGAGCACGTCAACAGTCCTCCACAAGTCTAGGCCTAGCATAATGTCCTTCCAGAGCATTGAGCGCGGCCTGTCTTCAAAGATAATTGTCACGTCCACCCCTATCAACTCCGCGGCTCACGTCACTGCCAGAATGCCAGCCTCGAAAACGCTGTGCTCGTCTGGAAGTCTATCTGACATGCTTATTCTATTGATTATGTAAACACTAGCCTCGGTGCCCACCTACATCTTCGATCCATCAGTGAAGACTGCACCCACCTCATACAGCCTCTCAGATTGCTTCCATGCCTCCCTTTCCGCAAACACTGCCTAAGGTAAGATCCCAAAGTCAAGTTCCGCGAACATATAGCCAGTCCAACCCGACCATCTGATCCTGCCCTAAGCATACCTAATTCACTAAGCCTTAACAATCACCTTGCCGCCATTCCAGCCACAGAACCCTCAGTGGCAATGAAGAAGTCGTAAAAAACACAAAATAATGCAAAACTCAGCTGGAGTTGCCATAATGCAACGCATTGCTTTATGAAACGACGTTTTCATATGGTCCATGCCAGGAAAAACTACCCTAAACCGCCAAAGTATTAGGCATCGTTGTCTCATTCGTCTCATAAAATTTTTTTATTTTTTCTTTTTCCATAGATTAATTAAAAAGTTATTTATTTCTATTAAATTGAACAGTTTAGTTTTAACAATTTTTTAATATTTCTCCATAAACAAAAGATTTAAATTAATGATCAGCAGTGTGGCCATATTAGCTTTTTTGGAGCTAAATTTAGCTTTATTTTTCTTCATTTAGCCCGAAATATTTACATTTAGCCTTTAGCTTTTTTTTTAGCTTTTTTCGAAATTGAATTTAACTTTTTTAAATAGTTTTTGGAGCTAGATAAAAGGTTAAAAATTTGTCGCATTATATTTTTTGGTATATATCTCAATTATACTGAAAGGTATCAAGCTCCAAATTTTCTTCGAATTCACAACTTTACAGTTTCCGAACCATTGTTTTGTTTAATAATTTACTTCTAGCGACATTTAAAAAACGTAAAGCAGCACAAAAATTCAATAAAACAAAGATATAAGAAAGGTATGGTATTACAAAAAAAAACGTAAGAATTTGTTTTCCAAAACAAATACTTTTAAATGCGGCAATTTTAAAGAAAAAATCCAAATGCTACACAAACATTTGTTCCGTCTTTTGGTTAAATTAAAACATGTTTCCATGTATTGCTCAAAAATGTAAAACACTTTTGTCTTTCGTTGAAACAAATTGTTATATTAATATTTTTATTTAATAAGAATTTTAAAGTTTATTTAAAAAAAAATCAAATCAAACAGGACCGAAATAATTTTTCAAGAAAAAAGCAGGCACAATGAAACATCGTAGGGTCAAGTAAAGCTCACCATTTTGTTAGTATTAAACTATATTTGTTGAATATCATGTTCTCTGTAAATTTTGTTTTTTTAGTAGGACGGTCATTTTTTTAATTTTGATAAAAACGGGTAACAACGATAATTATTATTTTTATGGATAGGGTTAAAAAAATAATAATATTTTTTATTTTTTTTTTTTTACAGTCATTGGTTTTAAATACATATTTAGACAAACATGTACAAATAAAAATATTTTTAAAAATGCTTTCTTACAATGCAACTTTTTTACATTAAAGACTATCTTTTTTTCTTTTCTTGAACAAAATTTACATGAATAAAGGCATTTTTCATGATATATATATATCTGTGGACTTTTGACAAAACCACTTATTTGAAAAAAAAGATTTTTACAGGAGAGCAAAAAAACTACTTTAACATCGCAAGTACATGCAAAAATTCAATATTTGAAACTAATTCAACTAACTTACTTTATAATTTTAGGTTTTCAAACTTTTTAGAAAATAATCACGATGTTTCTTGCGATGTTTAAGTAGTTTTTTTGCTCTCCTGTAAAAATCACTTTTTTCAAATAAGTGGTTTTGTCAAAAGTCCACAGATAATTACTTATGTAACTTGAATGAAAATTTTCGATTTTTAACGAACTGTGTAGAAAAGTAGTCTCTTTATACTCGTTTTGTCAACAAACAAAAATTTCATTAAGGAATATTAAAAAAATTGCATCGTGTAAATGTAATCTTATTGTTTCGATTTTTTTATTGTTTTCATGTGTTTGTAGTTATGAAAAAAGTTTGTAAACAAATTACTTAAATTTACGTGTTTTTGTAAAAAAATGAACGAACAAAGTGTGTTGAGTATTTATATCTAAAACAAATTTTCGTTTGTTGTTTTTTTTAATACATATCTTACAAATTAGTTTTTTTTTTGCCAAATCAGGCAGCAAATTAATACCTGCTTCTAAAAACTTTTTAAAAAAGCTCTTGTACATGCATATGTATATGAACACATACATATTATTTTTCTTCTTACTGAAGGTAAATAAAACCAAAATTTTAAAAACAAATTTTCTTTTTAAATATTTTTAGCACAAAAACGTTTCGTTCCTATTATGAGAAATGTCTAAATAACAAAGAAATTTTTTAAAAAACGAATAAAGAAATGTAGCTTTATTTTTTGGTTTTAAGTTTTTGTTTTTAGCACTTTTTAGCTGTTTTTTAAACGTGATTTAGCTTGAACTTTACTTGAAAATCTGGTCACACTGATGATCAGTCATCACAATTGTATGTTCTATTCTCTATCTCCCTCTCCTTTTCTTTCCTTTAGCCTCACTCTTTCTCATTTCCTAGTTTGCTTTTACAATTGCGATTAATTTTAATAAATGTAACAATATTTTAATAAATTAACAAAAACATGTTTTCTTTCTACTACAATTAAGAAAAAATTAAAAACAAATGTTTATTTTCAGCCGAGAAAATTACTTGTAAAATTAAAAAAAAAAAAAACTGAAATTCCAGACAAAAACAACAAAACACTGCAGATGATCTATTTTCTCTCTCTCTCTTTCTAATATCACCCCCCTCTGATAGACGCAATGGTATATTACACTTCCTAAAGCATTGACATAGGTGGAGGTCAATTAAAATCGAAACAAAATTCCATAGAATCGCGCCGATACATAAATTATTCTAATAAAAAAACCGTCCAAAACCGACACACATGAATAAACAAATTCGAGCGACCAAAAGTGTTATTAACAATTTTGTACGTTTTTTTGTTGTTCCGCTTAAGTTTGCAAAAAAATTAAATAGAAATATTTTTTATGGAAATTATCATTAACAAATTTAAAAATACGTATTTTTACAGTGGGCGCTAAGAGTGTAACATGCCATCTGTACAATAACTTGTTGTAAAAAAGGATCTGAAAATATTTTGTTATATTCTGTTGCGCACATTCGTAAAAATTTAAGTAAGGTTATTAAGGGCTTATTTAAAGGATGTCGATTGAATAATTGTCAAATAAGTCCTTAATAAACCTACTTTAACTTTTACGAATGTGAGTGCATTTTTGCAACTGTGGAAACAAATCGTTTCAAGATAACAGGGATAAAACCGCCCTTATTTGAGATATGAAAAGGTTTTTTTACACAATTCCCTATGCTAGGCTCCGGAAGGGAATGAGCACAGACAGCCGTTAATATACCTTCGCTTGTCGACCCTTAGGTCCATTGTGTGCCCCTTCCAAGAAGAATAAGAAAACTAGGGCTAACTACATGGAAGAGATAGACTCAAGTATCTGTTTGAAACACCCCTCTCCATTGCTCATCCTCTAGCTACCCGATTTCAATGAAGGACCCAATTAGATTTCTGGTTTACGCCTCTAAACATCGTGTTTTCAATCAGTGAATCTTTACCCAACCACCTGACTATGATTCTGTAATCTCAGGCAGTTACAGACAACATGCTCTATCGTTTCTAATTTCTTGTCATTCTCGCACATCCTACAATAATCTGGAGCGCTGCGAGCCTAAAAGTTTGTCGTAGCCGTGCAATTGGGATTTTCAAACCCATTCTCCCTAGGTTCATGAGCATTCTAGTGTCTTTTGAGCTCAGCTTCTTCTATATATTGCCTAAAAATGATGTTTTCCACTAAAGATTCGTCATATTAAAAAGTTATATCTTAATATTTCCATAATAGTGACGCATTGGTTATTTCTCTTTTCATATGCCAACTCAAGACCCAAGTCGCCAGAAACATCGACCGGACGCCGTGCCTTGCAACTAGCCTTCAGCCGGTCGTCCCTAAGGCGAATTTCGGTCAAAGACCTGCGGATGTTTTCTCAGTCTAGTCCGTGCATCAGCTGCTGCCTGGCAACCGCCAAATGCGAGTAACCTACGCCCAATCCATTCTCAATCTAGAGGTCGAAGTAGACGATTTTCCGATCAAAATCATAATGAGCGATGGGGCTCATTTCCACCTCAGCGGGTACGTGAACAAGAAAAACTATCGCTTCTGGGGCACCGAAAATCCACGAGTGATGCACGGGGAGCAATTACACCCGCTCAGAGTGATTGCATGGTGCGCTGTTCACGCTGGAGGAGTTATCGAACCATTTTTTTGAGGACGCCGCTGAAAAAACGACAACAGTTGACCGTGCGCGCGATAGGGTCATGTTGGCCGAGTTTTTTCTGTCGCAATTAAACGAATTAGGACTGGAGGACATGTGGTTCCAACAGGACAAGGCAACAGCGCACACAGCGCGAGCCGCAACCAATATTCTGAAGGCGGCATTCTCGGGTGTTCCCATCTCTCGTTTTGGCGATTTACATTGGCCCGCAGATCGCCCGATTTAACCGTTCCAGACTTTTTGTGGGTTTTTTTTTGTAGTCCCGTGCTTACGTGAACAAGCCCGAGACCCTAAAAGCCCCCAAGGACAACATTCTACACGAGTGCGAGAATCTGTCACCCGAAGTGGTCGCCGAAGTGATGAAAAATGCCATAAAACGAGCCCGTATAGCAATCAATTGTAGCGTCGCCCATTTCGCCGATATCATTTTCTCGACTTGATCAATAAAATTCTAAAGGTTCAACTGAACATAATCAAAAAATAGAACCAAGTTTTTCATTTCGAAAAAAATTAAAGCCAAACAACATCGGATGACTTCTTTTGGCCCACCTTGTACTTCGTAGACCAATTGACAGCTTAAAAATAGCTTCAGTGGAATCGGCAAGTAAAAGGCCAGGGTGTTGGTAAACTTATTATAATAGAGAGAAGGTCCATTGATGCAGAGCTGTTAAAAGCAAACTACCTCTAAAATGACGCCAGCCAAACCAATCACAATAGGGTCACAATAGATTCCGGTATAAGACGATGGGTATAAGGACCCTATGCGTCACTTAATGTTAGGAATAACATAAGAAAAACAAAAAAAAAGTTTTCTTTTAATTGACCCCCGAAAAGTCTTTAAAAAATAAAAATTTAAAGAACCGGCAACTGCAAAAATTCTTAGGAATAGAACTCTGTGCCGTATTTCCGGCTTTCTTGTAAAAGAGTACAACTCTGCATAATAATAAGTGACGAAGTACGCCTGGATCTAAAAATTTACATTCTCATTTCGGCTCTAAGCTTTTGTAACCCACTGTTTGTTTAAATGTTGTATTAGTAAACACATAAAAATTGTTTATTAATGATCACTGTTTATATATAATATATACAACTGTATCATCTACTACATACAATTATTAAATTTTTTATTCTAAATAATTACAAAAAATAGCTTTAGATACAACAACAATAATAATTAAAAATAAAATAATATAATATAAACACAGAAATTGTGCACTCAAACGTGGAGGAGAATTTTTTTAATTTTAAAGAATACAAAATATTTAGTTAAAAATCAAACGTTGAAACACAAACACTGCAAACAAACGGCAATAAGTACAACAAAACTCTTTTGTTTTCCATTCATAAATTAATAGAAAATCTTTATTAAATTGGAAAAAGAAAGAAAAATACAAAGAACGAAAATGAAAAGTTTAAAATTATTATTTATATTGATACTGGCCATTACATCAGTTAAAATGGAAATGGAATCCGAAGAAGAAGAAGATGATGACCAGGCTATTGAGACAACAATAGCATCATATGAAGCTGTAGACGAAGTACAGCAAAGTCAAAGTGCTTCCTTTGAAGATACCACAGAAGAGAGTGATGATGATGTGCAAGGCCGCCATCTAAAGACGATACAATTGTATACCAACGATGAGCGTTGCAGTGAAATTGGCGTATGTTCTGGCATGGATTATGGAGCAAAAGATATAGTAGTACAATTTGATCGTAAGCCACGTATACGTTTTACTTCTGAGACCACCTATAACATAATTGCGTCCCAAGGCTATTTTACTTTGACTTTCGTCAACTCAAAATTTGCGAATTTTCCTTTAGGCCTTTTCTATGCTTTTCAGATGCAGGAACTGGATTTCCGAAATTGTTCTTTGGAAACCCTTAAATGGGATAATTTTCTTGGAGCCGAAAATTTGACCATTCTCCTATTGTCGGAAAATCTTTTAACCGAAATCAAACCCAAGCTCTTTAGCTATGCGGAAAATTTATCTTTTCTCTTTTTGGATGCCAATCGTATAAGTATCTTGTACAACAACAGTTTTCAGGGTTTGGATAAATTAAACTTTTTAGATTTACACGATAATCAAATTGACAATCTGCCTTCGGAATTGTTTGCCTATTTGCCCTGGATACAGCAAATAAATTTGGCTGGAAACCGTATTAAAGTCATAGAAAACGTTTTGTTTGCAGATAATCAGCGCTTGTTTAGCCTACATCTGCAGCGCAATGATTTGCAGGAGATAGAGGAATACGCCTTTGGAAATCAGGATAATATTAAATATTTAGACATTTCCCATAATCCTAATTTGGATGTTTTGGTTTGTGGCAATATGAATGTTGAGAATTTGTGGGCCAAAAATTGCTCGCTTAATCGTGTTAATATTTATGGACAAGTGGAACATGTGGATTTACAACAAAATTCCATTAAAGAATTGTATTTTAGCAAACCAGAATTTTTGGAAACTTTGCGTTTAAAGGATAATGCTTTAGAGCAAATTTCATCGTTGGCCCTTACCACCAACTTAAGGATTTTAGATGTTTCAAACAATCCCGATCTAAACACGTTGCCAGACCTCTGGGAAATTAATTCACTCGAAAGGCTTGACATAAGCAATATCTCACTTAGAGAAATGCCAATTTCGATTCTTAACTCTACCCATAAATTGAGAGCTTTAAATGCTTCCTTTAATCAATTGGAAGAGATAAATGTTTTACATTTTAAATATCTCGAAAAATTATCACATTTCTATATACATCACAACAATTGGAACTGTTATAATCTACAAATGCTTATGGATATGATTATTACACCTTTGAAAATTTCCTATACACATGATGAATACGATGTAAATTATCCTGGAGAATATATAAATGGTATTAAGTGTATGTATCGTTTGGAATCAATGGATGAGGATGATGATGATTATTATACAGACTCAGTTAGTTTGCGGCAATTTGACAATTTGGCGCAAGACTCCAGCACTGCGACATCATCCAACATACAAGAATATAATCAATTGAAATTTGAAAATACCAAAGAAGTAGAAAAATTAAGGCGCGAACTTAAGACCATTATGGGTATTTATGAGCAAAAGTTTGCCCTGGTCTTTGACAAACTTAACGATATGGATATGCGTCTTAAGCAGTTTGAACGTTTTAATCAAAGTTTATGGCGGCAAGTTTCTATTGTAGTTTAAACAACTCCAATTAGAAATGGTAAAACAGTATTGTATTATAAATTGTAAATGTAGCCACGTTGTTTTTCTCACATACTTAATTGGTCTTCTTACAAGGTATATTATCAGGTCCTATTGTCATATTGTCCTATTTTTTTAAAAATATGAAATGCATTAAAAAGAAATTTTCCACTTAAAATTAAATTTTTCAGGCCAAGAAATATTTTTTTTGAATATGACAATAAGACAATACAACAGATATGATTCTTTGTGGATTACCCAAATATATTTTAAAAATTTTAGTACTTAAATTGCAACATGTTATTACAGAGTGTATTATATAATTAAAAGAATAAAGCTATAAAGGTGGTTAGTCTTAATGGAAACTTATATCAAGATATTGCGATTACTTTTATTATTTATTTTTCTAAAACGAAAACTTGGCAGTACTTTTTCCTTTTGCCAGAGCCGTTTGAATTACAAGGCATTACAAATATTTTTGATTTCTTTTTGTTTAATGCTTATTAAGAAAATCAGTTTTGGCAGCACTGGCTCCTTAAGACAGAGATACCTACAATAATAAAACTTTGTTAGTTGTAAAAATAAGGATGAACTTACATATATTCATTTTTTATTCGGTTTATAACTTTTAAAATATGCACTTGTAACCCAACAAAGTATAAATATAAACTTATAAATAGGAAAGTCATTTTATCCATGTCCGTCTGTCGAACGAACTCAAGTTTTCGGAGCCAAGTCAAATCCCCCCGATGTCGCATAGAACCGTTTCAAACTATCAGAAATATCTGCAGGGAAAATGGCAATTGAAATCCAGCAAAATAGCCCAATAACTGACAGATAGAAGCCAGCAACCACGACTACCGAAGTCCCCTACACGGGTGCAATATAAGACCGACTCCCATTAATTTTTTCTCACAAACATTTCTATGGAACATACTTAGCCCTTATCTCCAGCCCCTAACAGAGTTGCCATGCAAAGTTGAATTTTTTTAATCGCTCCCACAGCTTCCAGGGTGCTTCTACAAAGATCAAATGTAAGACCAACCCCAATTAATTTTTCCTTCCAAACATTTTTGTGGAACATACTTACCTCCTATGTCCAGCTCCTAACAAGGCTGCCATACAAAATTAAAAAAAAAGTTAAAAACCCCTACAATTTCCGCAGGGCCGCCATTAGAGGAATAAAATGTATCACACGCCCCCATTAATTTTCCCACCCCAATATATTTACAAAACATACTTACCCCCTATCTCCATCTCCGACTTCCCCAGAGTCGCCCTTAGAGAAATAAAATGTACGACTGACCCCAATTAGCTTCCCCTTCCAAACTTTTTTTAGAACATACACCCTGTCTCCATCCCCTAACAGGGTTGCCATACAACATTTTGAAAAATTAGTTTAAGACAACTTTCGCGGGTTCGCCTTTAGAGGAATACAATTTATCACAGACCCCATTAGTTTTCCGACCCAAACATTTTCGTAGAACATAACTACCCCTATCTCCATCACCTAAGGAGGTTGCCGCACAAAATCTACAAAAATGATGTAAAAACGCCCATAACTTCCCCAGAGTCGGCCTTAGAGAAATAAAATGTACGACTAACCCCCAATAGTTTCACGTTCTTAACATTTTCTTAGAACATACTTACTCCCTGGGTTCACCTCCCAAAAAGGCTGACATACAAAATTTTAAAAAATTTGGGTAAAAACCCCTACACGTTGTAAATATAGCGCTCTTACTTGTTAAGTCTCAAACTATGTTTATAAAAATTTAAAGCTACTTAGAAGTTAATGTCTACTTCCAAAAAGAAAGCCAGACAGCCCTATCTCCAAACTGAGTTTTCTACTTAAAATGGATATACACTTACAATGAGGTTTAAGTTGACATCACTGTTTAAATTAATGTCAGAAAGGCAAATGTTTGCTTCATATGCCTGATTTAAAGTAACGGCTTTAGGTTCTGTAATATAAAATTAACGGAATCTGAACAAGTACTTTTGTAGAAACTGCTTTCATGAAATTACACGCCTAAGAAACCGACGCCGTCAAAACTTATCGGCACTGATCTCTGTAAACTGGTTGTTTTTGTCTATATGTATTAAACTTTTCTGTGATTCTTATTTGTTTGTTTCGTATTAAAAGTTTGCGACATAATTTTTAATTATTTTGAATGGAATCTTTAGAAAATGCTCAGGTAAGATTTTATATGATATATTTATGTACATGTTGTCATATATTTAAGAAATGTGTGTTGTTATTGTGAAAGCAAATACATTCATATTTATTTTGGAATCGTTTTGTTTTGTATCGGTTGTTTTTAATTTTAAAAAAATCACACTTGGGTGTAAGAGGGTTGTCTACACTTTATAGGTATTAATCTTTTTATATTCAGGCATTTCGAATATTAAACAAATTGAATAAGAAGGTTTACAACCTATATTTACCTAACGGCAAGTCATAAATAAACCTTGACTTTTTTACCTGACATACCAAAATTATTCTGTTAACAGTTTATACGATTTTCGTTCTATAAACATACATATTTCGACTTAAATTGTATACAAAACAAAATCTTTTATTATTTAAATCAATAATATTTGTTTGCTGAATTTTGAATAAATTGTTAACGATGATGAAACTAAAACAAAAACAGAAAATAAAAATTTGGCAAAATTTCAAAAAGAAACATGATTTCTATGCATTTACACACATATGAGGTATTCCATACTTATATAAAGGCCGCTAAACACAAAAAAGATGTTGATACATAAAAAAATTAAACACTTAATGTCAGAAGTCAGTGAACATTTTGACGAATAGAATAAATTAATGTAAGAGTAAAGCCTGCTGTAAATAATTTTGGAATGTTGATTTTGTTTGAATAATCGATTAAGGTTTTTAATTAACTCGATTCATTTAAATAACTCGAAAAATACAAACTATTTGCGTGACTCCTTAAATTCTTAAAAATTCAATTTTTTTAGATTTCGTTTTTAAACATCCGTACAACATTAATCTATATATCGTTAGCTGAAATTCAAAACCACGTAACTAATAAAAAATCCCAAACAAAGCTTGAAACTGAATGCCAGAAAAAAAGGAACAATTTACAAGCACTGCCTTTGTAATTTAAAAAATGTTTTTGCTTCTCCTGCAAAACTTTGAAAAATGTTGTTATGTGGTTTTGCATTTCAGCTAGCGATATATAAAAATTAACGTTTGTGTGTATGTCCTTTTTGGATTGTTAAATATGGATTTAACTATGTGATAATCTTCAGCAAAGTTGTTGGGCATGGGCGCGCGAAGTTTTTTAAATTATTTTTTTTTTAGAAAAAGGGGCGGTTCTACGCCCACCTTAAAAATAATATTATACTGGTACTTCTACTGCAGCTACATATATTTTTAAAAGTTTTTGCGTATATACAAAGACTTCAAAGTCAAAAATCTTAAGGTAACAAAGTCGGTGTAGCCACGCCCATAAAAACTAAAATCTTAATAAAGGTAATTCTACAGGACCGATTTTTATGAAACTTTGTCCTTATATGAAACGCTTCTAGAGTAAACATTTTCAAGGCAAAAAAAAAAATGGGGCGGTGCCATGCCCACAAAAATTAAAAGTTTTTACGTATATACAAATCCTTCAAAGTCAAATGTCGTAAGATAACAAAGTGGGTGTAGCCATGCCCACAAAAACTAAAGTCGTAATAAAGGCACTTCTGCCGGACCAAATTTTTAAAAGACTTTGTCCTCATATTAACGCTTCTATAGTTAGAATTTTTTATACTGGTACTTCTACTGCACCAACTTTTTTTACTTTGAACCAATATAAAAAGCCTCCAACAGAAAAATTTTTAAGGCATAAAGTGGACGGGGCCACGCTGATGATTTAAATATTTGCGTAATGTCTTTCCTTCAAATTTATTTTTTTTTGATGGCGGCGTAGCAATGCGCGTAGGCTACAGCTAATTTATTCTATATATTTAAGCCAAGAAAAAATCAAACCAATTTTGAATAACCTGGTTGGCCGAACTTTAATTTTGGTCAATTACGCTTTGTATGAAGCTAATTGATAAGTAATGATGAGGCGCAAAAATTTTTATTTTTTAAAGCGTTTAAGCAATATATTGGGCATAAAAAAATCGTCTGTCAAAGTGTCTTGGTATTTAGCCAAATATCCCAGCTTTTGAATGAATTCCGATACTTAAAACCGTGCCTCAGGCATTTCAATAATTTGCAAACAATTGGTTATGTTTGACAAAATTTTTTAAGAATATTTTTGATTGATTGGCATTTCTGTGGATCCATTTTACGATATAAGTCTTTGAAAAATATACTTTTTATTTTTTTGTTAAACTTATTGTTTTTAGTCTTTGAAATTTTATTTTTATTTCTGGGCTCTCCAATGGCCAATACATGCTTTTATCACTTAAAGTACGTTCAAAATATTTTTTTTATAGAACTGTGATCAAGGAACAGACCTTTTTGTTATTTTTATTAAAGAGGTAGCAAGAGGTATAAAAGGTATAAAAACAGAAAGAATTTAAAGAGAAATTAATATTATTCGAGAAGCTGGTTAATCGGCGTACATTTTTTTAGTTATTCTTTAATCGAAAATTGCAATTGTTTATACTTGAACGATTAATCGACTGAACATTTTTTGATTAATCAAGCGATTATTGCTTGAGGGGATACTCTTATTTACATGCATTCACCCCAAATGCTAATATGTGAGTATTTGTGCTCACGGCAAAAAAAAAAACACCAACAACGTCATTGAAAGCAGATTGAGAAAAGAATTTAAAACAAAGAGAAACAAAAGTTAAAAGGTTAATAAACGTTTTGTTTTGTATGACAATTATGGGGCAATATTTGTTTAAAAACAACAACAATATAATTTAAATTATTGCTTTTAAAATCTGAAATGAAAACAAAAGTTGGCAAAACACAGAACCTATCAATTAGAGATGAGGATGTTACCAACGTTGAGAATATAATAATATATGAAGATGTAACAATTATGTAGTTTAAAAGATAAGTAAAAAAGATACTTTCTTGCATTTTTTTTCTTGGTGACAAAAAATGCATGTATATGTTAAACAGAGTTGCCAGATTTCAGTTAATTGCTAAAATTCTGGATAAAATGGCTAACAAAGGCTTAATTATTTTAACAGAAAATTTGCAATGTATAAACAAAACAGAATTTTTTATTATTTTACAACAAATTGAGACCATTTGCCACATATTAAGATATTTTTTAACTAGTAATAACGAAAATAAAAATTTAACAAACCAGAATTAATAAAATCCCAAAAAGGACCGAATATTTTCACCACAAAGTCGTTATTGTTGCCTTGAAACTTTCATTAGTTCAATAAAACTGAGGTAAAAATATACTAAAAATGTTTGATATTTATACCTGTATTTAAGGTATTGTTATTTGTAATGAAAAATTTTAGATTGTTTTAGTTCCGGTTCTATAACGAAAAATTAAATGAGTAAATTTTGGAACGAGTCCAAAAAATTTAAATGGACCCGAATATGATGTCAGCGTATCCACCAAGAATAAAAAATGTTTTTTTTTGAATATTTATTATTATTTTTTTTAATTTGTTAAAAATGAATTTATTCTTAAAAAATTTTAAAAAACAAAGGGTGTCTGGTGGCAGATTTATATCTTTAAACTTAATTAAGAAACTTCATTATTTACAAAAATTTTTATTAAGACATTGAACGATAAAATGGAAATGCGAATTTAGTTTTTAAAGAGAATGTCATCCAGATATCTTCCGTCGAGTTAAACACACTGTTCAAAATGGAGCTTTGTGTTCTGCTGCAGACGCTGCAGTAAACTTGCTTCAATTGAGCTGATTTCTCGACGAATACTTTCCTTTAAAGCCACAAGAGATTGGGAATTGTCATTATAAATCCTCTTTTTGAGGTATTCCATGAAAGTTAGATCCGGCGACCTCGGTGGGCATGGGATGCGTGTGCAGTCGCCCCATCTTGTTAAAACCACGTGTGTGAAGATTACGATGGATAAGCTCGCAGGTTTGGCAAAAAGTAATCCGTAATCAATTGTCGATAATTTTCACCGTTGACATTCGCCGCCTGGCCTCGCAAATATTCTCAAAAAATGGTCCAATTATCTTTTGCGTGAGTAAGGCACACCAAACAGTTACCCTGGGGCAATGCAATGGCTTTTGGTGTTTCAATCAAGGGTTGAGGGTTCTTGGAGACCAGAAACGTCAGTTTTGCTTTTTGACGTGTCCGTTTAAGTGAATATGAGCCTCGTCGCTCTAAAAAGTGGGACTAACAGTGCGAAAACGCTCTAACATCGTTTTAAAAAAATGTTTGCGTAAATCAGAAGTCACTTTCTTTTAGTTCTTGAACGATTTGAATTTTAAAGAAATGGAACTTCAGATCCTTTTTTAAAATTTCATGAATAATTGCTCTTGAAAGTACCAGTGGGGCTGCCCGTATTGAAAGACCTGGATTTTTACGTTAACTGCCTTCAACCAGTTTAATGTTTTCAGAAGTCCTTGAAGATTGACTGGGCTCTGGCCGTGGGACATTCATAGCCTAAGCAGTTGGGCTAAATCTCTGCACCCACAAATGAATTAAATTCACACTCGGTCGATCACGTATTCACCGAATACCGAACTTTAAACAAAAATGTCTCCACAGTGAACGCGCGATGATCACTCGACCACTGCGACATCGTGACTGCCATACCCGCACAATCCAACGGCGCCACCCTCCCCCCGCACCGTTTATTACTTTTTGAAATAATCGTATTTTAAAATATAAATTTGCCACCAGATACCCTGTATATTAAAAATACTTAAACCCTAGAAATTAAAAGTATAAAAATTGCTTAATATATTTGAAAAATGGCTAAAATGTGTCTAATGGCTAAACTTAAATATTTCTTGCTTAACATGTTTAAAAATTGCCAAATCTAGCCAGAAAATGGCTAAATTGGCAACACTGATGCTATACAAAAGTGATAGTGTTGTAGCAGCTGTTTATTTAAATATTAATGTTATGTTAGACAAACTTAGTCAAAACTTAAAAAATTCTGATATATATTTTGTTGTGTTAATTTTTAATTTGACATAGATTAATTAAATTAACATTTATTTACTAAAATAGAAAAATTAATACATACATGCTAGTGGTCACGTCAACTTTTTGAAAAATATTTGTATAGTGTTAACTAAACTTTACAGTACAATTCTTATGCATTTTTTTTTAAATCGAATTGTTAACGTTTTTTGTTGTAATTTGTAAACTTAAAGACATTCATTCATTTGTTGAATTCTGTTGCATTTTAATTCTGGCAGTGCTACCAATACGGTTTGTAATTGCACCTGATATGTTATTTTATATTATTGAGGACAATATGAAATTAAGTTTTAAATTAAAAATTCTGTTTCTTTTAACAAAAAATATAATTAAATGCAATTTTTAGCAGTAAAGAACGATAAACTGAAAACAGTGTTTCTTTCCATTATTTTAGCTTTTTTCAAAAGGTTAACCATAGGTGTGACTATTAGAACACCGATTCTGTCATATGGCAACTGCGAATTTTTTTTTTTTTATTCTTTTATAAATATCTGTACATTTTAATGCTGGAAAAGTTTTAAGTGTTGGGTATCGAGTATTCAGTATTTGCTATTTTGTTTATGTACTTAATACTTAAAATTAGTTAACTTTTAGAGTTGCATTTCTAAAGCTTTTTAAGGAAAGTTACCTTTGTGTAAGTTACAGAACTGAAATAACTTAAAAAAACAAAGTTCAAAATATTTGAAAAATTTTCTTTTCTCTCGATTCATGTCAATTCTTTAAAGGTAAGAACTTAAATTTTCATTTAGGGAGATTTTTTTTTTCATATATTCGTCAACAAAAAATTGGCAGGGAAATGACGATTATCATATAAATGAAAGCTTAGAAAAGATTTAAAAAAGTGTATTTTTTTTTAGTTTCATAACACAGTGCAACACGAAAAAAAATAATCATATACGGACATCACTACGTGAAAGAAGACCAAAAAAGAAAAGACCCGTGTCTCCCAGTTTTGCCCAAAGTCATGCACTTTTTTTGTTATGGGCCCCCAAAGATTTGGGGCCTTGGTACCATTTTTACAAAAAGTGATAATTTTCTCAGGCTCATATCTTGCAAACCGTTCGGAAATTTAATTTACTCTTTGAGGCAAAGTTGTAGCCCTTTTTATAAAGAACAAAAATAAAGAACATAAAATATTAAAAAAAGAATAATTTTAAATCAAAATCGCAAAAAACTTTAAAAAATTCAAATTTTTTTGACCTTTTTTCCCCTGTTCAGGTCCATAGTTAGCAAACCGTTCAAAATTCAAGGAAACAATCAACTACGAAAATTTAACTAATATCCCAATAAGCAACTTTTTAGAACATATAAACTTCCTAGGAATGATGCTTAACACCGTTTAGGTAGCGCTTAGGTAGCCGCAAAAGTTAAAAATTTGCGAAAATGTATGCATGTACATACATGTAGTTAGTTAAAAATTTGCGAAAATTTTTACATTTAATTTTTTTTTGTTTTCTTTAACATTGGGATACTGTGCTTTCTATTACAAAAAAGTTATAAAATAAGTATTCGTATTATGTTTATAATATTGATGGCCCTGGACTTGCAAATCGCACTCTCTTAAGTTGAGGATAAAAATCGTCGTCCGAATCTGACTCTGATTCAAACCTTATGATTCACATGCACGTTGCTTCCAGACTGCCCTCCATCATCAGCTTTTTCTTCTTCATATACCTTTTTAATCCCAATTACAAAAAAAAAAAAACAAAAGAATTTTGGAAAGCCGCCCTTAATGATGATCCCTTGCAAAATATTGATGACCTTCAAATCACAGCAAATCTTCCATTTATTTTCGTAGGCTTTCGGTTCGACACTTGCAATAACACTGCTTTCAAGCTTGAAACAGAATCATCAATAAATAATCTCCGCTCACTAGCGATGTAGTTCATTCCCATTTTTACAATCAAAGCTTTTATATCGTTGCAGTAAGCGAACGAATTTTCATCATATAGAGTGTAGAGGGTCTGAAATTCAGCATGCCTTTTGCGGTACGCGGTCGAATTAACACTGGCACGTGTAAGTTTTCTTTGCCTAAAAACGCAGTCCAAAATATGGCAAGTCGCTGCGATAGTCTCAATATGGCCGCAACGAAATCTATTTTCATTTGTTGTATTAGTTGTGGTCCATCTCTTCCTTGTTGGGGCTCATAATCGGCATCAAATCGATCTTGATAGGTAACACCACTTGCTGTAGTCATTTCTGTAAATTCTGTCCTACGATCTGGAGTTGGCGGCCTTGGGAATACAAAATTTTCAGGTGCAAGCACTGGCAGTGTGGCCGCTATAGTTGGTTTATAACTTTTGTTCTTCTAAGCATGTCGATTTATACAAGATGTGTAATTAACGCATGCAAAGCAACTGGTTGCCTTATGATCACCTGCGCTATTGATCCAGTTTACCGCCTTACAGTACTTCATACTACGTTTGCTTTCGCGTCGCTTTTATATTGTGATCTGCGTTCTTTGATGCGTGTGCGGTCGGTGCGTGATCGCGTGAGCTGTTTACTGAAATTTTAGATAAATTTTTGTAGTTGATTTCTTGATAAGTTTGGGTGCAATAATTTCTTCTTTTTAAATTTATCCAATTGCTATTTTATTTTGGATTGTCCTCACTTATAACAAAAATAGGTAGTAGGTACATGGGTAATTTATTGGTGGTATAAACAATCATTATTAAAAAGTAATAACAAATCAATAAAAAAGCATGTGCATAATTTAATTAAAGGCCGTTAACGATCATTATTGCGATTTGTGTATGATGTATTTTGTTGTTTAGGGTTTCCAGAAATTTTAATGTTTGCCTACCTGTTTAGGTTGCAAGACTTTTCGCGGTTATCTCACATGCATATACACATATTTATATGCACTAGAGTTCTCTATTACTCAAAAGACAGATACAATATATGTAATTAAGGCAATTTGATTAAACGTAAGGAAGAGATAGCTTCATAACTACATGTATGTGCATAAATTTTGGGGAAATTTTTAACTTTTGCGGCTACCTAAGCGCTACCTTAACGGTGTTAAGGATCATTCCTAGGAAGTTTTTATGTTCTAAAAAGTTGTTTATTGGGATATTAGGTAAATTTTTGTAGTTAATTGTTTCCTTAAATTTTGAACGGTTTGCTACCTATGGACCTGAACAGGAAAAAAAAGGTAAAAAAAATTTGAATTTTTTAAAGTTTTTTGCGATTTTGATTTAAAATTATTCTTTTTTTAATTTTTTATGTTCTTAATTTTTGTTTCTTATAAAAAGGGCTACAACTTTGCCTCAAAGAGTAAATTAAAATTCCGAACGGTTTGCAAGATATGAGCCTGAGAAAATTATCACTTTTTGCAAAAATGGCACCAAGGCCCCAAATCTTTGGGCGCCCATAAAAAAAAAAGTGCATGACTTTGGGCAAAACTGGGAGACACGGGTCTTTTCTTTTTTGGTCTTCTTTCACGTAGTGATGTCCGTATATGGTTATTTTTCCATGACTTAAAAAATTACACACAGTGTAATGCAAATGAATACGAAAAGTGTTTGCCCTGCATTTTTGCACATTTTTTTTGTCAACAATTTAATTCAAAAATTTTCTATTCAAAACAACAATAACATCTAAATATACCTGGTAGTTTTCTATAACACATAAATGTTGTAACGTAATTTTTGTTACGTTTTGAATTATGAATATATTTGTTTGTTTGGTTCCATTTAATTCTTTCAAAAAAAAATTTATTTAAAAATTTTCCACACACAAACTGAGCACAAATATCTAACAACAGAAAAAAATATAATTTATTCAAGCTAACAATTAACAAGTTTACAAAATTTATACATTAAACAAAAAACGTGAAGAACTTCACCCTTTCGCTCCACTTTATTTATTAATTGTTAATTAAATTCAATCAAAAGAATGCGTTGTGTGTGTGTGTGCGTGTATTTTAAGTACGTATAGGCTGTTCCAAAGATTAAGCGACATTTATATTTGTCGCTTTTGAAGTGGTAGAGCGCGACCTACGGGAAAATTGTTACCAGAAGAGTGTTTAGCATTAGTAAATGCTTTTTTTTGTAATTTTAAATAACTAAAAATTTAAAAAAAGGCTGGGTGTTCACAGTTATATCCTCATTTTTGGAACATATCAATAAAATAAGCAAAAAAAAAATTTTCAGACCCTTGATATATATTTTCATGTTGTCATTTCTATATACATATGTATTTCTAAAAAATAATTTATTGAATATTTTTTATACATAACTTTGGTTTAAGTTGTAGGGTACCCTTGTAAAAGCAGACCCTTTCAATAAATAAACACATATAGGTATTATTTAAAAAAAATATCTTCAAATTATTCCTTACCTCTAAGGACCTATAGGAGTTACCTGTCGCTAAAACAACTTTGGGAACTTGCACGGTAATTGATTAACAGCCATTTTGATAATAGCAATTGGTGGCCTCAGAGCTGAAATTTAGCCTACCTTGACTATGTCTGTTTTATGGGTAGGCGTTATTTAAACTGATATGCAATTCAATCATTTGAGCCATTTGCAGATAAAATTGAAAACCGTCAACAAAATTTTATAAAGTCGGAATGAAAGGATTAGCTACTGCTTTTTATTTTTCGAACACGTGAATTAAAAAAATATATATTTGAACTACCCTGTAGACACATGACAAATTGTAGTGGGTATTATTGAGATTGATATTGTAAAACATTGAATAAGGTAGGAGCATCTGATCAGATTCTAGATATCTTGTTAAATTTATAAATACATACAAGCTAAAACACAAAAATATGACGCTTTTGACAAGATGGATAGAATTGCATGCATGCTGCGTATAGCTTAAAGTTGTTGCTGTAGGGACGAGGTCACCTTTTTTAAAACACATTGGCAATGTGCGATAAAAAACTTATAAAAATATAGCCTTAAAATAGAAAAATATTTAAACAATTACAATTGTAATTAGAAACATTAGAAATTAAATTAACTTTAATTTTTATAATTATAAATAAATAATAATAAAAAGTATTGAACAATTTGTGTTGTATGCATTTTTAGCCAAGAATTTAAAAATTCTCCTCAATGACTAAGCGCACCAACCAAACAAGGTTCATCTGAATATTTAGATTCGAACAAACATTATACTTTTTTGTTGGGCAGAGTCTTTCTTCAATTTTATATTAAAAGCTTCTTACAACCATTTTAAATATTCTATTTTTTTTAATTGTTTTTGCCATTGTTTGTATTTAATTACAGAGGCATTTCCAAAGCACATACATACGTATGTATCGTCGCGTGCTTGCCTATGTGGCGCACGGCACATTTTCAAAAACTTGATCTAGAAATTGTAGTAGGCGTAATGTTAAATAATCCATTTTTGGTATCTCGATTATATTGAAAGGTATCATGCTCCATTTTTTTTCGTGTTCACAATTTTACAGTTTACTGAAAATTGTTTTGCTTTATTATTCACTTTATGCGATATTTACACTTAAAAGCGTGAGTTAACACAAAAATGCAACACAACTAGGTATACGGCGTAAAGTATTAAAAAAAAACAGAAATTTGTTACACAAAACAATTAAATTTTTTTGCCGTATTTTCAACAAAGAAAAAAATAAATATTCAAAATAATCAAATAGGACACTAACACTTTTTGTTTTTCTATGGTTAAATCCTAATCTTTTAAAATTTTTTTTTTAAATATAAAAGAACTTGAGCTTTCTTTTTAAAGAAAACGTCTCTATAGATGTTTATGTATAAAAATAAGTCTTGCGAGTATATCTGTTAAACTTTTTTATCGTTTTTTCGAAATCAGTCTAATGTTCTGTGTGTCATATAAAAACTCACACGGTAATAAATGTTTTTCTTTTTATTAATAACAAAGAAAAATTTAGTTTTGAAATGCAAAAAAAAATTCTCTTGTTTCTTTAGCAATTACTTTTAGCATTCACTGCACAGAAAAAACTGAGTTGTAGAATCAGTAACAAATTTCAGAGAATCAGTAAATATTTTGTCTGGCTGAGGACCTACAACGAAAGTTGTAAATTTAGACAAACAATTTTGCAAGAATTTTAGTTTCTGTTAAAAAATTTTGCTGAGCTGGTTAAATATTTTGTTTGTCTAGGCGAAAATTTTGTTTGATTTAAAAATCAAATAAAAATATTATTAGAGACTATTAAATAAATTGACTAAAAAAATAAATTATTTTGAACAAGAATTTGTTTGAAAAATTTTTTTTGTAGTTTTTTGTGTGTGTATATTCTTGTTGCTTGTATTAACAAGTTATATTATCATTGCTGTTGCTGTAAAAAAATCTGATAGACAATGTGGCACCATTATTATATTAGACAAAGAAAAATTAGTTCAATGTTTTTAATTTTTTTTAATTTAATAAATAATGTTTTGAAAACAATATTTTTTTAAAATTTGCAAAGTTCATAAGTGCATAATTTTTTAAAACAAAAAAATACAAACGTTAAATTTTTTTGCAATAAAAATTTTTATGAAAAAGAATCAAGAAAATTATTTTCATTTTCAAAAAATGACAATCATAAATAAAAAAAATAATAAAAATGTTTAAATGACCTAGAACAAAAGAAACAAAAGCAATTAAATATTACCATATTGTAAATGGAATATAAATTACAAAAAAAAAAAAAAATTAAAAACCAATAAAATATTCCGTCATTTAATTTATGACATCTAGAGACGACCACTTGGTTTAGCTTAAAAGGCAGGAAATAAACATGATAAACGATTCTATCAAATTACAATTTCAAATATTTTTTTAATTAATATTCAAGTAGAATTTCTGCCAGCAATTAAATTTGATAAGATATTTTGTGCGTATATCTTTATATAGGCAACACTTATGTAAAAAAAAGCGTAAAAAATCAACATAAAGGGAAAAATGTAAACAAAAAAGGGTAAAAACAAAACAAAAAATGTAAACAAAACCTAACCGTTATAGAACTACATAAAGGTTATGTAGGGAAAAGTGTTACCAAGTTAATTTCACGAGGAAAATTATATGCAAATATTTTTTAACATATTTTTATTTTTAGAACTTTATTTCCATGAATAAGCAACAGTGCCAGGTTAAAATTTAAGTTTAAAATTAGGTAAACACCAATTCTGATGGTTTTATCAAACAAGTGAGCGGATTTGGATGTATTTCAAGCCTATTTAAATACTTGTCACACAGTTATCATGCGTAAGATTTCGTTTATACGCCGTTGAATTTTATCTATGTTAGAGGCGGAAGCAGCGCTCCACAATTGTATCCCGTAGCACCAAACTGGCTTTAAATACATCAAATTCGTTTTGTTTACTTCGCAACTATATGGGACTCCCATGTGAGGAGACGATCCACGCGAATGCCAAGGTGTTTCGTCTTAAATTGTTTAGACTACATATGGCACGATTCTCTGCGTAAAGTAAAAGTTACGTTGGTGCATTCTTATTCATTTATTTTTATTCCATATATTGGGTTTCCCATAAGGACTTTACAACTTTTTTTTTTTTAAATAAAGCGCAAACCATTTAAGATATTTATCAAACTTTATGATCGGCCTGAAATACAATCCAAGCATTGATGTATTGAACTTGACTTCGTTTATATGACCACCGCAGGCACGTCGGTAGCGGTCGATTCGTTGGACTCAATGTTTAATGACTCGGTTTGGCATTTCGGCCGTAACGGCCGCTTTTTCGCATTCGATGTTGGCTCTGAGTTCTTCCAACGTCGTCGGCTTATTGGAAACCCTTCTTTTACTTGGGTAACATAAAGCTGCAGTTGGTTCCGAGTCTCTTTAGTATCTTCATAAGTACCAAAAAAGCATTAAACAAATGTCGTGTGTGTTTGACTGTTTGTTGCTATTTCTGCTGTGTAAACAAAGTGTAAAGTGTAAAAAAAGTCAAGAGTATACCTTGGGGTACACCAGCCCCAAAAGGTTGAGGATATCTTAAGTAGCGATCCTTTTTAATCAGAAACCGTCGGCCGGATATCTGCTTTTTTAAAAGGTTATAGAGATTCACTGGAAAGTTAAGTTTCAGTTTTTTTATTAGGCCTTTATGCCGTGTTTTAAGGAAAACTTAAGAGGCAAGGTTAGAAAGCGCAAACAGTATTACTTCTTAGAGGCCTTTTTTATTACTTCTACCAATATGTGGGCTTGTTTTATTGTACTGTGTTGGTGATTAGGAATGATAAAGATTTTTAATGATACTCTTTGGGAGCAGGGGGAACTGGAATATTTAAGCCAATTAACTTTTTAGATAAGAGAAGATCACTAGTTACGATTTGTTGAGGTCTTTAAATGGTGATTATTGTGGGCGAGTGGTCTGAGCATAGATTCAACGAGGCCCAAACCTCAAAAAGTTGCCTTTCGTTACGCCGAAATCAAATTTTCCGGTTAGTTGACCATTAAGTTGATTGTGAAGGTGAAATAACATTTTGTCCCAGAAAATCATACGAAAATCAAGCTGTAAGGCTAATAAGGCGGGAGCCCCAGTTCGAATGCTAAGCGTTATACGGCTTTAAAACGAGGACCTTTAGACTTATGAAAAGTTTTTTTTAATATTTTGATATTGAAGTAAACTAACAAAATCGCAAGATTGTGCAAAATTTGTTTGAGACGGATGTTCGTTGCTTAAATATAAGGCTCAAGGATTTTTTTGATTCTCGATTTGATCAATATAGCCGAGCCACCACATGATCTGTGTCTGCGGTCTATCGTATCGAAAAAAGTATAATCCGTCATCTTAAAGGCGCTTCTTAAATTTTCTGGATTTTTTAAAAATATTTGAGTTAATTTTTGTTTTGGCGAATGCCTTTGGCAAATCAAAATTAGACTCTTAGAAAGTTTATGTCCCATTAGGCATGGCCTGCAATGAATTAGACTGCGTTTTTTGTAATTTCATAGGTTGCACCATATTCTTAATTAGGCCTTCCAGACTAATTAAATTAAACCCGGTTGGCTCGCTTGTCTGTAACTCTTTTTTTTTTTTTGTTTCTTGTTGGCTGGTTAATTTTAAGTATGTTAGTGAATGAAACTTGACTAGTGGCCAAGAGCATTAGAGAGTTTCATTGCCGATTTGACCTCGAAAATAAATAATATAAAAAAACATTATTTTTAATATAACACTTATTTTTTTAAATTAGAAAAAATTCTGAAAGCTTTTGCTCAAAAAATCTTTTAAGTGCAATGAATAATTATTATACATATGCGCAATTGCTTGTTTTAGAAAAAAAATATATAATACAAAACTATTCCAAATAAACAGTATTAAATTCTTAATTTAAAAAAAGTAAACAGAAAAAGTAATATAAATACAAACAATGTTTGCATTAAATGAATTAAATTCAAATGCTGTTGTGAAAGATATCAAGTAACTTGAACATATTTGATACACATTGACCACAATTGTGTTCAAAAAAACTTGAAACTTTAGCATCACACAGCTCACGTATGTAAAATGTTAAAGCAGTTTTTTTTTATTAAGACAGATTGTCAAAAATGTCACCACATGTGTACTTTGCATAATAAAACGTTTTTTTTTCATTAAAAAAATCAATCAAATATCAAAGAATAAACAATGATTACTTCTCCATATAAAGAAGATGGATTGTATTTTATTATAAGATTTATTAAACAAATAAAGCAATTTCATCTGGCAGCTTCATGCTATTTTCCGTTAAACTATATAGACAGTGCTGCCAACTTTTTATGCGATTAAAGAAAATAAACATTGTAGACAAGTTTTAAAATACCGCCATCTGTGAGAAAAAGGTGTTGCAAACCTAAAAACGAAAAATTGGTCGGCCAGGTGGACATTCTAGGGTTAGTAATTGAAGAGCAGGTGTTTTTCTTATTGTATTTTTTTTTGAGATATTCAAAAACAAAAACTATTTACCTTTAAAGCTATAAAATAACATGAAAGTGAAATTTGGTGGGTGTTATTGGTCTTGGCTTTTATTGCTATATTTTATTAATGTAAATGTAATTATTTTGATTTATTGCCAAACGAGCAAATAAGCAGCAGAAAAGAAACAAAATTTATGACATTCGTTGTATTTTGTAAATAAAATTTTGGGGGTACACTTATGGGCAAATGTTTAAAAAAGCACGTGATATTTTTAAATTAAAGCAAATTAAATTGTTTTACTTTTATTTAAATGTTTCTGCTTGTATGTTATATCTTAATCTAAAAGCAATTTTAAACAAACTAACTCAACATACCTACTTACATACATACATACATGTGTATATTATTTATATAATCGTGCGTAATACATGTACATACCTAAGAATGTATAGGGTTGTGTAGAATATTCTATAATATATATTACGTTTTGTTAAGCTCAACATTATGAGATCATTAAATTTTATTATAACAACAAAATTCTATAGCTTTTATAGAATTAAAAAAATATATTACATAGGCACATACATACATTTCAGTATTTCGCCCTATATACAAAATATGTGAGTGAGTTCGCTTAATTTGGGTATTTTTCCCCCAATAATTATAACTTAAGAAGTTTGAAAATACTTATTGACTAATCTTACCGAGATTCCTTTTATCATTTTTAAAACGTAATTACATAAGATAAATTATCAGATTTTAGTTAAAATTTACAGCTGTACATAGTTTACATAACCTTAAATTTAAATTTATTAATAATTTGTCCCGTGTTAACCCCTTATGTAATTGTTATGTTACGTTTGTTGTCAGAGCTGTTAAATAATATAAAATAAAACTGTTAATATCCGCGTCTGTAAAAAACACGCCTAATAAATAACGTAAAATATTATTTTGTTTTTGGTTGTTATTAAACTTATCCCCAGGTTTTTTAGTTTTTAATTCTTTAAAGGGTGGCAGCGTTATAAAAAATCAAAACATCAGCGAAAACAGCTGAAAGATCAAAACAAATAAGAAAAAAGGCCTCAAGCAATTGTTTTTTTTTTTCTTAAAATATAAACAAACAGCATTATCATATGGTTGCCACATGTAACTTAATTATTATTAAAATGCAGGAAATTCCTTGGTAATTTTTACTATAACACAAAGTTTGACATTTAAGTAGATTTTTAAAATAATTATTATAAGTCACAAGCTAGGCGTACATAATTGTGCTTGTTAAGCTAAATTTCCATTTAAAATTAAATAAACATTACTACATGTTTTTATTATACATCAAACATATTAATAATTTACTAAACATGGATTATCTTAATTTAAATATAATTGTTTGCTCTTAGTTACATACTTCTGTTCTACGCTGTAAACAAATATTTTGCTTTTTAGAGAAAATTATATTTAATGTTTTTCTGTGTATTTTTTTCCTATACGGCAAAATGACAAAAAAAACTTAAATACAACTACAATAATATAATAATTTCTTTGCCTAAATGAAGTCATGCATATTCAATTGAAAATCAATTTTAATTTTGTAACAAAAAAAAAATGTTCAAAACAACAAACAATCGAAATGTTTGTAAGCAATAAATAAATAAATAGCCGCCCAGCAACAACTTAATTAATAAATAAATGCAAATTAAGCTTAAAAAACAAATTCCTCTAAAGAACTTAAACTGTATGTGGCGCAAAGTTTTTAATTGCACTTTTAAAGAATATCAATTGCAGCTTTTAGCTTATATATGATTTAAAAACGAAAGAAAACAATACTTAAAAAAAAACAAGTAAGAGCGCTATATTCAGCTGTGCCCTTCACATTGGCCTTTTGAAACCCCCAAAATTTTTAATTTTTATCCATTTTTTTTATTTATGAAATGTTTCTAATTTTTAAAAATACATCAAATTCGTTTTGTTTACTTCGCAACTATATGGGACTCCCATGTGAGGAGACGATCCACGCGAATGCCAAGGTGTTTCGTCTTAAATTGTTTAGACTACATATGGCACGATTCTCTGCGTAAAGTAAAAGTTACGTTGGTGCATTCTTATTCATTTATTTTTATTCCATATATTGGGTTTCCCATAAGGACTTTACAACTTTTTTTTTTTTAAATAAAGCGCAAACCATTTAAGATATTTATCAAACTTTATGATCGGCCTGAAATACAATCCAAGCATTGATGTATTGAACTTGACTTCGTTTATATGACCACCGCAGGCACGTCGGTAGCGGTCGATTCGTTGGACTCAATGTTTAATGACTCGGTTTGGCATTTCGGCCGTAACGGCCGCTTTTTCGCATTCGATGTTGGCTCTGAGTTCTTCCAACGTCGTCGGCTTATTGGAAACCCTTCTTTTACTTGGGTAACATAAAGCTGCAGTTGGTTCCGAGTCTCTTTAGTATCTTCATAAGTACCAAAAAAGCATTAAACAAATGTCGTGTGTGTTTGACTGTTTGTTGCTATTTCTGCTGTGTAAACAAAGTGTAAAGTGTAAAAAAAGTCAAGAGTATACCTTGGGGTACACCAGCCCCAAAAGGTTGAGGATATCTTAAGTAGCGATCCTTTTTAATCAGAAACCGTCGGCCGGATATCTGCTTTTTTAAAAGGTTATAGAGATTCACTGGAAAGTTAAGTTTCAGTTTTTTTATTAGGCCTTTATGCCGTGTTTTAAGGAAAACTTAAGAGGCAAGGTTAGAAAGCGCAAACAGTATTACTTCTTAGAGGCCTTTTTTATTACTTCTACCAATATGTGGGCTTGTTTTATTGTACTGTGTTGGTGATTAGGAATGATAAAGATTTTTAATGATACTCTTTGGGAGCAGGGGGAACTGGAATATTTAAGCCAATTAACTTTTTAGATAAGAGAAGATCACTAGTTACGATTTGTTGAGGTCTTTAAATGGTGATTATTGTGGGCGAGTGGTCTGAGCATAGATTCAACGAGGCCCAAACCTCAAAAAGTTGCCTTTCGTTACGCCGAAATCAAATTTTCCGGTTAGTTGACCATTAAGTTGATTGTGAAGGTGAAATAACATTTTGTCCCAGAAAATCATACGAAAATCAAGCTGTAAGGCTAATAAGGCGGGAGCCCCAGTTCGAATGCTAAGCGTTATACGGCTTTAAAACGAGGACCTTTAGACTTATGAAAAGTTTTTTTTAATATTTTGATATTGAAGTAAACTAACAAAATCGCAAGATTGTGCAAAATTTGTTTGAGACGGATGTTCGTTGCTTAAATATAAGGCTCAAGGATTTTTTTGATTCTCGATTTGATCAATATAGCCGAGCCACCACATGATCTGTGTCTGCGGTCTATCGTATCGAAAAAAGTATAATCCGTCATCTTAAAGGCGCTTCTTAAATTTTCTGGATTTTTTAAAAATATTTGAGTTAATTTTTGTTTTGGCGAATGCCTTTGGCAAATCAAAATTAGACTCTTAGAAAGTTTATGTCCCATTAGGCATGGCCTGCAATGAATTAGACTGCGTTTTTTGTAATTTCATAGGTTGCACCATATTCTTAATTAGGCCTTCCAGACTAATTAAATTAAACCCGGTTGGCTCGCTTGTCTGTAACTCTTTTTTTTTTTTTGTTGGTTGTTGGCTGGTTAATTTTAAGTATGTTAGTGAATGAAACTTGACTAGTGGCCAAGAGCATTAGAGAGTTTCATTGCCGATTTGACCTCGAAAATAAATAATATAAAAAAACATTATTTTTAATATAACACTTATTTTTTTAAATTAGAAAAAATTCTGAAAGCTTTTGCTCAAAAAATCTTTTAAGTGCAATGAATAATTATTATACATATGCGCAATTGCTTGTTTTAGAAAAAAAATATATAATACAAAACTATTCCAAATAAACAGTATTAAATTCTTAATTTAAAAAAAGTAAACAGAAAAAGTAATATAAATACAAACAATGTTTGCATTAAATGAATTAAATTCAAATGCTGTTGTGAAAGATATCAAGTAACTTGAACATATTTGATACACATTGACCACAATTGTGTTCAAAAAAACTTGAAACTTTAGCATCACACAGCTCACGTATGTAAAATGTTAAAGCAGTTTTTTTTTATTAAGACAGATTGTCAAAAATGTCACCACATGTGTACTTTGCATAATAAAACGTTTTTTTTTCATTAAAAAAATCAATCAAATATCAAAGAATAAACAATGATTACTTCTCCATATAAAGAAGATGGATTGTATTTTATTATAAGATTTATTAAACAAATAAAGCAATTTCATCTGGCAGCTTCATGCTATTTTCCGTTAAACTATATAGACAGTGCTGCCAACTTTTTATGCGATTAAAGAAAATAAACATTGTAGACAAGTTTTAAAATACCGCCATCTGTGAGAAAAAGGTGTTGCAAACCTAAAAACGAAAAATTGGTCGGCCAGGTGGACATTCTAGGGTTAGTAATTGAAGAGCAGGTGTTTTTCTTATTGTATTTTTTTTTGAGATATTCAAAAACAAAAACTATTTACCTTTAAAGCTATAAAATAACATGAAAGTGAAATTTGGTGGGTGTTATTGGTCTTGGCTTTTATTGCTATATTTTATTAATGTAAATGTAATTATTTTGATTTATTGCCAAACGAGCAAATAAGCAGCAGAAAAGAAACAAAATTTATGACATTCGTTGTATTTTGTAAATAAAATTTTGGGGGTACACTTATGGGCAAATGTTTAAAAAAGCACGTGATATTTTTAAATTAAAGCAAATTAAATTGTTTTACTTTTATTTAAATGTTTCTGCTTGTATGTTATATCTTAATCTAAAAGCAATTTTAAACAAACTAACTCAACATACCTACTTACATACATACATACATGTGTATATTATTTATATAATCGTGCGTAATACATGTACATACCTAAGAATGTATAGGGTTGTGTAGAATATTCTATAATATATATTACGTTTTGTTAAGCTCAACATTATGAGATCATTAAATTTTATTATAACAACAAAATTCTATAGCTTTTATAGAATTAAAAAAATATATTACATAGGCACATACATACATTTCAGTATTTCGCCCTATATACAAAATATGTGAGTGAGTTCGCTTAATTTGGGTATTTTTCCCCCAATAATTATAACTTAAGAAGTTTGAAAATACTTATTGACTAATCTTACCGAGATTCCTTTTATCATTTTTAAAACGTAATTACATAAGATAAATTATCAGATTTTAGTTAAAATTTACAGCTGTACATAGTTTACATAACCTTAAATTTAAATTTATTAATAATTTGTCCCGTGTTAACCCCTTATGTAATTGTTATGTTACGTTTGTTGTCAGAGCTGTTAAATAATATAAAATAAAACTGTTAATATCCGCGTCTGTAAAAAACACGCCTAATAAATAACGTAAAATATTATTTTGTTTTTGGTTGTTATTAAACTTATCCCCAGGTTTTTTAGTTTTTAATTCTTTAAAGGGTGGCAGCGTTATAAAAAATCAAAACATCAGCGAAAACAGCTGAAAGATCAAAACAAATAAGAAAAAAGGCCTCAAGCAATTGTTTTTTTTTTTCTTAAAATATAAACAAACAGCATTATCATATGGTTGCCACATGTAACTTAATTATTATTAAAATGCAGGAAATTCCTTGGTAATTTTTACTATAACACAAAGTTTGACATTTAAGTAGATTTTTAAAATAATTATTATAAGTCACAAGCTAGGCGTACATAATTGTGCTTGTTAAGCTAAATTTCCATTTAAAATTAAATAAACATTACTACATGTTTTTATTATACATCAAACATATTAATAATTTACTAAACATGGATTATCTTAATTTAAATATAATTGTTTGCTCTTAGTTACATACTTCTGTTCTACGCTGTAAACAAATATTTTGCTTTTTAGAGAAAATTATATTTAATGTTTTTCTGTGTATTTTTTTCCTATACGGCAAAATGACAAAAAAAACTTAAATACAACTACAATAATATAATAATTTCTTTGCCTAAATGAAGTCATGCATATTCAATTGAAAATCAATTTTAATTTTGTAACAAAAAAAAAATGTTCAAAACAACAAACAATCGAAATGTTTGTAAGCAATAAATAAATAAATAGCCGCCCAGCAACAACTTAATTAATAAATAAATGCAAATTAAGCTTAAAAAACAAATTCCTCTAAAGAACTTAAACTGTATGTGGCGCAAAGTTTTTAATTGCACTTTTAAAGAATATCAATTGCAGCTTTTAGCTTATATATGATTTAAAAACGAAAGAAAACAATACTTAAAAAAAAAACAAGTAAGAGCGCTATATTCAGCTGTGCCCTTCACATTGGCCTTTTGAAACCCCCAAAATTTTTAATTTTTATCCATTTTTTTTATTTATGAAATGTTTCTAATTTTTAAAAAGGGGTCGGTGTCATATTGTTACCCTTTTAGGGTGACTAGGAAAGTTGTAGAGGTTTTTTTCAAATTTTGTATGGTAAACCCCATAAGGGGGAATATGTTTGGAAGGGGAAACTAATGCGGATCAGTCGTATACATTTTTTCTCTAAGACCATCCCTGGGGAAGTTATGGGCGTTTTTACACCATTTTTGTAAATTTTGAATGGCAACCCCCTTGGGTTACGGAGATAGGAATATGTTTGGGAGGGAAAACCAATAGGGGCGACTTCGGGGAGGTTGAAGGCGTTTTTACGCTATTTTTTTAATTGGGCATGGGGATATAGCGCAAGTATATTCTGGGAATATGTTTGAGAGGGGAAAATAATAGGGGATAAGTATGTTGCACAGAAATGTTTGTGAGAAAAAAAAAACTAATGGGAGTCGGTCTTACATTGCACCCGTGTGGGGGTAACTCCGAGGCAGTTGTAAAGTTTTTTCAACCATAACACGGATAAACGGGCAGACAGACATTGCTAAATCGAATTCCCTATCCATAAGGACCAAAAAAATACTGTACTTTATTGGATCGCAGATTGATACTAAAGAAATTACAAACGGAATGACAAACTTATCACTTATATGAAGGGTATAATAAATAATTGAAACTGTTATGGTTTTCTATTTGTTATTTGATAGTTTTCAAGATCTTGTTATATATCAAATTATTTAAAAAATGAAGAAAAAGCGAAAATAAATAATTTATTGAGAATTAAAAGCACAAAATGTTTAATAAATTTTTTTTATTTTAAATAATTTTTATTTAATGTGTCTGTTTTAAACTTAAGCATATGTATGTGTATTGCAGGTTTTGATTATCATCAATTTCTTTACAAAAAACTATAAGTAGAAGTGCATAATAATCTAATCATTTTTATTTAACTTTGTTTTAAATGGAATATTACGTAGCTGTTTAACCTTTATACACTAAAGCAAAACTCAAACTTGAGTATATTAAACCTCTGTGGAAAATAATTTTGCTCATAAATACATAAAAAATTTCCATTTTCTTTTAATTTTGCGATTTACGATACTAATATATCGTATCTTCACTTAATTTTTTTTATTTAATTTAATGCTAAACAAATAATTTTAATTTAATATTTTAATTTTTGTCAGATGCAGCGCTTTAAATTCTTAGTCGATTCTTAATGTAAAAACATCCAAAGTTATATATGTTTTTATTTCCAAAGTTTTGGGAAGTTGTTTTAATAATAATAATAAAATTTACGTTAAAATTTAAAAAAACCGCTCTAATTTTTTATCTTTATTTTTTGGCATCTTCCTATTTGTGTTGATTCACCAATATCTGGCAACCAGTTTAGTGATTTAATTTTTCAAAGCCCAATAAAAAGTCCTGCAGACCTATTATTGCTTTTGATATGTCGGAACTGATTCTGATACGATTGCTTTCAAAAAAACATCAATTTATAAAGCAGAAAAACAAAGGCAAATGTCTGGGAATGTCCCCTTTTTTTTAACGCAACTAATATGTATATCGGCAACCACCGCCACTTTCTTCTCCACATGTAGAAAAAGAAAGGTGCTGAAAACGTATTTAAAAAAGTTTTTGAACCTTAAACGAATTGTTAAACCCCTTTGAATTTTTATACTTGTTCAATTATTTAAACTTATACACTTAAGCGATGCTCCTTTATTAAATATATAATCTGGCAACATCAATTGCCAAAACATTTGTTTACATTTTTCCTAATGTGCAAAGCAGGGATGGGCAAGTTGTTTCTATTTTTTCGGCCTATTTTAAAACTTAAAATCTTAGCGTTTTTATTACAAAAAAAAAAACAAGCAAACCTATCAACGAAACTGACTAATGATAAGTGTCTTAAACCCCATTTAACCAAATTTCAAAGCAATCATTACTTAATTTGTTTATATTAAGAACAATAAATAAACTTAATTTATCATGACAACTTGCAATTGTATTTAAGAATAGCTGAAGGGTATCTCAGTGTAATAAGTTTTAATATTATTGCTTTATTTCTGAATTAAAATACTGATTTCATTTCCAGCTCTATACTTATAATTCGAGAATTCGTTACACAGAAATATTTTTGGTTCCCTTTAAATTCAACTTAAACTGTTCAAAATGTATGATAACGCAGCAAAAATTTTTTTGAATTTAAGTATTGAGCTGTAATTATTTCATAGGTTACAAGGTAATGAGGTCGGTACGACAGAAAAAAACTACATTTTTGTAAGGGCGTGTTATGGTTGCAATCAACTTTTTTAAGCCCCCGGTGTCGCATAGACCCCGTAAGTGGTATCAAATTATCAGAAATATCTGCGACATGAAAATCCAGAAAAATCGCCCCAAAACTGACCGAGATATAAGCCAACAACCACGGCAATCCCTGTTTACTTCTTTAAAATTTGTACATAAAAACCTCTACAACTGCCCCGGAGTTGTCCCTACACGAGTGCAATGAAAGACCTACTCTCATTGATTTTTCCTCTCGAATATTTCTGTGGAACATACATATGCCCTATCTCTGTGCTTAATAGGGTTGCCATACAAAGTTTAATTTTTTTTATTTTTAATCGTTCCTAAAGCTTTCTAGGTGCTCCTACAAAGGTCAAATGTAAGACCGACCCCAATAATTTTTACCTCCCAAATATTTTTGTGGAACATACTTACCCTTTGTTTTCAGCCCCTTACAGGTTTGCCATTTAAAATAAAAAAAAAAAGGGTTAAAACCCCTGCAACTTTCCTGGAGTCGCCCTTAGAGGAATAAAATGTATCACAAACTCCCATTAATTTTCCCTTTCAAACATATTCCTAAAACATACCTCTTATCTCCATCGCCTAAGGGGGGGAAAATTGTAATAACCCTCTTTACAGCTTCCTCTAGGGTGCCCGTGAATAGGTCAAATGTAGGACTGACCCCAATTCAATTTTCCCTGCAAACATTTTCCTGATACTAACGCACTATCTCTTTCATCTTAAAGGGCTGCCATACAAAATTTGAAAAATTAGGGTAAAAGCCCCTTCACGTTGTTAAGGGTATACAAGATTCGGCTCAGCCGAATCAAGCGCTTTTATTTTTTCAAAAAAATTTGGCATTTTTGACTTTTATTTATTGTTTTTTTTTCTCAGAAATAATAGTTATATTTTTAATTAATATGAAAATTAATATAAAATCAAAAAATTACTAATGTGTTGTTTTTGGAAGCCGAAAAGTGATTGCCTTGGGACGAGTTATATGTATTTTGTTATTGTAAACACAAGCAAAATGCACATAATTCGTCCCAAGACGAAGAGTAATCGGCTTTCAAATAAAGCACATATACCTATTATGATTGATTTTCCAAACAAATTTAAATAATAATTATTTTTGCTAAAAAAAAAATAAAAATCAAAAAATAATTAATTTTTGGAAAAAATAAATTTTTGGAAAAAAATTAATTTTTGGAAAAAATAAATATTATTTTCTGACAAAAATTATAAGAATCAAAAAATAATTATGATATTTTAATACAAATTTTTGCTTTTTAATTTGGCTTAAGTTCAAATAATTTCTTTTTATTAGAAGAAATTAATATTTTTCCGTTAATGCTGAAAGAAACTTTTATTTTGAAAAAAGGAGGTTTTTCTACCGATACTAGCCGAGTATAATGCATTTTTGGAAGAAGGATTTAATAAAAATTATAAAAGTAACGCTTGTTATTAATTTATGAAAATGATAATAATATAAAAAAATATATATTTTTAGTACAATAGTATTTTAAAAAGTAAATTTTTAGTTGATAAGATATTAAAACTCACTTAGCCAGCCCTGGCGCAAAGCACAGGAGTTTTGTGTGTTGCCAACTAGTTAAACGCTTAAAAAATTGTTATATAACTTAATAACGTGCTTTTTAATTTTTTTTAAACAAACTTGTAAATAAAATTTTTAAATTTCAGTCGAATATAGTGGAAATAAATGTTCATAATTAATAAAATGATATTTTTTCCAAACCAATTTAAAACTTTTTTTTATTAAATTGTCCTTATCTCTGGAATTGAAGTTGTTATTAGACGTTTAAAAAGTTAATAAAATGTTTGTTATTTACTTTTTCTTAATCAATTCAAGTGTAATGTATTTATTTCTGAGCTTATCTCTTTTTTGTGATGTTTATAGATATTTCTCTAAAGTTAAGAAAAATAAATGGTTTTTCCATACACTTAGCAAAAACGTTTTAAATTTGGATAAAGTATGGCCATTATTTAATAATGGAAATAGTAGTTACAAATAAAATCTTTTTTAAGGGCTGAAGTAGATAACTTTTCTAAATTATTTAGGTTTTAAAAGATTACAACAGCAAAAAATAATAATTGATCATTAAAACTTCTAAATGCTGTTTGGTAACTAGTTCATTTTTAACTTTTTGTAAGCACATTTGTAAGCGTGGGTAATATATTTTTAGACAATTGTAACAATATTAGGTATTTATACTGTCAAACAGTTCAATTAAAGTACGTGACAATCTATATGCAATATAACATTCTAAGGTACGCAGTAAGCAAGGTCTTTGCTGGGTATTTACTAGACATCTGCATGAATACATTCATTTGATTGCCTATACACAACAAAAACAATATTCATTCAAACATTTTTCATTTTATGGGATATAAATAAAGTTAAACCAGTAACAACACAAGAGAGAATGTATTGTGTGTTACACACAATGATACAAGAAGAACACATTCATTTTACAGTTTTCGTTTTGAGTGTGTATAAAACTCACTTGAAAATACAAAAACATAGCAAAGTCTCATTACAGTTAGACTTTTTATAAAAACATTCAGGGGCCAAATCGTCGCATTCGATTCGAATCGAAATTTTAAAATTCTTATTAGAATTCCTATACTTAAAGCATTGACAACTCGATCGATCGAGTGAAATTTCGATTCGAATCGAATGCGACGATTTGGCCCCAGGTGTTTTTTCGAGTTAATGAATATTTTAACAACAACAATAACGACAAATTTGCAAACAGAAATGAATGCGCTCAATAATAATTTTTTACACCAATCATACAACAATACATATTTACACATTCTATTTAGTATTTATTTATATAAATGTATGAGTAATATTTTGTTTTCGGTTCCAGTTGTTTTTTATTTGCTTTCTCTTGTGGGTTCATTTATATAGTTTGTTTAACATTGAATAAAAAACACTTTGTTGTTGAAAAACAAACGAATGTATTTAAACGGCTTTTGAGTGTAGTCATGCAGACGTCTAGTATTTACTTCTTAATTCAAATCCTTAAACTATATTTGAACATAAATAAATTTTTATTCGGCTTGTCTAAAAATCTTACAAACGTCATAATTTTTTTAGTTATGAATTATAATTTGTTTACTTTTCATTTATTAAATCGGCCTGATCGGACTTTTGTTCCACTGTAGCCGATACTGCAGAGACAGGTTTAACATTTGACACTTTGTTGTCTTTGGACGGTATTGTAATATCCAAACTATCCGACTTTTGCATAAACAGATAACCGCCACCCATTAAACCAAGCAAAGAGAGGGTTATTAAGGTCCATCGTAGGCCAGCATTGAAACGTAAACCCCTAAAAATTAATATATTTAAATCAATTTTTTTTAAATAAGATTAAATAAAGAACTTACAAGAATAAAGTATATTTCAGCATATTGGTGTAGGTTTTATTTAAGGCTGCCCCTTCTTCTACCCAAAACATGGGCAATATTACGCGTGGTATTTTGCTAACCTGTTCAATGGCTTCTACAGGCTCTAAGTCCATGCTAAACTGCAAACGCTTGGCAGCCCTTAAAGGAGTGCCAGACATCTTAAAAATAGTTTAATAAATAATATTATGAAAATTTAATTTAAATATTAAACTTACTAATTCAAAATCTATATAAATAGCATGATCGTGTTCGTTGGGATTTAAACCGTTAACACCCTCGAGCAGCTTAGGATCAGCATTGTAGAAGTGTGGCAAGGAGGCAATAATGGGACCGCCTGAACAGGCCTGTAAACTCATGGTACCTTGTGGAGGACAGGTATCCGGATCTTCAGGGTCATCGCAAAAGCAATGTAATTCAGGAGTGTTCTGGTGAAAGAAAACAAAGAAATTCATTATTTGTTTTTTTTTTCTTATAAATTCTTACTTACCCTAATATCACCAAAATCCAAAGTAAAAAAGCTGGCTGGCAAGCCTGCATATGTAGACTTGCGAACGTAGTGTGCTCCCAACGAACGACACAGATCTGGAGTAAAAGCCCACAAACCCTCATCTTTGTGCAGAAATGGAGGAAATACCGTTGAATCGGTGCCAATAAATTGATTACAAGCATCTCCCGGCCATATATCCTGTTCGGGTTCATCTTTAAACAAAATAATTTTACCCATTTTGTGAACGTTTTTAACGCCCCTGCAGGCTGTAAATTTACCAGCATCAGAATGATTGGCCTAAAGAAACATTTAATAAATCATTGAAACCCAAAAACTTTAAATTTTTATCGCGACTTACCGCTTGCATAAAGGAAAACAGAAAATGTGTTGCATTCACTTGTTTCGCTTGTTTTACCTCACCCGTGTAAAAGGCAGTACATAAAGCCTTTGATGCAAACTCCTCCGAGGAGCAGTCTACATCGAGTCCACGAAAGAATAAGTCCATAAACGGTGCGGTAATAACACCTTTTTGTTCACGAAAAACTATCTCGATGGCTTTGACAATCAATTCCATCATTGCGGCCCTTTCACGCAAAACCACCATGGCAATTGACTAGAAAATAATTGGGGAAAAAATTAGAAATTTAGTTGAAAAACGGGGATAATTGAAACAATAAATAGTTTCGCTATATGTGCATATACATGTATGCATGAATGTGGATGCCTGAGCTTACACTCAAAAAAATTATTTAGTTGTAATCAACTGAAAATGTATCTGAAAAACACTGTAAATTAATATAAATGCCATCCAACAAGATTTTTATTTAACTCAACAAAAAAGTTCAAACACCACCTTTTTGTTTACAAAACACCAAAAAAATTTTATTGCAGAAAATTGTAAGTCATTCGAAATAACTTACAGAGATTTTGTAAAATAACTACACGTTTAGATGAGACCAATTAATGACAGACGAATGTCAAAATCCAAATAAAAAAAATTCGGTACTTTTATACTGTTTTATACTGGTTCTCCTACAAAGGTAAAATGTAAGACCGACCCCAATAAAGCTGTCCTCCCAAACATTGTTGTGGAACATATTCATCCTCTACCTCCAGCCCTTAACATGGTTGCCACACAAAATTAAAAAAATGGGATAAAAACCCCTACAACTTCCCCGGCCGCCTCTAGAGGAATAAAATGTATCACAGACCCCTATTAGTTTGACCTTTCAAACGTAGATATACTTAGATTATACTTACCCCGTATCTCCACCTCCTAAGAGGGTTGCCATAAAAAATTTACAAAAATTATGGAAAAACGCTCATAACTTCCCAAGAATCGGTCTTAGAAAAATAAAGCGTACAAACGACCCCCAATGTTTTCTACTTGCAAACATATTCTTAGAACCACTTACCCCCTATCTCCACGCCCTAAAGGAGCTGCCATACAAAATTTAAAAAAATATGATAAAACCTACAACCTCCCGGGAGTCACCCCTAAAGGAATAAAATGTATCACAGACCCAAATTGATTTTCTCCCCCAAACAAAATTTGAAAAAAAATACAGCTGCCCCTATCACCCTTGGAGGGTTAAAATATGATAACGACCCCTATTTAAAAATTTTAAATATTTCATAAGTAAAAAACGGATAAAAATAAAAAAGGGTTCAGGGTATCGAAAACCCAATGTGAGGGGTATCTAAGATTCGTCACAGCCGTATATAGCGCTCTTACTTGTTATACGGGTACACTAATGGTGTTTTCCATTCTAAAAAAAAATGTTACAATAAGTATGTGTAACATTTTTATCAGTTTACACACACACTTAAAAAGTTGTCCATTTTTTTTGTTTTAATGGAACAGAAAATTGCTTGATTTTAATAAAAACTGCACTCTGTGTTAAAAACTCGTCTGCATAAAATAGTATTTACTTACATAACACAGTTGTAAAAAGTGGTACTTTGTTACACTGCAGTATAATTGGGGGTAAGAAATCTTACACTCTTGCCAGTTATTTGTGCAACATGTTCAGAAAGGAACACGATAACTGTTTTCACTCTTGCATGTATTTTTAGAATGGAACATAAACCCGCTCGAATGGTAGCATTAATGTAACATTTTTGCCAGAAAGGAAAACACCATAAGTTTGAGATTTCTAAAGACATCGATTTGTCTCGTCAAAACGTACAATAACTAATTTTGACAAATGTTGCTTCTTATTATTTTGGCTTTAATTCATTTTTAATATAATTGTCTTTGGGTTAGAATAAATTAATAATTGTTATTAATGTTTATTGAAAGAAAATCTTTAAAAAAACCAACTTTTCTTACCAACACCCCCCAAGTAATCATCACTTGTCAAACCTAAAGTTTATCCAAAAAGGCAAACGGAATTTCCTTTTTTTGAGATAGATAGTTTAAATAACTTGTGATCTTAAGACGAAAAGTGCAAATCATAAACATAATTTTATTTTTATTTTTAAAAATTTACTGTAAAGCAAAAAGTTTTAATAAAAATACTAACGAAGTTATATTTTATTTTGTTGTTGCCGACCCATGATCGACTTTTTTATATAACAAATTAACTAAAAATCACTATTTTTGTCTAGTCGTTGTTGTGAAACCACAATTAAACTGTTTCTTCATTTAAAAGTAACTTAATGGAATACTTCCTGACAACCAGTTACTGTAATAATTTTCTGAGTGTATGTTTGCATACATACGTATTTACTACTGGACAATAAAGTAATTTATGACAATTATTTATGATTGTTAATTCACAAACGTTTTGGAAAATTGTTATTTTTTGTTATAAAATTATCATCAATTTAAAGAAAAGGTGGAATATTGAATAAGTCACTTAAAATCCTTGTCCAAAGGGTTTTACAAGGATGGTCTGCAACAACTAAAGGTGCTTTAAAACAGGATTTATTTTAATAATTTTCCACTGCAAAGTTGATGCATGTCGTTTGAACTCGTTAAAGCATTGCTTGCGTTAAGTACATGTGTAAGTCATACGACAAATTTTGATCTGAAAAATTATTTGACGTCAGCCGTTTTTAAAAAAGGACAAAGAAAAGTAATTTTTTATTTGGTTTGCGGATTATGTCAGACATTATTTAACATTTACATAAATTTAAAAGCAAACAGTACAAACCATCCGTAAAATATCAATATGTGAAGGCGGGACCTGATGGGTACAATTTCTATTCTCATGACTTACAAAACGAGGAGGATTATCTGGATCGCCTGCTTAGAAAAGAGGGGGTGGGGGGCAATACCCTATTATGGCACCTGCAAGTTGCAATTTTTTACAACGCATATGAACGAGGAAAACTACAAAAGTGTTAATGACGGATGACACGCAGTGAATAAACGTTGCCGTCATTTCTATAGAAACCATGGAGGCTCCTGACTTAACTTGCGCAAAAATTTCTATTTCTGCTTAACTCTTGCTAAGAATGTAGTATTTAGTATCAGTAGTATTAGCCTAGGGGCTCCAGTCAGCGGCAGCTGATTTGTTATGGTCCAATATATAATATTCTTGATTAAATTCCCTCAGAAGTACGTAATAGGTTAGGTTCAACTGGCTTGAACACCCCACATAGACAATATCCAGGGTCCCTAGTGTTACCAGACAAGAAGAGCGCTAAACCGTTATTTGATGTAGCAAGCTTTGCAATTTCTAGACAAATGCAAGCAAATCTTGCCCTACTAATCCCAAGTAGTTTCTCCAGGCTTTGAAAGCGATAAAACCCCCAAAAGTTTACTCTGTAAAACGCGTGCATAGGACAAAGATACAGAATATGCTTAGGAGTCTTCTTTTTTCCCCAGTACAGCACACAATGCACCGCTGGCAAGTCGTCCTATTGGCATAAACCGCTGTCAAGCAATGACCTGTTATCAAACCTACTTGGAGATTGCAATCGCCTCTTAGCAAGGATAGAAGAAAATTTATGGCCCGGGCTCTGACCCCAGCAGCAGAGTCTATACCTCTATTGTAGAACGAAGGTGGATCACGTACGTCCACTGCTTTTTCTAAAGGCAAATGGATCCCTTGCCTCGCCAGCTCATTCGCTTCTCTAGTACAGTTCATCACACGAGTATCCCATTAAGAAGGAAAAACCTTCAGTGTATATCCAATGCGTAAGATTTGGTGTAAAAACCCATGTCCTGCATGTGTGCCTACACATTTTAAATTTATCCAAAATCTTACTTAAAATTTTTAAGCACAGGGTGTCCGCCGGCAAGGTATACTCCTTTGTTTGTTTTTAATTTTTGATTAAATGAAAGAGAATGGATCTTATATTGATAAATATTTTATTTAATGGCAGCAATTATGTATGAAATACAATGTCATATAAATGCCCGCCTCTGTTAGCCTCACAATTTCACGCGGGTATTTCATTTAATTCATCACGAATATTTTGTTGTAGTTGCTCCAGCGTTTCTGGTTTGTTTGCATAAACCTTGCTTTTCAGATATCCCCACAAATGGAAGTCCGGAGCAGTCAAATTAGGCGACCGTGTAGCCCAATCAACTTCACCATTTCTTGAAATAACTTGTTGTGGAAAGAGGTCTCGTAGTAGTTCAATTGTAATCCTGGCAGTTTGCGATGTGGCACCGTCTTGTTGATACCACATGTTAACTAAGCCCAAAGCATTTAGCAGTGGCATTAAAAAGATTTCAATCATATCACAATATCGATCCCCATTGACAGTTATTCACATATCCATTCGAATAAAAATAAGCCTCGTCACTCATTGTGATTTTTTCATGAAAACCCAGATTTTCATGTTTTAACGATTAAAACACGCTGATTTACCATTTTTCCACAATAAATTTGCCACGTCTCTACTTCGCGACTGCCAAATATGAACTGTCAGACTAATGTTTACCAAAATGGCGGCAAAACAAAGTAGTATACCCTGCCGGCGGACACCCTGTAGTAACAAAAAAGTTTAAAAGTAGCGTTTGACTTTTTTAATTTTTTTTAACTTCTTATTTGAACAAATTGTTAAATTTAAACTAAAAGTGCCAAAATATGCAAGTCTTGTAACGTTTTAGATGTTTCTGTTGCAAATTTAATAACTTCATTAAATTAAAATTTGGTCTCTCTGTTTTTCTTTTAACTTCCCCTTAACCTAAATTTTCCTTTTTTTTAGTAACTTCTTTAACTTACCGCTATTAGTGGATGCACCATTGTCACTATTTCTTCCCCCGTTAACGGAGCTGAGGCCTTTGCATTAAAAATGAATGTATTGCGCATATGATAAGTAACCGTATCTTCCTCCTCATCATCTTCCAAATCATATTTGGACTTCCATTCACTTGAAAAAAGCAAATGAAATTTTTAAACAACTTTTTTTAATTAGATTTTTTTATTTTTTAACACTTTTTTAATCAACCCTTACTCAAAAACAAATGGGCCAATTTCCTGCAAATTCGGTTTGGCTCCATTCAAAAATTCATTTGGATTCGTAATGTTAAATACGTAAACATAAAAATGCAACGGAAACGGTGTATTGGCCCATAACTCGCGTATATCGGAACCCGGCTTAAGATTCACTTGTTTTTTTAGAATAAATTTTAAAATTTTCGGAAATATCAACCAGCCGTTTAAAAGGGCAAAAATGAAAACACCACCGGAAACTGCAACAAGTTTATTGCGATTAATTTGCATGTTGAATTCAAATTTTTAAAAATATTAAAAACGAAACGAAATATTTTGAAACCGTTTAGAAGAGCCAATTTCATTGGCCTTTTATTTTTTTGTTTTTTAATTTTTAAAGCGTTTTTATCCCAAGACTTCTAAATAAGTCAACCGTTTAAATTGAATTACTTGCAACAACTGAATAAACTGCATTAGAAAAATGTTTGTAACTTTATTTTTGCAACATTTTCTTTTTTTTATTATTCAGTGTTTTGTTAATACGTGCGAACTTTTCCAATCGAAAACAAAACGTTTTGACTTGTATTCGATAGCGAAAAAATCTTAATTTTTTATTTAAAGGGATAATCAAACCTATTTGAGAAGTTAAAATATATGCACTTGTTAGCAAAGATAATTATTAGCATTTATTATTTCTTCCATCAATTTCAATGTTTTATAGTTTTGAGTTGTTTTGTGGTAAATAACGAATTTTTAAACACCCTACTCTTTTTCTAATTTTCTAATTTATATTCAGTAATTTTTAACTTCAACTTTAAAAATTTCTAATATAATTTTTGAAACTTTTTATATAAATTAAGAATTTAAGTTCTTAAATACAATTGGAAATTTTTTAAATACAAATTGAATATTCTGAATTAAAAAAAAAATCAAGAAGAAAAAAACATTTTTTAAAAACAACACGCTTTAATATACAAAGTTGGGACTATGATAAAATCAGGAAGATTTAATTATTATGGTTAAAGTTTTAAAGGGTTAAAGTTATATAATTATATACGAAATTGAATAATTTTGTTGCAGACAAAAATTCTTAATTATCGTTTAAGGTTACAATCAATTTATTAAGTGTTATTTTTCTCATTATAGTTTATTTTAATTTTTAATTTGTTTCTAATATATTTTTCTCTAATATTTTTTTTAACTTTTTGGTTAATTTTATTAAAAAACTATAAGGGCTTGTTTTTAAAAAATGGGCGTAGCAGTGCCCATTGTGTTTGTATACCCTCAAAATATTGTACAAATCGACCTGGTAAAAGCAGCTCTATTGAAATTTGAATTTTTGTGGGAGTGGCACGCCCCTTTTATTTGGCCTTAACATTTTCCTACCAATTTTAGTGTGCCCTTTAAATTTTATACAATTCGGTCTGGTAGAACCAGTATTATTTAGATATCTTTGTCTGTGGGCGTGGCACCGCCCACTTTTTTGGCCTTCAAAATTTGTTCTTTAGTAGTCGCAATGTATTCTTAAAGATTTATAAAAATCGGTCTAGTAGGACCAGCTTTATTTAGATATGGTTTTTTTTTAAGGGCGTGGCACCCCACACTTTTTTGGCTTTCAAAAATTTTTTTAATAGTCTTAGTGTACCTTGAAAACATCATACAAATCGGTCTGGTAGAATCAGCTTTATTTCGATTTAATTTATTGTGGGCGTGGCTTCGCCCAATTTTTTGTCCCTAACAATTTTTTCTTCGTACTATACAAATCTCTATTGAGATTTGACTTTTTGTGGGCGTGTCACCGCCCAATTTTTTGACATTCAAAATTTTTCCTTTAGTAGTCTCAGTGTACCCTTAAAGTTTATACAAGTCGGTCTGTTAGAACCAACTTTATTAAGATTCGTTTTTTTCTTGGCGTGACACCGCCCACTTTTCGAATCATTTAATTGTATTGTCAGTATGTACAAAGTTTTAAGTAAATCGAGAACCGTGAAGTGGATAAAATTCAACAACAAACAACAGTGAAACTAAATAAAAGCTTTTAAAAATAGAAAATTCCTAAGGACAATTAAAAATTTCTAAAATTGAAATATAAAACTCTGAAATTGAATTAGAAACTTCTGAAATTCAATAAGAGATTTTTTAAATTTAATAAGAAACTCTTCAAAATGGATAAAAAAATTTTTTAAATACAATTATAGAGTTCTGAAATACAATTGCAAAGGGTGTAGAACAAAAATTAGACAAGAGAATTGGAAATTTCAAAAAAAAAAAAAAATTAAGCCTTTTTTTTGATCACAATAGCAAATGAAATTCGTTTATTTCTTAAGTTTAGTTAATGGTTCATGTTTGTGACCACAGATATGTATTTTAATAACTATTGCACCCGCTACCACAACACATGGCGCGGACACTTTCGAAAACTGTAACAGCTATCGACTTTAAATCCGCTACAAAGCTTTTCTTAGTAGTATTTAGGTACATACGTGGAAGAAAAATAATTGAGTAGGAACAAGAGGAATGGTAGTCTCCATACAAATGGGAAATTTTTTGAAATTTTTAAAAACGATATTTCCTTGGAACTATTACAGCAATTGACTCTAGTCTTGCCACAGAGTAATTTGTTTTGGTAAATACATTTTAAATAGCCCGAATAAAGCGCTCTTACTTGCCTTTTTAACTGGGTAACTAATGTTGCCTACTGTTTATACAGTGCCATGCAATTGTTTTCCAATTTTCGTACGTTTGTTTGAAAGTAAAATTAATGTAATTTTTTGTATCGTTTCAGGCATTGTCGTGATTTGTTTTAACAAATGTCACACGGTAGATTGTCCCCCACCTATATTTCTGTAAAATTACATGTGTAGTAGACTTAAAATTTTTACGCCTCATTGACTCTAATATATACTGAAATTAATATTTAATAAAAAAAAAAGGTAGTAAGCAGCAGTTTTCTTTTTAAGCCCCGTAGAAAAAACTCAAATAATAAAATTTTATAATAATTTCTATTTCTTCGGATTTAAGTTCATTATTAAAATTGTGATAGCTAAGAGAACATTTTTATTAAAAAATTAAATTATTTCGACACTAGCCGAGTGTAATAAATTATCAAAATCAGCACGATGTCTATGTGGTCGAGCGAGCATCCCGAGTTCGCCGTGGAAACATTTTTCCAGAATAATGATTCTTACGTAATTGTTCGTCGACAATTTTGTTCAATGCTCGGGATTCGGCGAACACGTGATGGACCGAGTGTAAATTTAATTCGTTCACAGGTTCAGAGATTACGATCTCAATTTTGGCTAGGAGTGTCCCACGGCCAGGGCCCAGTCGATCTTCAAGGACTCCCAAACATTGCACTGGTTTAATACGGAAAAGTGCAGCCTCACTGAGACATTCAAGAGCAATTGTTCATGAAATTTTAAAAAAGAATCTGAAATTTTATCCTTTTAGAATTCAAACCGTTTAAGAACTGAAAGAAAGTGGCTTTGATTTACGCCAAAATTTTCGTAAAACGATGTTGGAGCGTTTTCGCTCTGTAAATAATATTTTTTGGAGCGGTGAGGCTAGTTTTCTCTTAAACGGCCACATCAACAAGCAAAGCTGTTACTTCTGGTCTCCAAGAACCTTTGATTGAAACATCAAAGACTATTGCATTTCCCCAGGGAAACAGTTCGGTGTACCTTATTTACGCATAAAGTAATTGGACCGTTTTTTTTTTGAAAATTCTCGAGGCCAGGCGACAAATGTCAACGGTGAAAATTGTCGACGCATGATTACGGAATTCTTTTTGCTACACGTGCGAGCTCATCCATCGCATTTTTCACGCACGTGATTTTAACAGGATGGGGCGACTTCGATGAATTTGCTTCGGGAAAACTTCCCCCAAAAACTGATCAGTCGCTTTGGAGGCATCCCATGGCCACCGAGGTCGCCACATCTAACTGCCATGGGTATTTTTATGGGGCTACCTTAAAGAGAGGGCTTATAATGACAATCCCTAATCTCTTGTGGCTTTAAAGGAAAATATTCGTCGAGAAAAAAGCTTAATTAAACTAAGGTTACTGAGGCGTGTGGCGCAGAACACAAGGCTCCGTTCTGAACAGTGCGTTCAGCTCGACGAAAGACATCTGGATGGCATACTCTTTAAAAACTCTCTATTGTCCAATGCTCTTAATAACTCTTTGAGTCATTTATTACGTTTTTCATTTGAGTTTGAAAATATAAATCTGCCACTAGACACCCCGTACAAAAATGGCATAATATTTTTGTAAAGTGGCTAAAATATTGGCTTATAGCTAAATTTAAATTTTGCCGGCTAAACGTATTAAAAAAATCGCTAAATTAGCAACGTTGACTATTACCTAAAAAGTCTTTGGTAAAATAAAATTTTCAGATTTTAAAAGATTTCTTAAAATTACTGCCAAATTTTTTTTTTTCATTTTACTTCAGTTTTTGACATGTCGTAATACTCAGTTTAATAGTCTGAATCCATCTTTAGTGGACTCTGAATCTTTTTGCTTTTTAGTTTTTCATTTATTTAATTTGAAAAGAAAAAAATTGGTTTATTTTGCAAAAAGTTTGCCTATTTTAAAGGTATTTTAAAAAAGTTTTTGCCTAGAAAATAGTTTTGCGCGAAAACATTTATACTTGTGTAGAAAATCACACCACCTGTCAAAGGAAAATAGTGTTATAATTTCCGTGACTTTTTCTACGAATTTTAAATTGCAAGTTGCAACCATATACAAGCTAACTGTTATAAAAAAAGTTATCCATATTGCTACTTTTGCAATAATGTATGACACTCTTATAAAAAATCTAAAAATAATAAAACAATTTAATTTTTCTAACCCTAGAAAACTGTAATTGTATCAATTACCTTCTCATATTATTTGATGACTGTTAAATACTTTAAAACTATTTTCTTGCAAGAAGCAATCACACATCATTTATATATATTTTATTTTCTTCTTATATTTATTAAATGTTTTGCGTAAATGATTATAAAAAATTTATTTAATTCACACCTGCTAGATATTCCATAATTATATCAGCAAATAAATAGTCTACGAATTCAATAAAAAAAATCAACACGTAAAAAACTATTTTACAAAACAACCTTCTGCAAACTTTTCAATGATTCTTTTATAATCTACGCCCTAAAAATTAAATATCAGCAATTAATTTCTACAAACCTAAATTATACTTTTATATTAACTGTTTAACAAATCATTACAAGAAGTCTACAATAATAAAAAAATAGATGTTTTAAACCCCCGCAGATATGTATTACATTTCTAGTAATATCTAGTAAAAAACAGATAGATATTTACAAATAAGCCCCTACTTGAGTATTAAATACAATGGAAGACAGTTTATAATAATAAATTTATAAACAAAACTTAAATTCAAATTAACGGCCATAAATTCAACAAGTAAGAGCGCTATATTTGCCAGTGCCGAATATTACTCTTTACATTGGCCTTTCGAAATCTAGAACTTTTTTTATTTTTATAGATTTTTTTATTTATAAAATATTTCTAATTTTTAAATAGGGGTCGGTGTCATATATCAACCCTCTTAGGGTGACTAGGGTAGTTGTAAGGGGTTTTACACTTGATTTTTCAAATTTTTCCCCTAGGGGTGGAGGTAGGAGGTAAGTATGTTCTAGGAAAATGTTTTTAAGGAAAAATGAGTTATTGTCAATGCTATATTACAATTTTACCAAACTTTGTATGGGATCCCCCCTAAGTCATTCTGATAGGGGGTAAGTATATTGTAGGAATATGTTTGGAGGGGAAACTAATGAGAGTCGGTCGTACACTTTATTTCTCTAAGGCCGACTTTGGGGAAGTTATGGGCGTTTTACATCATTTTTGTAAATTTTATATGGCAGCTCCCTTTGATGATGGAGATAGGGGTAAGTATATTCTAGGATAATGTTTGGGAGGAGAATTTAATTGGGGTCGGTCGTACACTTTATTTTTCTAAGGCCGACTCTGGGAAAGTTATGGGCGTTTTTACTTCATTTTTTGTAAATTTTGTATGGCAACCCCCTTAGGTGATGGGGATAGGGGGTCAGTATGTTCTAGAAATACTTTTAAGAGAAATAACTAACGGGCGTTTCTGATACATTTTATTTCTCTTGGGTGACTCCGGAGAAGTTGTAGGGGTTTTCACACTATTTTTTTTATCAAATTTAGTATAGCAACCGTGTTAATGGCTGGATATAGAGGGAAAGTATGCTCCACAAAAATTTTTGGGGGGACAAATTAATTGGGCTCAGTCTTACATTTTACCTTTGTAGGAGAACCCTGGAAGCTTTGTATGGCAAACCTGGTAGGGGCGAAGAAAGGGTGTAGGTGTGTTCCAAAAAAATATTCGTGGGGAAAAAATTAATGGGAATCGGCTTACACTGCACATTGTATGGGGCAATTACGGGGCAGTTAAAGAGGTTATTATATACAAATTTTAGAGAAAACAAGTAAGAGCGCTATATTCGGCTGTGCCGAATCTTAGATACCCTTCACATTGGACTTTCGAAACCCCAAACCTTTTTATACTCTTCGCATATGTAAGTGATAAGGTTATTTAAAAGTTTGTAATTCCGTTTATTATTTCTTTATTGTCGCTTCGCGACCCCATAAAGTATATATTATCTGGGTCCTTATAGATAGGGAAGTCGATTTAGCCATGTCTGTTCCAAGATATTTCACCCAAACATTAATTCAAGATTTTCTTTAATTAATCGGGTCAGCAAAAGATTTCAGATTACACTAAAGTCAAGGTATGTTTTTATAATGATTTTTTTTGTATTCCTTAAAGCAATAGCTAAAGCACTTCTACAGAAATGTGCTAAAGCTCCTAAACGCTAAATTTTGAATTATGCAATTAGTTTAATAATAATAAACATATGATCAATTAACAATACTGCTATTAATTTCAAAACTAAATTAAAAAAAAAATAACTTTTATTTGAAAGTAAAAAGTGTTTTATTAATTTTTAAACGTTTTGTTTCGTAGTCATGTGGTAACACTGTTGAAAATGTCAAAGTTGCTTTTACGGTAAATGTAACCCCATTTTATTATATAGGAAACTGTGGTGCCACTTTTAAATTATTTAATCCCATAATACAAACTTTTTTCATTAAAAAAATAACAGATTTGTCCTAAAATTCTCAAGTTAAAAAACTTCCTAAGTTTAACACTTTTAAAACTTACGTTTCTTTGGCACTTATGAAAATCTATTATTATTAATTAGGCTTTGCGCTTGTTCCTATCCTCCCTCCTTTTTCACTCACAAAATAAAATCACAGTTGTTGTTGTCTGGTGTCATAAATGCAAAATAAAAAATTAAAGTAGTTTAAAATAAAGATAAAAATAAACATGTGTTTGCTAATTATCAATATTATTAGTAGATTAATCTAGCATATGACTTGTAATTTGTTTAAATTGATTTTTTTCTACTTTTTGCAACTCTAGCAATATTGAATTTTTAAGCAGTATAACAAAATTTTTGTTTTATTATTTAATAAATATTTCCCCTTGTTAAGAATGTATTTTTTTGAATTTCATAGATTTACTAAAAAAGAAAAGTTTTATTTTTTATTTTTCTTTGATACTTATTTTGTACTTACACATTCAGGGGTGTAGAAAAGTAAACTCTTCATTACATTCTCACATATTTCTTGCGGTATTTCATTAATTCCATCGCGTTTCTGGTTTGTTTACATAAACCTTGCTTTTCAGATATCCCCTCAAAAAGTAGTCCAAAGCAGTCAAATCAGGTGACCGTGGAGGCCAATCAACATCACCATTTCTTGAAATAACTTGTTCTGGAAATAGGTTTCGCAGTAATTCCATTGTAATCCTGGCTGTATGCGATGTGGCACCGTCTTGGTGATACCACATGTTAACGAATCCTAAAGCATGCAGTTCTGGCATTAAACAGTTTTCAATCATGTCACGATAGCCTCCCCATTGACAGTTACCGTTACGCCGCTTTTAAGGTCCAATGATTCCTTCTGACCAAATTGTACACCAAACTGTCACTTTTAATGGATGCAAAGCTGACTGATGAATAATTTGAGGGTTTTTCCATTGCCCATAACCGAGTATTCTGTTTATTCCCATATCCATTCGTCATTCATTATGCTTCCATGAATATTTTTTAATAATAAATTTGTCACGTCTCTACTTTACAACTGCCAAATACGAACTTTCAAGACTAATGTTTACAAAAACGGCGGCAAATCAAAGTAGTGTACCTTGCCGGTGGATATCCTGTATGTTATAAAATGTAGTAAGGAGGTGCCACGCCCACTGTTTACCAAGCCAAACTATTAATATTGGTAACAAAACAACCTGCACAAAATTTGAAAAAGGCGACTTAATCGTGCAACAATTAACGAAAAAACTCGCAGCATTACGTAAAATACGATTGTTGGTAAAAAGTATATCTTAAAGATTATCGACGGTTACATGACACATCAACAGGTGTCAAAATGTTGCTGAAAATATTAAAATAAAGCCAAAATTACAAGAAGCAAAATTTTTCTTAAAAACAATATGTTCAACCAAAAATATAAAGCATTAGGAAAAAAAATAATTTAATATAAAATACATCCTGAAAAATCAATACAATCAGTACTTTTTTCACACATTCTTAAGTAGCAAATTTAACAAAAAAACTAGTACATGTACTAATAATTTCAGTACGAATGGTCACCCTTGGTTTAAGTATAAAAGGGCTACTTTTACCGCGTTAACTGTAAATTGTTATATTTACATAATAAATTCATTAAATAAAATAAAATCCTTTTAAATCATTCAAATAGAAATTAAAAAGCCGAATAATGTTTATTTTTACATATTTTTAATCACATCAGACATTCATCAGACGAAATCTTATGTGTTGTCAGATGAATTCGCTTTAAAAAAAAAACTAAATTCAAAAATTTATCTCAAATAAAAACAACAAAGTGATTGCAAATTCAACTTCACAGAAAATTAAATTAAAATAAAAACAATTTAGAGTTAATAAAAACAAATCCAAAATATAAAGTTCAAAAGATTTAATCACTTTTTAGCTATTAATTTCTTTTACAACTTTAAATCAAGCAAGTTTAATTATTATTTTAGTTTTTAATAAATGTATTTTGAAACTTGTTTTTGAGTAGATTGTTTTTTAAAAAGGTTTCTTTTTTAAGACATGTATGTCTGGCAAATATTTTATTATAAATTTGTTTCGACGTCTTTGTTATCGTTTTATATAATGTACATACATATATACATACATTAGTATATATAATTAAACAAGTCAAAACAATTAAAAATTATTTTCGTGTATTGGAATAGCAGATATCCAAAACGAAATATTTAAAAATAATGTAATAAAATTGCAATGATTCGGACATTCGTTACATAAATTTTAAAGCGGCTTCCCAAAACACTAACTGGCAGCACTGCATCTTTTTAACATAAGAATAGGGTTTCCGTCAAAACATTTATGTGTTATAGTTGCAATCAACTTTTTGAAGCCCCCCGATGTCACATAGACCCTAGGGTGCTACTATAAAGGTCAACTGTAAAACCGGTGAAACGTACTTACCCCCTATCTCCAGCCCCAAACAAGGTTGCCGTACAATATGTTAAAAAATTAGGGTAAAAATCCCTACCGATTCCCTTAAAGGAATAAAATGTATTTCAGACTTCCATAAGTTTTTTCCTTTTAAACATATTCCTAGAACATACTTACTCCCTATCTTCATCACCTAAGAGGGTTGCCGTACAAAATGTACAAAAATGATGTAAAAACGCAAATAACTTCCCCAAAGTAGGCCTTGGGGGAAATAAAGTGTAAGACGGGCCCAATAGTTTCCCCTTCCAAACATATTCCTAAAACATACTTACTTCCTATCTCCCTCTTACAGCGTGCATAAAAAATAGTGGAAAAACCACTTCACGTTGTGAAGGGTATATAAGATTCGGCACATCCGAATATAGCGCTCTGTCTTGTTTTTAAACTCAGATCGATTGAAAAATTTTTGTTTTAAAAATCGTTGCAAAATTATTAGAAAACCTTAAAGACTTTCAATACATGTTGTCGTGTGGTTTCTTATATGCTTCATGGCACATTTTCAAAAAAGTTGAGTTAGGAATTGATAATATGTAATCAATAGGTCCTTTTTTATCTCCGATCGATTTTTCGGGTATCTCAATTATATTGACAGAAATTAAGCTTAAAACTTTTCTCATATCAACCACTTCACAGTTTGCAAAATATTTTTTTGTTTAATTATTTACTTTTTAAAACATTTATATTCATACAGCGTAAATTAATTAAAAAAAAAAAAAAAAGATTTTATTTGCACTAAACAAACACACTTTTTCCGCACTTTAAGGACAGAAATATGTATTTATTAATTTTCAAAATGACCAAATGCAGCATAAACATGTTTTTGTCTTTCTTAGGTTAATTCCTAATAACTTTTAAATTCAAAAAAGGTTTATTTTTGTATAAAATCTTGGGAAAAAACTTTTTTAATCTAAAATTTTTTTAATCTAAAATTTTTTTATTGGGTAGTGTTTTTTCAAGTTCATTCATCGTTTAATTTTAACACGTGGCAATGACGTAGATTTTGTAACAGGTTTGTTTGTTTTAAAGAAAATTAACGCAAAAATCGTCGTTGAAAAAATTAAATTCTTTTTTGCCCTTGTCCCTTTTTTTATTCATAAAAAATTAAAATAACACCTTTGTTAATATTTTTGCGTAGGAAAAGTAAGGCTTTGAGTCTAAAATGTACGAAAAATATTTTTTCGTATTTAATTAAAGGAAGAAGAAATATTAAATTTCCTGGTTACATCATTCATCTGTTTATAAGTATTTTTTTTACCAACCACACACCCAGTTGTTTTTACTGATTAGATGTTATATTCTTTTGTAATAAAAAAATTATATATTATATCACAAACCTATTACGTTTAGAATCACGTTTTAATAATTTAAAATGTAAAAGAGAATATTAAATTTTCGATTACTCAATAGTTATTTTTAATAGTTTAAAAAAATATATAACGCAAATATGTTTCAAAAAACACTGAAAAGATTACTAAAAGCTTAACAGGGGAGAATTTTTTTGTGGTTTTTATGTTTAAATTTTAAAGCATGACTTATTTCTCAAAAAGACGACAAATTGATATTTTATAAGGATCTGTTGTTAAGAAAACCATGTTACAACAGACGGCAACGACCTAACCTGGATCATAATCTTAAAAGTCTTTTAATAGCGACTTCTGAACTGTGACAGTTGATGGCAGCCTTATGCTCCTCGCAGGAGCAATCGAAACTCATCTTTGTGTGAGTTCTTATTAGGTGTATGGCACATTTTCAAAAAAAAAAAAAAACACAATTAGTTTGAAATTGATTATAAACTGTTATTGTGTTCTTTTTTCAATATCATATTCAATTTTCCGCTTTCGCGATTATGTGGGAAGATATTAAGCTCCAAACTTTTTTCATATCCACAATTTCACAATTTACTGAAGATTGTTTTACCATTTTACTTAATTTTTCACTTTTTGCGGTATTTTCATTACATAAAAAAACAAAGAATTGGCTCTTTGCCGCACCTCAAGGAAAGGAAAATATATCCGTGCTTAAAATGATCGAATGCGGACAAGCACTTTTTGTCATTCTTTAATGAACTCTTACATAACTTTAATATACCTATTCAGGCATCTTCTGCGCGTCACTTCGAATTTGAAATCCCTTCATTTTGAAAAGTATAGTTTTTATTTTCAATATTCTGCAAAAGTAGCGATTTTTTACTTACTAAGCATTGTTCTGATTCATAATCCACTTTTTGCGAAATGCAGCAAATTTTAAAAGTTAAAATTCAAATTCATAAGCTGCAGAAACCTTAAAACAAAACAAATATACAATATATAAAGCACTAAAATACGTGGCATACAATTATATAAAATACAATACAAAATTGGTTGCAGTAATAAACACAAAACAAATAAACTACTTTGCCGTACTTCAAAGTAAGGGCAGTATATTACTGTTAAAAAATATAGTTCGGTCCAAAAATTATTTTCTTTTTTCTTTTAATCATCTATAACTTTTATATTTTTTGTTAAAAAGTTGGAACTAAACACTTTCAATGGTTTTTTGCAAAAGTCATTTTGTGCCGTGCTGCCAACACGTAATCACTCGCCATAATGCAAAGAAGGAACAAATTTAAAAATGTGTTAAAGGTATTGTTAAAACTAATGTCTCTTTTGATAGCTTAGCAAACATCCTATCTTTTTTAAACATAATTTCATCTGTTTTATAGTTATAAACTTGATGATTTAACGTATTTGAAATTCAACATCGTCTAATATATGCATGTTTGTAGATTTGAGTGACTGTATCTAAATATATTTTGGATACCAAACTGAACGATATCATTTGTCTTTTCCATGCATTATTTGTTCAGTTTAAATAACGATTAATTGTCTTTAATTATTTGTTTTGTTTTCTGCTTATTTGTTGTTCTCTTTTCTAAATAAATTTAAACCCAATTGAGAGTTATATTTCTGTCTGCTTTAAACTTTATTTTAAACTTTTTCCAATGCATACTCCCTATCTCCATACAAAGTTTAATATAAAATTTTTTTTTAAATCGCTACCACAGATTTTAGGGTACTTCTGCAGTAGTCAAATGTAAGACCGACCCTAATTAATTTTTGCTTCCAAACTTTTTTGTGAAACATACTTACCACATATCTCCAGCCCCTAACAGGGTTGCTGTACAAAATTTTCGAAAATTCGGGTGAAACCCCCTTCAACTTCCCCGGTGTCGCCCTTAGGGGAATAAAACGTATCACCTGTCCCCATTAGTTTTCCCTCCCAAACATATTCCTTGAACATACTTACCCCCTATCAGCATTACCCAAAAGGGTTTTCATACAAAATTAACAAAAATGATGTAAAAACGCCCATAATTTCCCTTGAGTCGCCCTTAAAGAAATAATGTACGACCGACCCTCATTAGTTTCCTCTCCCAAACATATTTCTTAAACATACGAATAGAGGGTTCGCCCAAATGGACTCCTATACAAAGTTTGGAAAAATGTAATAAATCCTCCCCCTACAGCTTCTAGGGTGCCCGTGGATAGGTTAAATGTAGGAGCTACCTCAAACTCCTTTTTCCTTAAAAACCATACTTTTCTCTCATATATTCAGCCCCTAAGGAGTTGCCATACAAAATTTGAAAAAATTTGGGCGAAACCCCTTACACGCTGTGAAGGGTATATAAGATTCGTCGCAGCCAAATATATCGCTCCTACTTGTTATACCCTTCACATAGTGATAGGGTATATATCACTTTGTCATTCCGTTTGTAATTTCTTTATTATTCATTTGCGACCCCATAAAGTATATATATTCTGGATCCTTATAGATAGGGAAGCCGATTTAGCGATGTCCGTCTGTCCGTCTGTCCGTCTGTTGAAATCAAGTTTCCGGAGTCAAATAAAAAGATACAGACCAGTTAATGGTGTCAAACGATCAGAAATATCCCGCTAACAATCGCTATTTAAAATCAGCAAAATCGGTTCACTATTGACCGAGATATAAGCGAAAACCCAGAGTAACCCATTTTTTTTAGGACAAAATCTGTGCATATATCCCTATATATCTCAGTAAGTATAGTCACTCTTGCCACAAAACTTGGCACGGATACTCCTAAAGAAGGGACCTAAATAATGGAAAAAATTGTTTCAGATAGGACCAGGGGAAGGGGTATTTTTTCTACAATTGCACAAATTTGGTGAAATATTTTATGCGCTATATCTCGTAAACTATAATAGCTATCGACTTAAAATGTTCTACAAAAAGTAATTGCACGCTAAGGGCTACGCGTTAAAGAAAAAATTTTTTGGGTGGGGGCAAAAAAAGGGGTAGCTCCCATACAAATCGACAATTGTTATAAAATATTCGATACGCTATATCTCGTAAACTATAACAGCTATCGACTTAAAATGTTCTACAAAAAGTAATTTTACGCAAAGGTCTACACTTAACAGAAAAATTTTTTTGAGTGGGGGCAAAAAAAGGGGTAGCTCCCATACAAATCGACAATTGTTATAAAATATTCGATACACTATATCTCGGAAACTATAACAGCTATCGACTTAAAATGATCTACAAAAAGTAATTTTACGCAAAGGTCTACATTTTACAGAAAAATTTTTTTGAGTGGGGGCAAAAAAAGGGGCAGCTCCCATACAAATCGACAATTGTTATAAAATATTCGATACGCTATATCTCGGAAACTATAAAAGATATCGACTTAAAATGTTCTACAAAAAGTGATTGTACGCAAAGATCTACACTTTAAAGAAACAATTTTTTGAGGGGGGGCAAAAAAAGGGGTAGCTCCCATACAAATCGACAATTGTTATAAAAAATATTCGATACGCTATATCTCGGAAACTATAAAAGATATCGACTTAAAATGTTCTACAAAAAGTAATTTTATGCAACGGTCTACTTTTTACAGAAAAATTTTTTTGAGTGGGGGCAAAAAAAGGGGTAGCTCCCATACAAATCGACAATTGTTATAAAATATTCGATACACTATATCTCGGAAACTATAAAAGATATCGACTTAAAATGTTCTACAAAAAGTAATTTTACGCAAAGGTCTACACTTTACAGAAAAATTTTTTTGAGTGGGGGCAAAAAAAGGGGTAGCTCCCATACAAATCGACAATTGTTATAAAATATTCGATACACTATATCTCGGAAACTATAAAAGATATCGACTTAAAATGTTCTACAAAAAGTAATTTTACGCAAAGGTCTACACTTTACAGAAAAATTTTTTTGAGTGGGGGCAAAAAAAGGGGTAGCTCCCATACAAATCGACAATTGTTATAAAATATTCGATACACTATATCTCGGAAACTATAAAAGATATCGACTTAAAATGTTCTACAAAAAGTAATTTTACGCAAAGGTCTACAGTTTACAGAAAAATTTTTTTGAGTGGGGGCAAAAAAAGGGGTAGCTCCCATACAAATCGACAATTGTTATAAAATATTCGATACGCTATATCTCGGAAACTATAACAGCTATCGACTTAAAATGTTCTACAAAAAGTAATTTTACGCAAAGGTCTACACTTTAGAGAAAAATTTTTTTGACAATTGTTAAAAAATATTCGATACGCTATATCTCGGAAACTATAAAAGATATCGACTTAAAATGTTCTACAAAAAGTAATTTTATGCAACGGTCTACACTTTACAGAAAATTTTTTTTGAGTGGGGGCAAAAAAAGGGGTAGCTCACATACAAATCGACAATTGTTATAAAATATTCGATACGCTATATCTCGGAAACTATAACAGCTATCGACTTAAAATGTTCTACAAAAAGTAATTTTACGCAAAGGTCTACACTTTAGAGAAAAATTTTTTTGAGTAGGGGCAAAAAAAGGGGTAGCTCCCATACAAATCGACAATTGTTATAAAATGTTCGATACGCTATATCTCGGAAACTATAACAGATATCGACCTAAAATGTTCTACAAAAAGTGATTGTACGCAAATATATACGCTTTAAAGAAAAAGTTTTTTGAGTGGGGGCAAAAAAAGGGGTAGCTCCCATACAAATTAACAATTTTTATGAAATATTCGATACGCTATATCTCAGAAACTATAACAGATATCGAAATGAAATGTCATACAAAAAGTAATTGGGCAAGAAGGCCTACGCTATAAAAAAAATTTTTTTGAGTGGGGGCAAAAAAAGGGGTAGCTCCCATACAAATCGACAATTATTATAAAATATTCGATACGCTATATCTCGTAAACTATAACAGATATCGACTTAAAATAATCTACAAAAAGTAATTGTACGCAAAGACCTACACTTTAAAGAAAAATTTTTTGAGTGAGGGCAAAAAAAGGGGTAGCTCCCATACAAATCGACAATTGTTATAAAATATTCGATACGCTATATCTCGAAAACTATAAAAGATATCGACTTAAAATGTTCTACAAAAAGTGATTGTACGCAAAGATCTACACTTTAAAGAAACAATTTTTTGAGTGGGGGCAAAAAAAGCGGTAGCTCCCATACAAATTAACAATTTTTATAAAATATTCGATACGCTATATCTCGGAAACTATAACAGATATCGAAATCAAATGTTCTGCAAAGAGTAATTGGGCAATAAGGCCTACGCTTTAGAGAAAAATTTTTTTGAGTGGGGGCAAAAAAAGGGGTAGCTCCGATACAAATCGACAATTGTTATAAAATATTCGATACGCTATATCTCGGAAACTATAAAAGATATCAAAATCAAATGCTCTACAAAAAGTGATTGGACATCAAGCGCTACGCTCTGAAGAAAAAAATTTTCGGATGGTGGGTGAAGAAGGGGTGGCTCCCATACAAATTAACAATTTTTATAAAATTTTCGATACGCTACTTCTGGAAAACTATTACAGCTATCGACTTCGAATATTCTACAAAAAGTAATAATCAAATAATTCATACATTTTGGTGAAAAAGTTGGAGAAAAGCAGGGGGACTAGAACATTTAACAAGTTTTATTAACATTTAAATATGAATAATGTCGAAAACTTTTAAAACTCTCGACCTCAAATCTTCTTCATCTATTTCTATTATTCATACGAATGTTAAAATATTGTTATTTTTTCTATGGGCTTTAAAACTCGCACAAGGTTTTTTATTGTATTATTTGCAGTACAAAATTACTCGGCTGGGTATATTTAAAGACCAATGTGAAGGGTATATAAGATTCGGCACAGCCGAATATAGCGCTCTTACTTGTTTTTTTGTTTATATTAATTGTAGTAAAGTGTTTTGTGGAATTTCAACGTGCTGTCTAAATCATTTGTCATAATAATTTTTAATAGAATTAAATAAACCTATAATGTAAACTTTTCTACAGAATACTTAAGTATTAAAAACTATAAAGATAATGATTTACGAGAATTCGTTAATAAAATAAAAAAAAGTTGTGTTAATGTTTTACGTCGTATTACGTTTTAACTTTAAGTTAATAAAATTTTGCAGTTATACAGTTTTTAAAGATTTAAGTACAATTGATGCTGATTCCCCGTCTGGCAACTCTTTTAAGCAACGTTTACCCATAAACGGGGTTATACGTATGTTGAGTTAAAGTATTGTTTCTATATTTTATCAAAAAATGATTATAAGAAAAAACCATAGGATTTTTTTTTAAAAGGAAAATTTTATAAAAATAATTATTTAAAAATTTATAGTCGAAAGGTTACAAATCAACAAAAATCCAAGTCTATGCATTAACAAAATATAAAGAAACACGTTAAATTTTTTTCAATTAAAGTTAGTAAATAAAATATGGTTTTTCTTTAAAAAAAACGAGAATGAAATTTTTTTATACATATTCAATAAACATACATAAGTTTATATCTGGGTGTACATATGTATTTTGTAGTTATATATTCAAGGTTTTTATGAGGTCCAGATATTGTCAGGCTTTGAATTTGAAAAAAAGATTTTTACATAGTAATACTCCGATTCGTGGAAACCCCTGAAATATCTTAATGATACCATTCCTTAATCAAATGTTGACAGCAAAAGGATTTTAATTTAACTTTAAAAAATTGCTTTTGGCTTTCCTTCTCACCTTTAAAGTACATAAACATATCGAGCCTTTGGTGCAATACCGTAGTAATTCAAAAAATCGTGAACTGAGAAAAATGCATTTGAAGTTTTGAAACATCTTTTTGATAGTATGTATTTTCGTTTACTAAAGTTATATTTTTACAAGTTTTTAAATAAAAAGGAATGTTTTTAAATAAAAAAAGGCCAAAAATTATTAAAAATATGAAATATTTATTTATATTTAAGTACTTTGTATCAACCTATCAATGATGTATTGTTATTGTCACAAAACCTATGACAAACTTAAAAATTAATTCGAAATATATCGTTATAGCAAATAAACTTTTAACTATTTTTTTTCTAACAAAGTTGTAGTATGAAATAATACGAACAAGTAAAAAAGAAATCAAATTTTGCAGTTGTGTTTCTGTGCCTAAAACGTAGCAAAAAATAATATTGCTTTATACTTTTTTCGTAAATTGCTTTCTGTTAGTAAATTTCTTGTCATAAAGGAAATATTTTATTATTGCAAATAAATATTGTTGGAAATACCTAGAGGCAATAACATTTTTAGCTGTAGAATCTGAACAGTTAGAGGTGGAATCATAATCTTTTTTTCTTTAGATAGATATTTCCCCAAAGATAATTTCTGCATACCTGGCTCAAAAAATTAAAATTTTGAGTTACTACGGTATTGCACCAAAGGCTCGATATGATTTGTGTTAAAAGGAAAATTTTGTTAAAAGAATTATTTAAAAATTTAAAGTCGAAAGGTTAAAAATCAACAATCCCAATCCAAGTCTATGCATTAACAACATATAAAGAAACACGTGAAGTTTTTTTAATTAAACTTAAATAAAATATTGATATCTGTGCTTAGGTACAGGGTGTAGTTATAATTATATTCAAGGTTTTTTTGAGATCCAGATTGCCAGGCTTGAAATTAAAATGAAAGTATTTTTACATAGTAATACTCCGATTCGTAGAAAACCCTGAAATATCTTATTTAATTATACCGCAATTTTATATTTTTCCTCCTTAAATCAAATGTTGATAGCAAAAGGATTTTAATTTAACTTTAAATAATTGCTTTTGGCTTCCCTTCTCACCTTTAAAGTACATAAACATATGTTTTCACTTATCTTGTAGGTTGAGAGTTTATTTTTTGCTGACCTTCATGCAAAATTCTTTACGCCTGTAAATTTTCTTAACACAAACTGTAGACATGTTGTTCTAATTAAAAAAAAATATAAAAAACTATGAAGTCATTTACAAAAAATCAGCATGACTTGTTTTAATTATTAAAAACAGATTAAACATTAAAAAAAAACAAAAAGAAATAAACAATATTTTGTACATTTACAAAAGTTTTTTCTTGAATATTGGTTTTGTGATTGACATATTTGTTATTTTAAGTTAATGAATCGTAAATTATTTAATTCGCTAAATTTATTTTTTCTAATTTTACTACTCGAAACCTTCTTACTTATTTATACTAAAACAAGTGGTAACGCTGAAAACAATGTTGTGCGAAAGTTTAAGTTGTTGCCAGATTTAATTATTTTTCTTCCTCTTTATATTTTAAAAGCTTTAATGGCTTAAAGAGTTAATGATTTAAATATTTTTTAACAGATAAAAAAATCTTTAAATACATTTAATTTTTTAAAAAAGGTTTTTTGTTATATGTTAAAAACGTAAAACAAACGTTAACTTAAAGAAGACGTATTTATATTTTTTGTTGTAAAATTTACTTTATTGCCAAAAAATTACAATCAATCTATATCAGAAAAAGGGCATAAATATATCGTATGTATATAAAAAGTTATATACATATGTACATATGCATGTATGTATATCTTTTAGTTGCCTTTTAAAACAGATCTTATATCTTATACTTTGACGAATTTCTTAAGAAAAAGTGATTTTTTATATATTTTTCCAAAAATTTTGGCAATTATTTGCGTTGCTATGCAAACAGTACTAAAAAATATTTTATGGCATGGTTTTAAGTGTTGCTAACTACATACAACAAGCGTGCCATATACTATATATATTTAAAACAGTTTTTCCTCGCTTGGGTGTTAATATTTTAACTTGGCAAAAAATTTTTTTGCTTTTTGTTTAACATTAAAATTTGATAATAAAACTGTTTATTATCAATTAAAAGTTAAAAAAATCTATTAAATAGGCCAAAAGTTTCATTTAATTTTTACACTTATATGTATGTATATTAAAAGCTTAGATTGTCAAAGTTTACAAGCGACATAAAACCCAAGGCGAATTCATACAAGGTGAACGCAGGGCGAAAAATTTGTACCTATAATGTCAAACAAAAATATGGCATCATTAAAAAAAAACCACAAATTATTTGTATATGGCATCATTAAAAAAAAGAAACACAAATTATTTGCAGAAGAAACCCGTGAATAAAACTAATTTTACACTGTTTTTTTTCACAAAGCACGAGAACGCATCATTTGGTTTTACTGTTTGTTAATAAAAAAAAATTTTTTTAATTTTTAGTTTAAAAATCTAGCCGACGCTTAATTTTTTTTAAATCAAGAAGAAGCACATAGACAAACTTTTGACATATTGTAAGAAAAATTGCACGAGCAAAAAATAGTCAGCTGATCTGTCGAGACCACCTTTTCTATGAATTCGCCTTGCATAAAACCCCTTCTTAATATAATAGAGTGATGCCAGATGATTGTTCTATTCAGCGAATTTGTAACATAAAGAAAACCATTTTAATTAAGAATTTCTTAAACTTTAAAAACAAAATAATTTCTGCTTTTTTGTGTTCAGTTAGTGAGAAATATTAAAAAATTTTAAAAGAGAAATTTCTCAAAATGTGTGTTCTAATAAGAGGTTTCTCCTTGGATTTCCAGCTGTCGTTAATTCCCCGAAATTTCTGTTAATATTCTTTCCCTGCTTCCTCGGGATTTTCTTAGCGGCATCCCAGCTGATTAAGCTCTGTATACTTTGATGTTATACATTTTTCCAGAAAAAAAACATGTTTTTACAAATTAATTGAGTTTTTTAAAGTATTTGATTGAAATCGGTTTCTTTTTTTGACACTTAAAATCAATTGCATGGTTGCATTTCAACAAATATATTTCTCTACGTTCCCGAGCACCCTTTTAGAATTAAAGATATTCATTTCTAACATTTTATGGGGATATAAATCAACATTATGTTAAAAATACCTACCTATGTTTAGTATATGAACCAGCTCAGAGAAACAAGCCGTCTAATTTCAAACGGCGGGGGCTGAAAGAGTAAAATTTGTCGGCGGCTGCGGCTTAGCGACTGCGCGTCAAGGATTTACTAGTTAAAAAAATTTTTCGGCTGCTCGGTTTTAGGTCGAGATTTCGACATATTTGGTATTAACATTTTTTATTTGTATGGGGGGTGCTCCTTCCCCTGCTCCTATCCAACTAAATTTTTTCTAAAATGTAGGCATTATTGTACAATTACTTGTAGAACATAGGTGTTATAAGCTGTTACAGCTTCTCAGAATAAGCGCATTGAATATTTCACAAAATTTGTGCAATTGTAGGGGAGATACCACTTTCCCCGCTCCTATCCGAAAAAATTTTTCCTTAATTTAGGTTTCCATCTTCAGATTATCCGTGCCAAGTTTTGTGGCAAAAGTAACTGTATTTACTGAGATATTTACCGATTTTGTCCTAAAAAAATTAACTATTTTGGGGTTTTGCTTATATATCGGTCAAGAGAGAATCGAATTTGCTGATTTTTAACAGCAGAGATATTTTTGATTTTTTGATACAAAAACGTTTTTGATCAAAATCACGATAAGGTTTATTTCCACCTCAGCGGCTGCGTGAACAAGCAAAAGTATCGCTTCTAGGGCACCACGAGTGATGCACGAGGAGCCGTTACACCCGCTCAAAGTGACTGCTTGGGCGCTGTTCACTCTGCAGGAGTCATCGGGCCGTTTTTTCTCTAGGACGCCGCTGGTCAAACGAAAACAGTGGGCGGGGCGTGCTATAGGTACATGTTAGCCGAGTTTTTTCTGCCGCAATTGAACGAATTGGGACTGCAAGACATGTGGTTTTAAAAGGACGGAGCAACAGCACACACTGCACGAGCCACAACCGATGTTCTGAAGGCGGCATTCCCGGGTCGCCTCCTGTCATGTTTTGGTGATTTACATTGGCCCGCAAGATTTAACCTTTCCAAACTTTTTGTGGGGCTTTTTAAAGTCCCGCGTTTAAGTGAACCTGCTCGAGATCCTGAATGCCCTCAAGGATAACATTCGACACAAGTGCGAGAATCTGTCGGCCGAAATTTTCGCCGAAGTGATGAAAAATTCCATAAACCGAGGCCGTATAGCAATCAACTCTCTACTTGACCAATTAAATTCTAAAGGTTCAAATAAACATAATCAAAAATCAGAATCGAAGATTTTCATTTAGGAAAAAAATGAGAGCCAAACAATATCGGATGCCTTTTTTTGGCCCACTTTGTACATGACAGATTAAAAAAAATCATATTAAAATTCCTTTACAATTGTACCTAAGTAGAACATATGTATGTATATTGAAAAAAAAATTATGTTAAACGTATTGGTTGTCTTGACCAGACAAATTCATGCCCAGACAAAGGTCAAAATCAAAAAAAAAAAAAAAAATCCGGTAACTTTTTTTCTTGGTTTTTTATATACTGAGTTTGACGGTTGTCTAGGCATGAACTTGTAATATCAAAATTACGTCTAAAGTCTGACAGAAGAGTATTAAACAGAGATTCCACAACCGCCAAAAACTGTAGAATTTTTTATTTATTTTATTTTTCTTTTTTTCATATTACAGATAACTTGAATCAACTAAACACATTACACATTTACAATATTTAAACATAAAAATCAAATCATACTGGTAAACTGACTGCCAAAGGCAATAAAAAAAACAAGAATTGAAAAAGTTTATAGAAAATAAAAATTTTTAATTAAAACAAATATACATATAAAAATAATATCTTAAAAATGACAAACAAAATTTAAACAAATGTCGTTCAAAAGAAGATAATATCAGTATAAAAAAACTCTTTTGCCAAAGTGTTATAAATAATTTCTTTGCTAAGTGTTAAATAAACAAGATTTAAGTTAAAATTAAAGAAGAGCAAAATAAGTAACAGATATTTTTTTGGAAACTAAAAAGTTTTTCTAAAGTTCCCTTCCCCTTCCCTTATTATTTGCCAACAAATCACATCAATGGCCGCAAATTGTGAAAATATAGAGGAAAATGTGGAACAACAAAAAAGTGTCATTTCCAAATCGGCATCCATTTCGGATAGTACCGAAAAGTCACCCAGCAAGTCCTCAATGTCTGATGCTACCTCAGAAGTTCCAAGTACAAGTGGTAGTTGTGGTGGCGATAGTATAGTTGTGGGCAGTACTTTAAAAAAATCCAAAAAATTCCAAGAAAATAGTGGGTTACCCCTTGTACCTTCAATAGGAGATTGTGTTTTCGAGCATGCTTTTGAAAAGTCCTTAGAAGACTTGGAGCATGGGGGCAACGATGGCTATGAAACTGATTCGGAAACATCGTTAAATGGTGAGGCGGAACAAGATGACTCTAAACAATTACGAACTGTTAATAGTGAGAGTTTGACATGTTCGACTGGCTTGGGCACAAGTTCGCTAAAAACTTTTCCCAAGTTCAGTTCATTTGAATACCAGAGCAGCAGCAGCAGTAGCAGTAGCGACAGCTCAGATTCTGAAGATTGTGAAAATGAAAAGGATGGTGGTGAGAGCGGCGAAATTTTACATTCGGCCATAAATATGTCGCCTATATTTTGTAGTCCTGAGCTTTTGCAATTGCGTCCCTATCTAATGCCTTTCATGGAACGCAGGCGTTTGTCTCAATGCAAAGAGGAAGAAGACGAAGATGAGACAGAAAAATCACCACAAGCAGAACAGGCTCCCAAATTTGAGGCAAAAACAAGACCCATTCCTCCACCACCGCCACCAACCAAAGACAAGGCTTCCGCAGACAAGTTTAAGGATTTGGAAAGATTAAGGCAACAATTTATGCACAAAATCGATAGTATTAATACAAACAATGTGGAAGATATTAAAACTGTAACCGTAACACCTGAAATGTCTTCACCACCACCGCCACCACCCATACCAGCCACCATCTTACCACCGGCCCTAATAAATCTACTCGAATCGGCCAAATCTGCACCTGCCAAAAAAAATTTAGCTACATTTAAGTCCAGTTCTATGGATAATCCGCTAGCACGTTCCCCCAGCCCTGAAACTTTAGTAATTAAAGGTAAATTTACTGTTACCAAGGCCCAGGAGACACCCGATCTCCACAAACTACGCAATGAGGCTGATAAACTTAAGCATTTAGAACCCGATGACAATGCCCATACCATTAGTTTTCCGAGCAGTTTCGGTGGTTATTCCACGGTACAAGGGCTGTTCTCGCAACGTTATGGCAGCAATAAATATACGCCAGTTACACCACATTTATCCAAAAAATTCTTTGATTCTTCCTTAGTCGAAATACGTACACCCACCGAAAGTACTTCGTCTTTAAATACCATTAACTTGGATACATCCTCTAAATCTAAGAATAACTGTGATAATAGTTGTAAAGGCACTTCACCTACCATCAACACCACCGCCACACCGCGAAGAAGGACAATATCAGCCAGTGCTGTGGATAATGATAAATCTGGACGAGAATATCCTCATTTGGATGATGTATGGATAAGAAGATCTACGGTTACGGAAAAACAGAAGAGCCTGTCGCAAACTTCTCTTTCGGGTTCTGTTACAAAACCCAAAAATTATGCCACAGATGACAGTGCGACTGAAAATGGTCGTACTTCAGCAATGCAATCGGAAGATGTAAGTTTCTTCTTAATATTTTTTTTAATTTTATAGAAAAAAATATGGTTAATTTTATATAAAATAAAATAAACCCCGGTATATATATCTTACTTTTGACGTTATTTATGTATTAATAAAATACTTGTCACATTTTGAGCAATGTTAAGTTATATACAAGATGGCATCCTAAGGTCAGTTGATTAATTTTCGCTCGTAAAAAATTCAAATGAAAAAATTAATGGGTGGTATTATTGGTTCCGCACGGAATCAAAAACTCAACGGAAAGAAATATCGATCGATATGCATATTGCAATTATTCATACCTGCGGTATACGCTTTCCGTAAAATCAGTTTGACATCCCTGTTTTAATTAATTCAGAGTTGCTATTGTATCAGCTGTTATTAGAAAAAAAATTAGCATTTTGTAAATTTGAAAGCAGTTTAAAGTAAAAAATATTAAAGCAAAGAAAATATATAATACTAAATGGATACAATATCATTTTTTGAGGATAGTAGTGATGATGATTGCGTAGACACTCGGGTAGAAAAAAGGGTCTTACGCTATAAATCTGAAGATGTGTTACAGATGAATGATAAATGGTAAGTTAGAATAAATATATGTAAATACATACTTAAGGTGTAAAGTTTCTATTTAAACTTATAGCTTTCAAAGAAATTTTCGCTTAAATAAAGCAGCATTTAATTATGTTTTATCTGAGCTTGAGTCTGCAAGTTCAGGAACTAGTCGTCAAGGAGCACTTTCAGCAAAAGATAAACTTTCGGCTTGTTTGAGGTTTTTTGCAGAAGGAAGCTACCAACATAGTGTTGGTAAAGATTTTCATGTCAACATAGCACAACCAACATTTTGTAAAGTTCTGGCTGAAGTACTAGACACACTGGAAAATTTGTTGTGCAGCAAGTGGATATCCATGAGCATGAATTCAGAAGACGAAAGAATGGCGAAAATGGCTTTTTATGAAAAATGTGGTATTCCAAATGTGATAATGGCTGTGGATGGTACTCACGTGAAAATTGTTGCTCCAAATAGTGATAAACACCTTTTTTTCAATCGTAAGGGATACTACAGCATAAATGTTATGATTGTAAGACAACCTTAAAGTAATTCTGTTCAACAATTTTTTAATATTTTAAATTTTACAGATATGTGATCATAATCAAAAGATAAGATTTGTCTCAGCACAATATCCAGGAAGTTGTCACGATTCCCATATATGGGAAATGAACCCTGCAAAAAATTTTCTGCAATCGAAACATGCCAACAGAAGAAACTCGCTTGTTTTAGGTAACAAAATCTCAAAATTATTATCACTTATGCTAATGAGTTTTAAAAACTTTTAGGAGATAAAGGATATCCCTTACAACCATGGCTATTAACACCCTTCAGAGAGCCAGTGACTTGTTCGCGGAAAATAAGGTTTAATACTGCACATTCTAAGGGAAGAATTATAGTAGAAAGAACCATTGGTATACTTAAAGCAGTTTTTAGATGCCTAAACAATGAGCGGGGACTGCATTATGATCCAGAGAAAGCGGCGAAAATCATTAATTTCTGTTGCGCACTTCACAATATTCGACTTCATTATAATGTAACAGACGAAGAGTTGAATATGCCAGTATATCAAGAAGAGGATACAATAACCAGTGCCATTGAAGATGATATTAGCGCCGAAGCAAACGAAACAAGAAATCAAATACTACAGTATTTTTAATTTGTACTTCAGTCTCATTTTATTTAAGTAAAAAGATAATAATAAAAAATAAATAAAAAAAATTCATCACAATAAAAATTTTTATAAATATCAAATTAAGTGGGCATAACCACATAGCAGTTTTATATAACTAGCTTAATTCTAACTGCTTGTTAAGTTTATCAATTTCAAGCTTTAAAATTTGTTCTTTAAGTGCAATTTTTTTCATTAACAGTTTCGCCATTGCTTCGTTGTGTCTCTTTTGTTCTAAGACCTGCTGTTCAAGGAGCTTTGTCTGTTTTTTCTTCTCATCGCTAAGTGTGTATATGGCTCTTTTTATTTCCTTCATATTTTTAAATTGCTCCTTGTTGTGATCTTTTATTGACTCTAGGGAAGCTGCGACGTCCAACGCCAATTTTTTTTGGATGTTTATTTGTTCTTGAAGCAGCTCTGTCTTTTCGTTCTTTCGATTCCTTTTTAAAGGCCGTATCGTATTTGTGGATGAACTGCTCTCTTTATTGATTTCTTTTTGCCTAGTTTCATGTGTTGGAACTGTTTTATCAGCAGAGAAATCTGTTTCCAATATTACAATCTCTTCTTCAGTTGACAAATCTGCTTCTAAACGGTTTGAAACTGTATCCACTGTTGGCAAAGAATTTGTTGAAGTCCCAAAATTGTCGACCGCTGGCATTCCATGAACGCCTTTCTTTAAATTTAAAAGAGAGCTGACTTCTTCTTCTGTTTGAGTAAGAGGAATTTTTCTGTACGGACCTCCCCCTGTTCCGGTTAAAAGCTGTTTATTTTTTGACAGTTTCTTTTTAACCCCACTTTTGTAATCCGTCCATACCTACAATATAATTCAAGGACAATTAATGCTCGCCCAAAACAAAATTTATCTAAAAACTGCTTTACCTTTCTCCAGCCACTGGCATCTTTTAAAGGCGGTCCGGAACCATTTAGTGTTAGAGCTAAATCTTCCCAGAATTTCTTCATTTCTGCTGGAGCGCGTTGGCTAAAACCACAGGCAATGTCCTGGTTTAGTTTCATTAAACTAACCATTGTTTCTATTTGAAGTTTATTTGTGTATTTTTCTCTTTTATTCCTAAAAAAAATGTTTTTTAATAATTAAAAATTCAACAAAAACTTTTTTTTTCTTACATCTTTGCTCTTTCCGTTGGCTTTTCGTTATAAAATTTGAACGTAAGCAAAACGAAGAAAAATATCTATACTGCGGAATCAAGAATGGCAATACCGGCACGCACGGTAGAGTTGATACCGTAACAGCGGAAGGTTGCCGCAGCAACGAAACCAATAATTGCAAATTTTCTTTCCGCAGAAAAAATGCTTTCCGTAATTGCGGAACGGAATCAATAATAAGGCCCAATATTTTTTTATTTTCACTTTATTAGCATTAGTTTTAAAAAGAACATTTTATTTAAAAAATAAAAAAATATTAATTTCTTCATTTACAAAAAAAAATCATTTTGTAGGAATTGAACTTGAGCCTAAAGGTAATAATATAACAAAATTGTCTTAAAACAAGTAGTTCAACTATAAATAAAAAAACGCAAAACCCATTTTCGCCCAATATATTCAGACAAAACTACATATTAAAAAAAGCAAAAAACTAAACTGTACTCACATACATTGTGTACTATGATTTTAAGTACAGGGTGTCTGGTGGCAGATTTATATTTTCAAACTTAAATAAAAAGCGTAATAATTGTCACAAAGTTTTTTTAGGAGCATTGAACTATAGAATGGGAATGCGGATTTTATTTTTTAATCCAGATGTCTTCCGTCGAGATGAACACACCGTTCTAAACGGAGCCTTGTGTTCTGCGCCACACGCTGCAGTAAACTTGGTTCAATTGATCTGATTTCTTGACGAATATTTTCCTTTAAAGCCACAAGAGATTGAAGATTGTCATTATAAACCCTCTCTTTGTGATAACCCCATAAAAAGTCTATTGATGTTAAATCGGGCGACCTCGTTGGCCATGGAATTTCCCCCGAAGCAAATTCATTGAAGCTCTGGCTGTGTGTGCAGTCACCCCATCCTGTTATAACCACGTGTGTGAAGAGTACGATGAAAGAGCTCGCAAAAAGAATTCCGAAGTCATGCGTCAAAAATTTTTCCAATTGACATTCGTTACCTGGCCTCGAAAATTTTCGAAAAGAAATGGTCTAATTATCTTATGCGTGGATAACAAATAATTACAAACTGTTACCCAGGGGCAATGCAATGGTGTTTGATGTTTCAATCGAGGGTTACGGGCTCTTAGAGACCAGTAACAGCAGCTTTGCTTGTTGACGTGGCCGTTTAAGTTAAAAAAGGCCTCGTCGCTCCAAAAAAAATAGGATTTACAGTGCGAAAACGCTCCAATATGGTTTCACAAAAATTTTTGCGTAAACCAAAGTTACTTTCTTTCAGTTCTCTGGCTGTGTGTGCAGTCGCCCCATCCTGTTGAAACCACGTGTGTGAAGAGTGCGATGGATGAGTTTGGCAAAAAAATTTCCTTAATCATGCTTGGATAATTTTCACCGTTAAAATTTGTCGCCTGACCTCAAGAATTTTTAAAGAAATGGTCTAATTATCTCATGCGTGGATAAGGCACACCAAGCAGTTACCCTGGGGTAATGCAATTGTTTTTGATATATTAATTAAGGGTTGCGGGTTCTTGGAGTCCAATAACTGCAGTTTTTCTTATTGACGTTGCCGTTTAAGTAAAATTTAGCATTATCGCCCGAAAAAAATGGGGCTTACCAGTGCGAAAATGCTACAACATTGTTTCACAAAAATGTTTGCGTAAGTCGCAGTCACTTTCTTTTAATTCTTGAACGATTTGAATTTTAAAAGAATAAAACTTTAGATCCTTTTTGAAAATTTTATGAATAATCGCTCCTGGAATTTCCAGTGAGGCTGCTCTTTTCCGTATTGAAAGTCACATAAACTGCTTTGTACCAGTTCCATGTTTCCGGCAGTCCCTGAAGATCGACTGGTTCCTTGCTATGGGACATTCATAGCAGAAGCAGTTGCGCGCAATCTCTGCACACACGAACGAATTACATTTACACTTGGTCCATCATGTATTCGCCGAATGCCGAATTTTGAACAAAATTGTCGACGAGCAATTACGTAAGAATCATTACTCTTAAAAAATGTATCCACAGCAAACGCGCGATGCTTACTCCATCACTGCGACATCGTGACTGACAAATCCTCACAATCGATAATTCCAACTGCGCCACCCTCCTTCTGCAACGTTTATTACTTTTTTAAATAATTGTATTTAAAAATATAAACCTGCCACCAGACACCCTGTAAATATGTTAATTATATGGCAACCTGGTTTTTTGTATTCAACGAACAGTGTGTGTGTGTTTGTTTGTATGTGTCGTTATATTTTGGCTGTTTTTGTAACTCAATCATGTGCATTAAGTTTATATTGTGCATTGTTAATATGTGCATTATAATAATCGCATGAAGACTTTCTTTTTGAAGCTCTCGGTTGGATTGAAAAAATTAACACTTTTTTATCCGGGGTGTACACAAATATTCATAAGTACTTAATTCCAATCAGTTGTACCGTGTACAACATTGAGTATTTTGGTGAAAACACTTTCATTCTAGTTACTTGTGTATACTTAAGCCGAACGTGAAACGAATATATTATGGATAGTGTTTCGTTTTAAGCTGTAACCGTACGTACGCACTTAAGCGTGTTTTCTCAATAATACTTTAGGAGTATTCAAAGTCATATCCGTTGTCAGTCTCTGGTGTGTTTGTATATTTATTGGTTGGTGTTTATATGTAAACTTGCTGTTACTGTAAATCACTTGTGGGCACACAATTTTTACAGTTGTTTTAGTGAGAAAGAGTAAAGAAAGAGACAGCAACAACTACAACAAACATGTTTTGGTTTGCTTATAATAATTCCCAATAAGTTTTTTGAGGTTATTATATAAAGGCAAAGGATATTAATGAGTTTTTTCAAGAATTTGGTTGAATTCTACCGACGATTTGGTCTAAGAACCAATAAATGTCATATAGACACACTTAACCTAAAACAAACATTGTAAATAAACTACGAAAATTGGGATCAAATCCTAAATAATATTAAAAAATTGTTGTAAAACAAAAAATGTTTTGTAGTCGGTAACCAAAGGTTATCCAGGTGTAAAGAGGTAAAAGAAAATCAAAACAGTTGAATAACAAAAAATGGTTTGTTGAGTTTTTTGAAGAGACCCTTTAATGTTTTGGTTTGTTTATAATAATTCTCAATAAGTTTATTCAGTTTATTATATGAAGGCAGAGGATGTTCATGAGTTGTTTCAAGAATTTGGTTGAAGTCTACTGACGATTTGCTGTAAGAACCAATAAAAGTCATATTGATACACTTAACCTAAAACAAACCTTGTAAATAAATTAATTTCAGTTTGTTTATTTTTTATTTTAAAACTCAAACGTTTAAAGAATTTTTATTTCAATTTTTTTTTCATGCAAAATTTTTATTTCAATTTTTTTTTTATGCAAAATACCAGTTTGGTTAAGGTCAGTTTGTCATTGACTTGTCATATATATGTATGTAAATCGAGCATTAATTAAGTAATGTCGTTTTTTAAGTCACGTGAATCAGTGGCTATTTAATAAAAAAAAAACTTTATTAATTAAAAACAAATTAGAAAGTTATAGTCGGTCAAACCTGACCATATTACACCCTGCCACACATTTATATGGGGACTTAATGAAAAAATAAACCGACTCAGGACTCAGGGTTCTTAATCGGTCGATATGCTTTAAGGTGGGTCTCAGACCCTTACTTTTGGGCGTTGCAAACATATGAACAAACACGTACTACCCCTACCACGTATGTATGTGGTGAGGGTATAAATATATCGTTTCCCTAATATAGAAAGGCTCTTACTCGTATCTTTTAAATCGATTTTTTTTTGGCTAATTGTGATATAAAAGCATCAAAATAAATGAAAAACTGGTCTTTAAAAAAATACAAGTTAGGGCCTTATTATATTAAGGTAATGATATTTAATAAAATAAGATTATTGCTGCTGTTGCCATTTAATATGTTTATTTTGATTTTCTTTGCAAACATTAGAATAAATCAACAATATGTCAAACAAGTTTTCAATACTTAATAAAATCCAATCAAGTAGTACGTGTTGAACAATTTAATTATTATTTATTTTTTAAAGGTTGTACAATATTTTATGTTAATTTGTTCTAAAATATTTTTGTTTTGTTAATTAAATGACAACAAAAAACACACAAAAGCCAAAAAGGAAATTTGGTTATTTGAGCCCGAACACATTTGGTAAGTTCACAAGGTACGATATGATAGCATATTGTGTTATTGTCATATAATTTCACAATGGCATAAAAATTTTGTTGTTCCCTTTCATACAAAACCTATTGTGAAATAATATACATAACTTTGTTTGTTATGTTTATTGTGATGTCTTATTATATAAAAAGTCCTGCGCCAAAGGCTTAAAATGAAACGGCGAGTTTTTTAATATAATTTTAAGAGCCGCTTGCACTCGCATCCGTTAAAAATTTCTATACTAAAACTTAGTCAAAACCGCCGAAGAAGATTCCTTAAGCCGCCTCCGCCGGCATAATTAGCCGGCACTGCTCTCTGATACATCAGCTGTTTTTTGTTTACGTAAAAAATAACAAAATTCTTATGATTTTTTAATTAAAATCTTGTGCCAAAAATAGTGTCATATTTAAATGGATTTTAGAGTTTCTAACCAGGTAAGATATAGACCATTTTGTGTCTACATGGGTCTAATTTCTAAAAATTATTAAGTTAAGCAAAGAGCAGCACCAGATTTATATACATGTGTGTGTTTTATCGTTTGGTCGTATCAGCTGATTTAAATTTTTAATACGACACCTACAAATATACGAAGAGTTGTTCACAACAGTCATATTTTTTGGTTCTATTATTTTACAATATATGATTTCACAAGACCTTGTGAGTTCACCAATTATCTCTACGCGAATATAATCGTATACTGATTGTCAAAAACTTTCTTCTAACTTTTTTCTTTTATATGAAAAATATACTTTTGTGAAGTTAATACGTATTTAACTAGCAAAGACAAAAACCAAAATTTTTAGCAAAGCCAATTTTGGAGTAAACATAGTCATTTTACGCATTTAACATTGCTTATATTCACATTTCATTCAATCAAACAGGTCAGTACAAGGAATTAAATCCTAGTTTCCTGACCTTACCATATGGAAATCGTGTTCCAAAGATTCCTAATTGAAACCAGAATAGTGCGATATCTAATATATTAATTGCCCAATAAGAGAAGCTTAAAAATAGTTATAGTTATGGTCAAATATGAAATGGAAATCAAGACCAAGGAGTGCTCTTTTAAACTTTGTTACTTATATGTCTGAATTGTATTTGGGAGATTTTTGAAACATTTTTGAAAATTTCACTTTGGTTAAAATTATGGTATCCTTAAAGGATTTTGGGAAAAAATGAATACAAATCCAGTATTCAAATTTCAGTTAAAATTTGTTTAAATAAAACAAATTAATATTCAACTTACAGTAGTATCTAATAGAAAAAGCACTGACTGACGTGCAATCGTAGTTGATTTTGAAAATACAGTACACTCGGCTAGTATCAGAATTACTTTCCATTCTTTGCTGATACAATTTTAATAATGAACTTAAAGTCGAATAATTAGAAATAATTATAATCTTAAAAATTATTTATACGATATGATATTGAAGTCAAAATTTTTTAAAATTCAAATTTGTTAGGTCACACCCATCATTAGAGGCAGAAACCATGTTCCTTTCGCGTCTACCTAAAATTAAGCGTTTAAAAATATACCATAATTGTAGTTAAAGCTGGTTTTAACTAACATATTTTAAGTGCCCATCACATATAACATATTTATGACAAAAATGCGTGGGGATTTTTTCAACGTGTTGGGAAATAATTGATGTTTTATGGAATGCGTAGATATTTAAAAAAAATTACTGGCAACACTGCCAGGATGGAAATTATTTTTTGCTCAAAGTGAAAAATAACAAAAAGTCGTTGTAAATTTTAAATTCCAAAAAGGAAAAAAACATTTTTAAAACTTATTAATTTATTTTGCTTTTTTAGGAACATGACGCCAAACTACCCTCATCGAGACCGTCAAGTGCCCCTGCAGAACCTAATGCCAAAGCTGCCCGCAAAGCGTCCAAAAAGATGAAAGAAGAAGCCAGGTAAAATATATTTTAAACTTATTTTTGAGAAAATATTTTGTTTTCAAAAAGGCTTAGTGCTTCTTAGGCTTAGTTTTTTTTGGTAAAAAAAAATTATATTTTTGTATAAGAATTATTTAACGCAGAATAAATTTTATTTAAATTTTTTTTTATAAAGCTTTTGTGTTAAATGAGCTTTAAGTACAAACTTTATTTTACCCTTCGCATATTGCTTAGGGTACATATTAGTTTGTCATTCCGTTTGTAATTTTACAATATTCAATTGCGACCCCATAAAGTATATTCAGGGTGTTTGGTGGCAAATTTATATTGGCATTATCGATTGTACGGATTTTTCAGTTACGATGTATTCGGCGAATACGTGATGAGCCGAGTGTAAATTAATTCGTTCGTGGGTGCAGAGATTCTGCACAACTGCTTCGGCTATGAGTGTTCCACGGCTGGAGCCCAGTCGATCTTGAAGGACTCCCGAAAACATTGAACTAGTTAAAAGCAGTTTACATGAAAATCCGCAACTTTCAATACGAAAAAAGCGACTTTCAATACGAAAGAAGCACAGGGACTTCCAAGAGCGATTATTCATGAAATTTTAGAAAAGGATCTGAAGTTCCATCCCTTTAAAATTCAAATCGTTCCAGACTTTGATTTACGCAAAAATTTTTGTGAAACGATATTGCAGCGTTTTTGCACTGTAAATCCCATTTTTTTTTTTGAGCGAATAGACTCATTTTCACTTAAACGGCCACGCCAATAAGCAAAACTGACGTTAGTGATCTCCAAGAACCCGTAACCCTCGATTAAAACATCACAAATCATTGCATTGCCCCAGGGTAGCTGTTTGGTGTACCTTATCCACGCATGAAATAATTGGACAATTTTTTTTTCGAAAATTTTCGAGGCCAGGCGACGAATGTAAACGCTGAAAGTTATTGACGCATAATTAGGTACCGAAATCTTTGCCAAACTTACGACCTCATCCTTTGCACTCTTCACACAAGTGGTTTCAGACACAGCCAGAGCTTCAATATATTTTCTTCGCGAAAATTTTCTCCAAAAACCGATCAGTCGCCTTGGGAACATCCCATGGCCACCAAAATCGCCCGATCTAACTCCCATGGATTTTTTTAGGGCCAGCTCAAAGAGAGGGTTTATAATGGCAATATCCCCAATCTCTTGTGGCTTTAAAGGAAAATATTCGTCGAGAAATCAGCTTAATTGAACCAAGTTTACTGCAGCGTGGGGCGCAGAACACAAGGCTCCGTTTTGAACGGTGTGTTCATCTCGACGGAAGACATCTGGATTAAAAAATAAAATCCGCATTCCCATTCTATAGTTCAATGCTCCTAATGAAACTTTGTGACAGTTATTACGCTTTTTACTTCAGTTTAAAAATATAAATCTGCCACCAGACACCCTGTATATTCCGAAACCTCATAGAGGAGAGAAGTATTTATAGTTATGTCCGTCTGTCTTTTTGTCTATTAAAATTAAGTTTTTGGAGTCAAGTGAAGCACTAAGTACCAGGTATTGGTGTTAAATTATTAGAAATATTCCTGAGACAATCGCTTTTTAAAATCAGCAAGATCGGTTCACTAGGGACCGAGATATAAGCGAAAACACAAAACAACCCCTTATTTTTAGGACAAAATCCATGCATATATCCCTTATTATCTCAGTAATTACAGCCACTGTGTTGCCACAAAACTTGACATAGATATTTTAAAAATAGGGGCCTTTTTAATAGGAGCAGGGGAAGTGGTATTCACCTACAATTGCACAAAACTATAACAGCTATTGACTCTTAACCAGCTACAAAAATATAATACGTACAATTTGGAAACAAATTACTTGGTTAGGAGCAGGGGGAGCAGTAGCCCCCCATAAAAGTTAACCGCTTATGAGAAATTTTTTGATACGATTTATCTCGGAAACTGTAACAGGTATCAACTTCAAATAGCCGGCAAAATGTAATTGTAGAAAAATGCCCACATTTTGATAAAAAGTTTGTTAGATAGGAGCAGGACGAGCGGAATCCCCATACAAATGAAAAACTTTTACTAAATTTGAAGTACGAAATATTTTTGAAACTATAACAGCTATCGACCTAAGGTATACCTTTATAATTTTATTAAAAAAAATTTTTTTAAAGGAGCCTGAACTGGACGTAGCATTACCAATAGGTTAGGTAGAACAGGCAGCCGTTTAAGAAAAGGATATAGTTCACTTGGGTCCAATTAATTCGGAGAGGCAGGTAGAAATGGTGGAGTTACAAGGAACGAAGAAATTATAAGATAAATAAGGAAGAAAAGTAGGATTAAGCAGATAACAAGCAGGTTTTCTGGTTGGAATCGAACCCACGACCCCCAGACTAATAGACTCGTGCACTTACCACTGATCTTACCACACCTTGCATTACCCATACAAAAGATGAAATTTTGTAGAGTTTTCTACCTCAAAAACTAAGATAGCTATCGACTTCAAACCTGTTACAAAGTAAGTTTATTAAAATATTTGCGGTTCGAAAGCAACTTGGCTAAATCAGATGGCTGGGTATACAAAAAGGCCAATTTAAAGGGTATATAAGATTCGGCACAGCCGCTTCTACTTGTTTTTTTAATGTTATATGTTTAAAAGCTACGCCTAAAGCTTTTGTTTTAAAAGCTTTATTACGAATAATACTTTTTCCTAAACTAAGTTGTGGTTTTCTTAATAATAAGGATTTTCAAGTATTTTTTTTTAGTCTGTGGCTGTTTAAAACGAACAGACCATAAATTCAAAAGATTTTCAATTTGTTTTCCCTTCTCTGTTCTTTAGGCGCCAAGAGAAAGAAGCTAGTCGCCGCGAAAAAGAAGCCCGCAAAATAGAACGTGAAACCGCCAGGCGGCTGGAACGTGAGGCGGCCAAGCTAGAAAAACTAAATCGCAATGCAGAGAAAATCTCACGCAGCAGCGAACGAGTTGGCGCAACGCCACGTTCTGGCTCTCTAGAGCGTAGGCGTAGTGGCGACGAGTCGCCCGTACTAAATCAGTCAACAGTACATGGTATAGCTAGTCCTAATCGTAGACCTACAATATTCGATGTGTTTCGGCCGCGCGCCAAATCCGATGCTAGAAAGCAGAAATTGCATTTGGATCCATTGTCAGCGGCAGCGGCTGCAACGGGCAATGAAATGGGCAGTGCCAGCAGTACACACTCCACATCAGGTGCTAGTGGCAGCGGTAGTACGGGTGGTGGCGGTGGTACTGGTGTTATGAATTCCATGAAAGTAGCTTTACAAAATTCCGGCCTTATCGGTGGCGGTCATCATCATAAACAGCATCCTGCTGTGACGATAACATCGGCCGAGGGTACGTCAGTGAAAAATAAGTACAAAGATGGATCGGCGCATCCGCATCAGGGTAGTGATGCTCATGTACGTACACATTTAAGGAATTATAATGTAAAACGCAACATTTAAACAATTGTATAAATAAATTGTAAAATTTAAAACCTTTGAAATAATTTGCGTTTTACAAAATAAGGCCTTTAGTTTCTTGGAAATTGTTTTTAATTACAAATATTATTGTTTTTATTTTAGTATTATCATACAGTGACGGCTGTACGTAGAGCCGATGCTTCCCGTTCACCCATGACCAAAGTAATGGACTTGTTTAGACATCGTTCAAATTCAGCAGCAACAGAGGCAGATAAACGTAAAGCGGTGAGTTTTTACTTTCACCATATATTTAATACATTTGTTAGGACGTTTTGCATGGTGGTCTTCGATTACGCTGGGTGAGGAACTTTGCTAAAAATTTCATGTGGTTGATTTAGCAGTGAGGTGACTTTTACCAATTTTTTCCATACCTACCAGTCACTAGATGGCGCACGTCTTATTGTTAGAAATATTTAAAAAAAATTATTTGACACTGTCGAATTTAAATGATCGTTCTTTTTGCCCCAATTTATTTTTCAGAGATAATAATCTAAAAATTTTTTTAAAAAATTTTTTAAATTATTTTAATTATTTATTTATTTCAAAAATTTCATCGTATTTTTATTTTGTTTGTTTGTTTAAATCTTAGGTTTCTTAGTTTTAATAAAAACTAAGGTTAATTTGGCCGGTAAATTAATGCATAACGCCAACACCAATTCCGGCTAGAATATACTAGCACCGATAATTCTCTATAATTTTAATATAATTCTTCTTTTTGAGTTAAGTGGTTCTCCTCCATCATTCAAAATCTTTTTTGCATGCAGAGAATCGTAGAAGCAAATATTTACATAACATAAAAGGCTGCAAAAATACGTATTTTTACCAATGAATTAACATTTTTATAAAAAGAAAAACATTTGTTAGAAAGCTTTATTATACCAATTAATTTTGTTATAACCAACAGGTGTACTTTAGTGTCGTTGTTAGTTTAAAAAAAAGTTAATAAGTCAACTTAACAAAATTTTTAGTTAATTTTTGGAACCTAAGAACCAACTAAAATTTTTGGTTTTTTACTTAAGAAATTCAGTAACTGCCATTTTACCCTTTTTATACCCTTTACATAGGGGAAAAGGGTGTATTTAAGTTTGTAATTTTGTTTGTTATTCTTTAATATTTTATTTTCCTAAAATTCAGCAAAATCGCCCTATAACTGACCTAAATATAAGCCAGCAACCACGACTACCTCTGTTAATTTTCCTAAAATTTGAAAGTAAACACCTCTACAACTGCCCGGACTTGCCCCTACACGAGTGCCATTTGTTTTTCCTTACAGACATTTTTGTGAAACATACTTGCATCCTATCTCCGCTCCTTAAAATATTTGCTATACGAGTTAAATTTTTTTTATTCGCTACCACCGCTTCCAGGATGATCCCACAAAGGGACCAACCCCCAATAAATTTTTCCTCCCAAACATTTTGTAAAAAATACTTACCCCCTATCTCCAACCCCTTACAGGGTTTGCTATACAAAATTTTAAAAACTTAGAGTAAAACCTCTACAACTTCTTCGGAGTCCTTTTTAGAGGAAAAAAATTGCATCACAGACCCCCAGTAGTTTTCCCCTTCCAAACATATTCCTAGAACATATTTACCCCCTATCTCCATCGACTAAGGGGGCTTCCATACAAAGTTTGGAAAATTGTTATAAATCCCCTTCTACAGCTTCATGAGTGCCCGTAGGACTGTCCCCAACTCATTTTTCCTTGCAAACATTTTCCTAGAATATACGTACCCCCTACATCTAATTCCTAAGGGGGTTGCCATACAAAATTTGAAAAAATTAGGTTGAAACCTCTACACATTGTGAAGGGTATATAAGATTCGGAAAAGCCGAATATAACGCTCTTGTTTTTAGTTGAATATAACCTTTAGAATTTTTTGTGTGTAATATTACAATTAATTACTTAAATAGTTAAAAAGCTTAATGAGGAATATTATTTTCTTAAGAACAAAGACTTCAATCTGAAATTATTAGATATTTTTATTTAACTATGTACTTTGGATTGGATTTAAAATTGATTTTAATTGTTACTAAGATATTTAGAACATGATATAGCTTAAACCTAATAATCGGCCAAAAGGAGCTGAGTATTTGAAATAACCCTCAAATTTTCCTAGTTTGTGTTCCACACCGGTTAACTAACTACTTGCTTATTGATTTAATGAGAACTTCTATCCTATCTATACCTTGGACCATTTCACTTTATATGGTTAAGGCCCGTTAGTCTTCTTGCCTTAATGTAAAATGTTTCGAGCGATCGAATTCCAATAAGTGTCCAGCTCATTTAAGTATTTTTTTTAAATAATTTAGGATTTCGCATTTAATGATTTAGTGAACTTGTTAGCCGCTTTGCCTATCGCCGACAGTTCAGTTTGCAGTACACTGAATTCATCCGAAAGTCTAAATGAAATCCGGACTGGTGCTTGCGCAATGAATATGCCTCCACCAACACCAGTTTTCCCCTTAGACCAATCTGTATATATGTTTAAAGCGGCAGGCCCCGAGGAGTTGATTTCATCTGCTCCTCCCTCTGAAATAACAAAGGAGATTTTCCTGCGGAGAAAAATTTACGGTTTGCAGTAGTCAATCAGTTCGGAAACAAAATCGACAGTCCCGATAATAACTGCGTGGCCACATGCCCTGTGTCTCCATGTACAGTTACAGCACTTGTATTAAGAGTGAATACATTCTTCAAATAATTTAAAAAAAGATAAAATTTTTCTTCGCCTTATTTTGCCTAAGATCCTTTTAGACCCCGCAATGGTGGATTTTCGATAACGGATATTTTAAAACCCAAACACCATAAAGAATAATTTATCTGAAGAGTCGTATATAGACCTTTTAAGTATGCTCCAAAGTAATGCTGCCCTATTTGGTTTGTCTATTCTTTAAACTTAGGCGATCTATGCTCTTGCCATCTTTTTTTTTTGAGAAAAAAATTGTTTCTTACCTGTAGAAAAAAAAACTCTTTTATACCTAGTTTGGCGGTAAGTGGACAAAGCATGTTTAGAGGCATCTTTAATATAATAACTAGGGCTACTAAGACCATAATTGATGTCTCCAGGAGTTTGGGAGCAGTGGGTTCTGATACATTTCTTATATTTGAGCCAATTTGTCCTTTAAGATAATATCACTAGTTAAGATTTGCTGAAGACTGCTTATTGCGATAATTCTGAAAATAGATCGAACGAAAAGACCTCAAAGGAATTCCGGAGATATAGCCTTTGTGGTCATTGTAACTGATCCTGATATTGAAATGACAAAAGAAGTGCCACGAAGTCATTCAGGACAGTAAGCTGTCGTTGAGGTTGAACGTGGAAGAAGTGCCACGAAGTCATTCAGGACAGTAAGCTGTCGTTGAGGTTGAACGTGCTGGCAGAACATTGCGTCTTATGTCAAATCTTACGCATTAGATCCACACTGTAGTTGTTAGACATATCTAACATTATTTGATACTTGCGTGAGGTACTGGAGAAGCAAACTGATCGCAGACGAATGAAAAGCGCGCAGACTTGCAGGGCTGCATAACTAGAGCTCAATGAAGCACCTGCACGGTGTCGCTAGATATAGTCTTTGGTTTGGAGCCAAAATTAATCTTCACTGAGAAGCTGAATGTGACAATGAATATTTGGATTGTTTGCCTTCGCCCGGACCACAGCACCCACAACTTTTTTATGAAAGGGTTCAAGATAAAGGGGGTTGGTTAGATCTGCGGTCTTATATCAAGAACTGATATCCAGAGAGTCCTATAAACTTCTTGAAACTTGCAGTATTTTTAAGGCAGATATTTTGGCAGCCAAATAAGCTGCTGATCCTGCCCTGTCCTCCCAAAGCGAAACTCTAGGGTAAATATATTTCTTGATAGTCATGTGATGATTAAGGCAATCTTACTGCTCTACCTGATCTTCCATTATTCAAGCGCGCAGGGAATCCAATTGTAAACTGTGTGTTAAGAGACGGATGCGGATTTCCTGATTTTGTGGGGTATTGAGGGAAGTAAGAAGACTTCGATTTGACAATCGAAAAATTACTTCAGCTCTACAATATCTTACCTCGTACAGAATCTTAACGATTATTTGTGGATCTTATGACCGTGAGGCGACAAGTTTTCTTCTATGCTTGCAAAAGAGCGTTGCAGACTCTTAGAGGGGATGATAACAGGACATTTTCAGACAGCGGACGATGATAAAAGAGCTGAACGACTTGCCAGCGATGATTGCTGGTTTTGTAGTGTAACGGGGAATAGGGAGACTATTGCCACTTTTTAAAACTCAAAATCTCCAGTGAACAATGCTTAGGGTCTCGTCTCTTCCAAAACCTGGAAATCTTTCTAAGATTGTTAAAACGAGACTGCTAGCATTTGCCAAGAGTGTGGAGCACCCTATAGCTTATGACATCAAATAATCGAGCTGGAATTACCGAGCTATCATTTCGTCTCCTCTGGTAACACTGGAAGCACAGAGACTTTGTGGAGTCCTAAAGTGGAAATTGCTGCCAACCGGAAATGAACCAAAAAATGTTTTTTTTTTGTTAGAAGAACGCCTAACTAACTTAAAAAAATCCCAACTTCTATCGTTAGTAGTATAGTTTCCATCACGATTTCTGCATTTCTTTGCAGATCCCCCCATACGACCCTTAGAAAAGTCAACCTGCAGTAAGATTTGGCGTTTCCGTATTCGTGGCAGTTCAATCACTTTTCAGGACAGGAGCGTTTATGTGGCACTTAAAATCTAACTCAATTTTAAATCACCAATGGATTGGGTTTAATTTTTTTTTAATTTAATATATTTATGCTCTGTTTAAAGGTGTCTTTACATGGTAATACATGTATTAAAACATGCCAAAAAATTTTGTGGAATAATACAAAACCTCATCATGTAAAAGCATAATCTATCGAGAAGAAGAGAGACTACGGATACAAAGTTTGACAAGCGTTCGGCAAATGTTTATTTTCTAAACCATTTTAGAAACCTACACACACATCAGAGGTATGAAAGATTGACAACACTAACAACGTCTAATGAAGGTGGCTACATTTTTACAAACAATCAAAATCAACGCAGAAGTTTTTCATGTTGTTTTTGTTTATATTGTAGAACTTAACCCATATGCCGTTACCACAAAAAAAGAATTAAAAAAACAGCTTTTGATTTAACCAACACCCTGGTTTTTTATTCACTTTTTATATAATATTTTTATTCACTCTTAAACACGGATATTTTGATTCTACAAAGTCTAAATACTTTGTATTACCATGTAAAGCCACCTTATGTAAGCCACATGTCGGCTATTGACATAATCTCTTCAAATCAAAATCATTTATTCTTTTTGGTTCATGACGTGCTTTTACAAGTCTTGTTAAATAAACATTTTTCTATCAGCTATTTCAAAACGAAATGATGACGCATTTCTTCAACTTATATTTTTTTTAACAAAAAGCTAATATAATTAATTTAAATGGAGCATTTATAGTCGTAAACATTAGCGAAAATATTGTAAGAACAAAAATAAATATACAAAACTAGACAAATAGGTGCGAACGATAAAAAGTCTTACAAATGTTTCTTATCTTTTCTTATCATAATTACCTAATTTTTTATTTGGTTTGTTAAAAAAGTAAACAATATTAAATCACAATAGTGACAGCTGTTAGTATTGCTAAAAAAAAATATTTTAAATTTTTAATAAATCAAGCTTTTTATAACTGTTTTATGACTTAAAACTTCCGTAAATTCGTTTTTTCATTTATGTTTTGGCTTTAAAAATTCCAATATCATTTAAGGGAATATGATGGTAAACCTGTTTTAAGTTTTTATTTCTACTTAATGTTAAAATAGAATTAACTTTTTTATCACTTTAAAATTATTATTAACTTTTAATTTAATTTTAAAAATTCTAAAACAAAGTATGAAGAAATACTTTTTTTCTTTTGTTTACTTTTTGCATTTTTTCTATATAAACACACACATACATACAAATGCTATTTACTATTTGCCGGCATACGAAGGCGTATGATTTATATTTTTCTTTTATTTAATTTAGTACTCATACTCTCTTAAATATAAATTTTATTCCTCTATGTTGTTGTTGTTGTGCCTTTTATTGTGCTTAAACCTAACGGTTAAAACATACCTATTTTGTAAACAACAGAAGAACTCTCAAAAGCCATACAACTAAATTAGGTAAATCTAACGGTGAAGAGACACAACAAAATATATAAAACAATCACAAACATATAAAGAAAAACAAAAAATAATCTGAATCAGCTGTTTATCTGTCAGTCTGTATTTTATTTTATTAAGCTGTTTTCGTTTTATAATTAAATTTTATTTTTCGTTTAGGTTTTTTAGTACAATTTTCCTGCATTCATATGACGGGCTAGCGTGCGCGTTTAATAATTAAAAAAAAAATTAAACAAATACACAATTTTTTTAAAAAATATATTTATTTAGAATTTACTACACAAATTTTGTTACATATTTTTTTTTTGTAACATAACGTCTTGTGGTGTTTTGTTGTTGTTTGTAAAATAAATTTTTTTTACGTGCCTATCCGTTTGTTGTTTGTTTCAGCAAATATTAACTTAAATAAAAATTAAAAAAAAATATATAAACAAAAAATAATAAAAAAAAAAATAGAAGAATATTAGAAAAAAAAATTACAAATAAATTTTTAATTGCTTCCATTTATTTATTGAATAAAAAGTAAATACATACATACATGTAAATATGTATGTATGTTTATAATAAAAATAAACTGTGCTTTAATTTACATAATTAAATATAAAATAAATTAAACTAAATGTGATTTGTTTATTTTATAGAACTTCTGGTAAAAATCATCGGCATTTTTGGAGAAGTTTTTAATTTATCAGCAAACAAGAAAACATTCTTAAAACCAAACAAAATTAATTTAATACATTAATAATTAAATTTGATTTATAGCTAATTTTTAAGTTTTTCCAGTTATATATATAAAATGACCTGTTAACAGTTTTTGTTTTAAACGAAAAATTGATAATGATTAAACAAATTAATTAAAATAAACCATTTTTTTTTACTTCTTTTAAAAAAGCAACACAATGTTTAAAGACCCTAAATATTTTCAAGGGAATTTTTGATAGTGAAATTTAAACGTTCTAATTTATTTGCTTGTATTTTTTGTTTTTGTGCTTTACATTTACTATAACAAGGTTTTTTGTTTATTTTTGCTATAAAAAAAAATACGTGATACCTACCTATTCTTTTAAATCTTAATTTAAAATATTTTATTTTGCCTATTATTGTTATTGTTAGCATCACTGTTTGTTTGTTGTGGAAAATTTTTGTCTGCCGTTTTTATTACTTTGACAAATTGACTTACCTTAACTTTAACATTATATTATGTTAACTGTGCCTTTGTACCTTTTGTTTATGTTAATGGTATAACTAGACCTGTGACAAACATTTTTGCAAAAATCTTTGGAGGATGCTCATTATCCTTTTTGATCTATCATTTTTAGTAAAGTGTTGAAATCCCTGCTGTAAAATTTGTCAATTTAAAGGTAAAGTAAATGACAAACATATTTTAAGCAACTTTCTTTGTTGCTTCAATTACTAAAATTAAAAATTTTTGACGGCGGCTGTTTCGAGAAGCTTTCGACGGCGGCTCAGGTTTAGCTTCTGCTCGGCTGGGGATTGAGTTTTGTCTGCACAGCTGCATACAAAGTCAATGTAAATACAGGATGACATTGCTAGCTCAGCTGATAATTTTTACTTTTTTTATTCACATACTAGCTAAATGACCATAAATATTTTAATGTCTCACATGTAGACACAAACTGTAATACAAAAACTTTTCAATTTGATTTTTTTGAAATCATATCAAAAATCATTATACATATTTGCCTTTTATTTACAAAACATTTAAAAACAATTTTATGACTTGTAAAATTGTCTGAATGCACCTTTAAAATGATACAAAAAAATTACAATAGTACTGGATTTTCCATTCTTGATAAAAGGTAAACAATAAAATCCATCTGCTTCTTGAAGGTTTCCAGATTTTATTTTAACAGTGTTTGGGCTTTTAAAAGTAAATAAACTTTAGTATTGTTGGAATAGCCGCAGTAAAATATTTTATATATTTTTTAACAAAAATATATTCTCAAAATACATACATAAATCAAAAAAAAAAAAAAAAAAAAATACTGTTCCGCTCTAAGCAAATGTCAGAATTAGAAGTTTATATTGTGTCCATACATATTAAAATATTTTTGCGTTTATTTGTTTCAATATTTTATTTAACGATAATCTTAATTTACGGCTACTAATATTTTAACCTCACGTGCTTGTCCACCTACTCAAAACAGACAGTCGGTCTAATAAGTACATTTGTAAGTATGTAGTTGTTGTCTGGTTGCAAAAAAGCAAACATAAAGTAAACACACATGCATATAATGCTTTCATAATAAACAATTAAATAATGTCTTACAAAGGTCGTTTCCATTAGAAAATTACGACAAATAAGAAAACAAAAATATTGAAATGTTTTACCTACAAGTGTATTATTTGCTTGCTGTTTTTTTTTTGTTTTAAAAAATGTGGAATAAATAAAATAATACATATATACATATGTATATGGATGTTCTAATTGCTTTTAATAAATTATAATTTTGGTTAAATGGGTTTTTCCAAAATCGATTTTCATTCTAAAATTTTCCTTGTTTTTAAACTTTTTAACAAGTTATTGTGAATAAAAAAATAGCTTATGCTAATACTTAAAACTTTAAAGTTTAAACTAGCTTAAAGGTGAATAAAAATGTGCAATTTTGAAGTATGGACATTTTTCTCCGCTTTCCTAGCGAAGACATAAAATCATGTTGCCACAGTTTTTTTTATGATTTACTTTATACATGCAGTGCAATAAATTTTTGGTATTTGTTGTCAATAATGGATCATAAAAATAAATGGAGACTATTTTCCCATCTACTAGTACAAAAATGTATGTTCACCCAAATGTTGGGTCACAAATTATTTTACATTTAACATTCTGTTCTGTTCACATGCAAAACATTTATTTCACATAAATCTAACGAATTATTTTTTGCTCAGAAAAATACTGTAAGATTTCCACACGTATAATTCCGGCAAACGACAATGCCGGTCTTTAGAAGCGAAAAAGTGGTAGCTTCACACACAATTTTTGCAAGCTGGATTGGCCGTCACATTTTCCAGCTTTTTCTACCACATTTTAGCACTAGCTACCTAGAACTAGCAAAGAGTTATTCACACTTTTTAAAGTTTCAACTTTTAAGCATAGCTAGTGCTGAAAAGTTTAAGCTAGTGCTAGTACTTAGCACTATGTAGTATAAACTATCTCTTTATTCAGACCCATTAAAACGGAGTACATTTGCTTGCCCAAACTTAATACATACTATATGTGTGTGCTTCTTGGAAAATTCCATTTTTAATTTCTGTCAAATCTTATTTTACCCATTGTTTGGCATATGGTTTAACTACGGTTTTGGTTTTTAAACTATTTAATGCTGTTGTTATAATTATGAATAAAATAATTCCTTATTATTAATTTTTTTCATATCAATTTGGTTTGCGCTTTTCGTATTAGTTTTTGGTATTATTTTTAGCAGCTGTCATCTCCGTTGATTTGTTTACATTACCGTTCGCTTTAGCAAGGGATGCCAGCTTAGCCGGGTTTTTTCTTGCAAAGTTTTGTCATTTGACGCGCTTTGTAGACAGGTTGATATTATTTTTTTTAATACCTGAAACTTAGTTCTTAAATTAATAAAACGTTTAGAGCGGTGAATTGTTTTTGCTTCACTTTCAATGCAATTTTAGGCTTAAACTCTTTTATTTTTGTAGATTCCAAAACAAACCTAATCATTTGACTAAGAACATATGCATTAACATTACATTTTTTTAGTGGGTAAATGCATTTAATTAATAACGTCCTTCTGTCCTATTTAATAAACTTGGCTTCTTTTTTCCTATTTCTGCTCATTAGCTTTCTGTGTAAGAAATATATTAGTGGCAACTTTTGATACTTTCGTTTTTTCATTTTATTTTGTTTTAATTGCTTTCTTCTAATCCAATTACGTGAAAAATTAAAAACAAAATTAATAACAACTACATGTTAATGAGGAAAAAGGCATCGAGTAACACTAAAATAAAAGCAAAATTTATATTAAAACCCAAATGTAGTTTGTAAAAGAAATGACAGAAAGAAAAATGAATATTTCAATGAAAATCATTTTAGAAACATTTCAAGTTCAGTGAAAAGTTGTGGTAAAATAAAAAAAAATAAGATTTTGGTTACTTTTTGCATTTTGAGTGATTAGGTACTGGCCCAGAAAACGTTTTAAAATTGTTTATAAAATAAACAATGACGTAAAAGCTAAATGAAATTGTTATAATGTTAAAAATTAAGGGTCCGTATCGTCCGCTGAAATGCAAAACTACATAACAACTTTTTTAAAAATATTACAGAAGAAGCAAAGACATTATTTAAATTACAAGGGCAGTGCTTGTAAACTGTTTCTTTTTTTATTCCTTTCAGGGCTAGACTTTTTCTAGCGAAGCGATTTTGAAGATTTGTTAACAAGAGTAATGTCAAAAAAAATTGGTCCGTCAGGTTCTCTCCTTGCCACTCATTTTGCTTGGCAAGTATAGTTGCCTCTGTGTTGAACATCACTTTTTTACTCAAAACTTAAATTGAAAAGTACGAAAATTTATATATTTTATGTTTACTTAAACTATTTGAAAAGTAATGAAAACTAAACAAACTTTCTCCATATATTTTTTGAAAGATAAGAGGTGCCCCAAAATATGCCTGGGTTTTAGCCGAATGTGTCCTACGATTTTCCCTCAGCACCCTCCTGAAAAAAGCGACATTTTGACCAGCTTTGGGGCTACCTAGCAGGCAAATGAGGCCAGATAGGAACCTACCACATTCTTGTTGCCCCAGTGGTCAACTATAACTTAGTTTTTAACATACATATTTGCTCTATCTTTGACGTGAACAATTAAATAATTCAAAACCCCCGGGCAAGTATGTTTGCCTCTGGTCGTCAAAGGCATTTTGTTTCAAGTTTTGTTTGTACCATTAAAAAAATTTATTGTCATGTACCTTTAACAATAGAGATTGATAAGGCGAAAATATGGTAATAAAAAGAAGAATAAAAAAAGAACAACTGTTGCAATGAGAGAATAAAATGGCAGACTGTAAACTTCGTTCTAGCCCAAGAATTAAAAATTGTTAAAAGAATATATGTGAATACAAAAAAATTTTTTTGTATGCTAATTTTAATAAAATTTTGGTTAAATAAACGCTCAGTACCGAACAAAGAGTGCTGATAAGGACTTGAAGCGGGTTCCGAAAATGCCTTCCACTCGGCTAGTGATTTTATTGTAAAAGGTTAAAGGATTGTACAAGGTGGACCAAAAGAAGTCTTCCGATGTTGTTTGGCTCTCATTTTTTTTCTTAACAGCGGCGATATTCTTGGCAGAACGGGCGCTCCGGGGACGGCCACTCTTGGCAGCGTCCTGTGTGGTCCCATTTCTTCAAGGTTGGGCGCAAAACGGCGCAGTCGGTTCCGGACGACCAGGAAATCGGCGACGGAATTCGCGCTGCGCAGACGAATTGTTACGCAAAAAAATAGACACAATTTTTCTGCGTTCTTGGGAAGTGTATCGCTCCATGTATTTTACATCTGTCCAGTTCACAAATGTCCAAACAGACTTGGGATTGGCCGCCATTTACAAAAATAAGAGCATCTTCCAGTAGGGTGATTTCTTTTGGCCCACCTTGTATTTGTATAATAATTTTTTACTTTCTTTCTATACAAAAATAAAACACTTGAGCTATTTGTTTTAAATGGCTTGTGATTTTATTTATATAGTATATGTATTTCATTTTGCACGGTAAAAGTCAAAAGAACACATGTCAAAATTTTTTATTGCATTTTTATTTAAGTTTCAAAAATTTAAAAGTAAATAAAAAGCGTAATTTTTTATCTTTTAACATTTTTAAAGTTTTTGTTTAACAACATAAACTACACTTATGAATTCAAACAAATTCCAACCAAACGAGGTTGCCAGATTACTAACATATCCATTCTAAGGTATTAACTTTTGAAACAAACATTTTTAAAAAGGAACCTTACTTTGATAAAGGAATTGTTTGCTATAAGAAGAAGCTTATTCAATGCGATCGGTCTCAACTTTTAGCTTTTATATCCATAAAAATAAATATTCATAATCATATATGCTCCTTGTCAAACTTTATTTTGAATTTGCCTTTTAAAAAACTTTTCTTTTTTTTATTATTTTTATGAATACAAAATTCAATCATAATAACTTTAAGAAAGATAAGTAAAATGTTCAATCTGATATTGTTATGTCAATAAAAATCGTATCAACTTAAAAGGATTGTCAAACAATAAACGATAAACTGATTTAAAAAACATAAAATTTTAAACTCTAATATAATCAATAATATTAATTAAAAAGATTAGATAAATGCATTTAAATTCGCAATGACCCTTTTGGCAATTTAAAAGCAAGTAAACGCGCTATATTTAGTTGTGCAAAATCTTATATACGTTTTTACATTCGAAATGTAAATATCAAAACAAAATTACTTAGGGGCAGGATAAATACAGGGTGTCTGGTGGCAGATTTATATTTTCAAACTTAAGTAAAAACGTAATATTTGACACAAAGTTTTATTTAGAGCATTGAACGATAGAATGGAAATGCGGGTTTTATTTTTTAAAGAGTATGTCATCCAAAAGTATTCCGTCGTGTTAAACACACTGTTCAAAACCAAGCCTTGTGTTCTACGGCACACGCTGTAGTAAAGTTGATTCAATTGAGCTGATTTCTCGGCGAATATTTGCCTTTAAATCCACAAGAGTTTGGGATTTGTCATTATAAACCCTCTCATTAAAAAATTCCCATAAAAATCCATGGGACATTCAGTAGTACACTTCATTAATCGAATAGTCTAATAGGCCTATAAGTTCCAAAGAGTTAATTTCATCTCCTTCTCTTAGATATTGAAAAATTATTTCATGTAGATAATAGGTTCCGGTATACAGTAGCCGATCGAGTTGGGGTCAGGATCCATAGTCCAAAAAAAAACTTGCATGACCCCTTGTTTTGTGTCTCCATACGTCCAGAGCAAAAATTCTTAACGCAGTATTAACTGCAGTTTCCTTGCCATGAGGCCTGAGGGAAGGTACGTCAGTAAAGTAAACAAGGCCTTACTTGAATTCGACTCTACTGCACCTAATTGACGATCGACATATTACGCATTGTCTTTTTAATACGTGAGCGATTCTCAGCAAAATCAATAGCCTACTACAATTTCGTAGAAAAGAATCGGTTCTATCACGAGCTTTTATCGTTAACTTACATTTCGGAGACGACCGATTAAAAACTAGGTGTAAGAATATAACTCGCAAAAAGGTGGAGTTTACGTAATCTGCTTGCCTCAGACAAGTTTTCTCGGCTGCAGCATGAGTTTCTGCAAGTTTGGTACTCTAATCCTCATTTTTAAACTTTTTCAATGTAACAATAAAAACTGGCGGGGAAGCAAAACAAACTTTCGTATATAAATACTTTATTCTCTTTAGGAAAAAAAAAATTATAATAGTCTAAATTGCAAAAAATTTGTTAAATTTATTTTATTAACTTTTTAAGTTAAACTTCCGTCTTTTTAAACTTAAATTTCATTTGTTTGTATATATGTATGTACGTTCATACTTAGAAAAAAATATTCGTAAGTAGTTTTGCCTTTTGAATTACTTTTCAAAATAAAAAAAAATTTTCATTATTACATTTTATTATTTCTTGTGCTTATTTCTTTTTGTTTATTTCTTTTTGTTTATTTCTTTTTTATATCATTTTTGTATATAAGTATGCAGTTCAGTTGTATAACTTAAAGGGTGAACTATTGGTAGCAATGTGTAATTAAACTAACAATCTACTTATTAGCCTAATGTGGCACAATAAATATTCACAATAGTCAATGATTTTTTCTTAAAATCAAAACATTTAAACCACTTTTAAAAACTTTGTCCAATTATAATAATAAACAGTAATTTGTATAAATATGACCCTTTGAAATTAAATCCACTCAACTATGAATTGACCCTGTTTGTTTCTACAAGGTGGGCCAAAAGAAATCATCCTATTGGAAGATGCTCTTATTTTTGCAAATGGTGGTCAATGGTGGCCAATGTTAAATCTGTTTTGGCATTTGTGAACTAGACAGATGTAGAATAGAAGTGAACAAGCCATGGGGTGATACACTCCCAAAAAACGCGGAATAATCGTGCCTATTTTTTTTGCGTAACAATTAGTCTGGGGTGGTGGCTCAGCGTGAATTCCTTCGCCGATTCCCCGGTCGTCCGGCACCGACTGCGCAAACACTGCGCCGTTTGGCCACCAACCTTGATGAGTATGGGATCCTACGAGACGCTGCCAAGAGTGGCCGGCCCCGGAGCGACAGAAACATCGACCAGACGTCGTGTCTCATAATTAGCCATCAGCCGGTCAAAGACCTACGTACGTTCCCATAAATAGTCCAGTTCGTGCGTCTGCTGCTTGCCCAAGCCATCCTCAACCCCGAGGCCTAAGTGGACAATTCTTCGACCAAAATCATAATGAGCGATGAGGCTCATATCCACCTCAGCGGGTACGTAAACACGCAAAACTATCGCTTCTGGGGCACCGAAAATCCACGAGTGATGCACGAGGAGCCATTACACCCTCTCAAAGTAACTAAATGGTGAGGTGATTACGCTAAAGGAGTCATCGGACCATTTTCTTTCGGGGACGCCGCTGGTCAAACGACAGCAGAGGGCGGTGCGCGCTATGGGGCCTTTTAGCCGAGTTTTTTCTGCCGCAATTGAACGAAATACGACTGGAGGACATGTACAGGACGTAGCAACGGCACACACTCCGCGAGCCACAACCGATATTCTTAAGGCGACATTTCCGGAGTGGCATTATCTCTCGTTTTGGCGATTTACATTGGCCAGCAAGATCGCCCGATTCAACCGTTCCAGACTTAATTTGTGGGCGTTTTTTGAAGTCCTGTGCTAACGTGAACAAGCCCAAGACTCTCGAAACCCTCAAGGATAACATTCGACACGAGTGCGAGAATCTGTCGCCCGAAGTTCTGGCCGAAGTGATGAAAAATGCCATAAAACGAGCCCGTATCAATTGTATCGTATCAATTGTAAAGGCGCCCATTTGGCTGATATCATCTTCTGACTTGACCAATAAAATTCTAAAGGTTCAAACAAGCATAATAAAAACCCGAGACGAAGTTTTTTATTTATAAAAAAAATGAAAGCCGAACAACATCGGATGACTTCTTTTGGCCCACCTTGTAGAATCCTTTCACCTTTTACAACAAAATTAAATAAACAATAAAAAATATAAAAAACAAGTAGTTGTTCTTCTAATTCTAAAGTTGTTTTTTTTTAAATATAAAATCTTTCCATTTAAAAATAATTTTTTTATTCGTTTTTTACAATTTAAGTTTTTATTTCTCTGCGTAAGGTCAGCCAGACAGACAGCTTCATACATATGTATGTATGTACTACAATTTTTAGGGGATGGTTGACACTGCCAAAGCAATTTAAGAAATTTTAAATAAATAAATTTTAGGAAATTTAATAAAATTACGTAAATGAGCATCAAAAACATTAAAAGGCTAAAATTAAAATTATTATTCTCACATTTGAAGAATTTTTATTACAAATAAATAATGTAATTGAAAACTGAAACTTCATACTGGGGATTATTCTGCATTTCGATTACGATTCAGCATGAAAATACGCCAACAATCAAAATAGAAATAAAAAATATAATTTTCCAATATAAATATTAGGAAGCACAAGTTTTTAGTACGAAAAGACAAAAATTTTTAAATATACTAAGTGAAAGTTATTTGTGGCCAAACTATTCCACAGTGAAGAAGGTCGACGAAGAAAATTTCGTTTCAAATCGAAACGCAGAATAGGGGTGACTAAATTTTTCAAGTAAGTTTTTTTTGCAAAATAATCTGAATTGCGACAAGCTTTAATTTTCCTTTAAGATTAAATCACTTATATGTACAAATTTATTTTTTTTCTTCTTTTTTTTTTTTGCTTTTAGTATGAAATATGAAATACTTTCGTTAGATATACTTCCCCCCAATATAAATAGGCGCTGCACTGTGTAATGTGTTAAAATATTGACATGTTGTGAGTGCAATAAACCTGACAAATTGTTTTTTATTTAAGTTAGATTTTTTCTCATTATTTTTTATTCAATTTTATTTGACAAAATGTATTAAAGATCAAATTTATTAAGAGCAAAAAATTATAAATGTTTTCCGGTCATTTTTAACATTAAAATAATTTGTTATTATTCATTTGATTGACAAGAACAATGTGTATTTAGCAAACCATTTTTAAAAATACTATTGATTTATATTAGAGCTGTGCCAAATCGTTCATTTCAGTGATCGCTCAGTTTCGTTCAATTTACAAAAATTAACCCGTTCGTTCAATCGTTCACTTCTGAACGACAGTACGGCAACATGTTTTTTTAAAGATTTGTTTTGACATAGCTTGTGGTTTTGACATTCAAAATAGAAAAAACTTTTTGTGAAATAAAATTTAAATAATCCATATATAAAAATTGTGTAAAAAGTGTATAGTAATCCATAAAAACACAAACACTATAATAAATCAAACTTCTTAGAAAAAGACTGTTAAACCAAATTTAAAAAAATTGTGGCAGTGCCACAGCGATGCTCAAAAGAAATATGTACGCACATTCGCAAACTTTTTAAAGCAACTCTTATCAATACACAAACAATCAACTGAAACAAAAGAACATAACATAAAAAACACATCTGAACGAACGAAATTGTGACATAAAAAAGACCTGAAGAAACAAACATTGAACGGAACACAATTGAACGAAAAGCGCTCAGTAAAATAACCGGATCACTTCGTTCAATTCGGTGATCCGTTCATTTTGACCCGTTCGTTCATGAGCTACACAGCTCTAATTTATATGTTTAAATATACAATAAAAAATACACCATAAAATATTTCATTAGGAAATTCCCAGATCATCATAACTTTAAATGTGCTTTAATGAACAACAATTTATAAAAATATTCAATTAACAGACTTTTAATTTAAAAAAGGTTTAGCTGCAATCTCTAAAAAAACATCAACATTAAAAAAAATAAAAATTAAGTTTCAATAAAAACAGCTGATTTACAAAAACCTGTGCCAACTACTATGTTTCAATAGCGGCGGCTTGTTTAACAAAGCTGAAGGGTACACATGTATGTACATCATAGTCAAAAAACGGGCTTTACATTAAGAAGGAATTGACAAATAATACAATACATTTATTGTTAATAGTTTTCTTTTTATGCTCTAAACACAACTGGGACGAACGACGAATTTCGCACGACACGACGAATTCGTCTGTTAAAATTCGTTGCGTAAATTCGTTAAGTGAAACACATTTAGAACGAATAAAACAGCTGTGATAGAGTGACCATATTTCTTAAAAAAAGCACTATTTTAAAAAAATAATAATTAAATAAAAACTATTTAAAAAATATATAAATACAACACTAAAAATACATTAATTGTATTTAATGCAACAAATAAAAAGTGAAAATGATTCATAAAGTATAAAATAACATTATTTAATAACAAAATAATAGAAAAAGGGTCACTCTGTGCCAAATTATGCTCTAAACACAATTGGGACGAACGACGAATTTCGCACTACACGACGAATTCGTCTGTTAAAATTCGTTGCGTTAATTCGTTAAGTGAAACACATTTAGAACGAATAAAACAGCTGTGATAGAGAGACCATATTTCTTAAAAAAGAAGCACTATTTTAAAAAAATAATAATTAAATAAAAACTATTTAAAAAATATATAAATACAACACTTAAAATACACTAATTGTATTTAATGCAACAAATAAAAAGTGAAAATTATTCTTAAAGTATAAAATAACATTATTTTATAACAAAATAAAAGAAAAATGGTCACTCTGTGCCAAATTATTCGTCGTTCGTCTGCGTAAGAAATAGAAATAAACCTATCGCAGAGTTTGTTACGCATGACGAATTTTAGTCGACGCACTGTTTGTGTGCATTTTCATATACACAAATGTGTTTTATTTTTTAAGACGAATATTCGCAACGAAAAATTCGGCGTTCGTTCCAGTTGTGTTTAGGGCATTATTCGTCGTTCGTCTGCGTAAAAAATAGAAATAAACCTATCGCACAGTTTGTTACGCATGACGAATTTTAGTCGACGCACTGTTTGTGTGCATTTTCATATATACAAATGTGTTTTATTTTTTAAGACGAATATTCGCAACGAAAAATTTGACGTTCGTTCCAGTTGTGTTTAGGGCATTACACCTATTGCACTACAGTAATCGAAAACGAAAAAGGAAAAACTTTGTTTAAACTCTAGTAAGAGAAAACGCTCTCATTATAAATATGAGTAGTTCCGTTGAGCCGGGCGTTACTAAAATACTTCATATTGATAGTAATTAAAAAGCCTTATCTTTATATAAGAAAACTATTGATTCTTAATGATTATTCTTTTAACGTTAAAAAGTTTGTAGGTAGATACAGGGTGTCTGGTGGCAAATTTACAGAGAAACTTTCCCACTATCTCCACCTCTTACGGGGCTTGCCACACAAAATTGGGGTTAAAACCCCTACAACTTCCCCGTAGTCGCCCTTAAAGGAATTAAATGTATATATTACAGACCCCCATTAGTTTTCCCTCCCAAAAGTATTCCCAGAACATACTTACTCCCTATCTTCACCACCTTAGGGCGTTGCCATAAAAATTTACAAAAACTATATAAAAACACCCATAACTTCCTGGAGTCGGCCTTAGAGAAATAAAGTATACGATCGACCCCCATTAGTTTCCCCTTCTAAACATATTCCTTCAACACACCCCCTATCATCACCACCTTAGGGGGTTGCCATACAAAATTTTCAAAAATCATGTAAAAACGCCCATAACTTTCCAGAGTCGGCCTTAGAGAAATTCAGTATACGAACCACCCCCTTATCTCCATCACCTAATGGGACTGCCATACAAAATTTACAAGAGATGTAAAAACGCCCAAAACTTTCCCAGAGTTGGCCTTAGATACATAAAGTGTACGATTAACCCTCATTAGTTTCCGCTCCAAAACATATTCCTAGAACATACTTACCCATTATCTCCATCACCTAAATCGGTTGCCATACAACCCATGATGTTAATGATGTAGAAACGCCCATAACTTTCTTAAAGTCGGCCTTCGAGAAATAAAGTGTGCGACCGACCCCCATTACCTTTCCCTTCTAAACATATTCCTTCAACACACCCCCTATTATCACCACCTAAGGGGGTTGCTATACAAATTTACAAAAATCATGTAAAAACGCCCATAACTTTCCAGAGCCGGCCTTAGAGAAATTTAGTATACGAACCACCCCCACTAGTTTCCCCTGCCAAACATATTCCCGGAACATACTTACCCCCTATCTTCATCACCTAAGGGCGTTGGCATACAAAATTTACAAAAATTATGTAAAAACGCCTTTAACTTCCCCAAAGTCGGCCTTAAAGAAATAAAGTGTACATATATATAATAAAGAACATACATATATACCCCCTATCTCATCGCCTGAGGGGACCATACAAAGTTTGCGAAATTGTAATAAATCCCCCTCTACAGCTTCCAGGGTGCCCGTGGATAGGTCAAATGTAGGACAGACCTCAACTAATTTTTCTTTGCAAACAGTTTCCTAGAATATATTCACCTCCTAAGGGAGTTGCCATACAAAATTTGAAAAAAAATTTAGTAAAAACCCCTACAACTTCCGCGTAGTCATCCTAAGAGGGTAATATATGACACCGACCCTTATTTAAAATTGTAAATATGTCATTAATAAAAAAATGGATAAAAATAAAAAAAAGTTTCATGGTTTCAAAAGGCCAATGTGAAGGGTATATAAGATTGGACACAGCCGAATATAGCGCTCTAACTTGTTTTATATTCTATTCTAAAATGAAAATTATACACTTATTTCTTTATAAGTTTTAACTGTTATAAAAAATATTTTAAAAGCTGTGCATATGTATACTATAATAAACATGTGTAAACGTTATCCTACTTATCACTACTTGGTTTTTATGTCGGGGCATTTAAACAGTTAACAAATTACAAAAAAGCCCTTAAATGTTTTTATCTAACAACATTTTATCTTAAAAGAAAAACAAATAAAAAGATTATTTGCTCAGTTATTGCATTTTGAAAATCCCTAAATGTAAACATTACAAAGTTAATTCAAAATAATTTTTATATAAATATATAAAGTACAAAAAAACTTTAAAAAGATAACATTTTAAATTATAAGAAACAGGCACTTCAATACATTCAAAGTTAACTAAAGTGGGTGGAAGCCACTTAATTTTAACAAGATTGAACATCAAAAATACCTCAATTACAAATTTTATAATAAAAATAAATAATAAACCTTAAACAAAAATTAATAATAATATACATAAATTTTTTATAGTCAAAACACTGGGAATACTTATTTTTTACTTTTTTATTCAGCTTTTTAAGAAATAAAAATCAAGGGCAAGGGAAATAGGATAAAATTGTACGTGCCTTGGGGATTATAAAGAAATATTTTAGTTTAAAAAGATATAAAAAAGTTATAAATAAATAAATATTTTTGTTTAATATATGTAATGGTAATGAAATACATAATGCCTGAAAAATTTATTGCGCTACTCCCAACTCTGTTTAGAGTTAAAAAGGGTTGCCATATGTAAAGTTTTAACTTTTAAAGTGCAAAACGGCAAATAATGTAAAAAGTACAATTTTTAAAAAACAAACATTTTACCACCTCATTTGCTTTTGAATATTAAAAAGTTTTAATTCGTTTTGAAAATTTCGTTATTAAAAATTATGGAACACCAAACTTTTTTTTTTGTTTATTTTCTTTTGGGACATACTTTTCAAAATAATTTAAAAAAATATTTTTTGTTCAAAAATTATAATTTCACTTAATAATTTTAGCAAAATAAAGTCATTAAGTATTTTTGTGTCTCTCGTTGCCCATTAAATATATTCTTAAAAGCGTTTAATTAAAACACTTAACGGCCAAAGAAAAATTTTATAAATAAGTAAATAAAATATAAATTTTTTAATTTTCTAAATAAACAAAAATATATAAACATTTTATAAAAAAATTAAAAAAGAAATTAAAATTCGCCTTTTATTAGATTTACCTTGAAACGTGTACAAACTTGTCGTTACGTTAATAACTAAAGGCCTTAACTTGTATATTTATAAGGTCGAGATTTTTTTTTTTTTTTTGCTAATTGTTATGCATGAGCAGACCGTTTATCGAAATTAACGAAAATCTGGGCTTTTAAAAATACGAATTAGCACCTTTCTTTATTAAGGCAACGATATGTATGTTTATTTATTGTATGTGGTTTTTATTTCTTAATTGTCTAGTCTTAATCTAATAAAAAAATCTTAATTTGCATAATTTTTTTATTAAAAATGCAAAATTTTTGCAAACCGCTTAGAGAAAAGAACTTTCCGTTTTTAAAGCTTTTATAGATTTATGTGCAGAGTTTTTCTTTTCAAAGTTTATAAATTCTTGTACAGATTTTAATAAATTTTTATTAAAAAATTAAGTTCTCATAAGCGAATTGTTTTTTGATCATCTGAAATCAAAAGCTAAATATGTGGACCATTTAAAGAAACCCTTGACTTGATTGTTGTTAAAACTCGAATTAATTTAAAAGAACTAATACAAATGTTTAACAATTACTCTAATTTAAATATTTAAAAAAAACAAGTTGAAAAAAGTTTACTATGTATATGGCGCCATCTAACGGTAAAAAATGCATATACTTAACAGGAAGCAGATTTTTTAACATTGGAGAAGCTTTTGATAAGCTTTTTTCTCTTTAATTTTTTTGTAATGTTACACTCTTTTTACAGTGCCAGCAAAATGTAGTTGAACACAATAAATTAATTAAGAAAATAAAACTATGGCTGTGTTTAGTTAGTTAATATAAATTAGATAAAGAAATATGTATGTTTTTTAAATAAAAATATTTTAAATTAATTTTTAATCAAAAAATATATAAAAATAATTAAATTAGTAAAACAATTAAATAAAACAAAATGTCTGCAGTAAAACGTTGGATTTATCGTCATGCCCACTCGTCCACATCTAATTCCTCGGCTTCCTCAAAAACCCAGCGTGGTCGCAGCCAATCTTTAGATGTACAATCTTTGGAACGCAGTGGTATACGTTCAATTATACAAAGTGTAAATAACGTTTTAATTAAAATATAAAAATTTTTTTGTTTAAATATTTTGAGTTATATGATTAAATGATTTTTTTTCTTAATTACAGCGAGCAGCGGCGCATCAACAACAGCTGGCAGTACAAAGTAAGTAGACTTTTTTTCAAATAATTTTATATTTTTTATTAAAATGTATGCAAGTACCAAATTTAAAAAATACACACCATGTTTTTTATGTATATTTTACAATTAATAATAATAAATATATTTTTATTACAGCAATTTAACGATAAAATATGTAAAAATGTGTATAAATTCGCTCATACATTTCATTCTAGCCCAAAAAAACGTCTTGTAACATTCTTTACGAATTTAATTTAATTAATTTTCAAGTTTTGTCTCAAGACTACAATGTATCAGAGATGGAAAACTAGTGCTATTGCATTTGTTCGATAGCTTCAGGAATTTAATTAAATATAAATATTTTAAATATGTATATCCTAAAAAAATCAGTTTTATATTTTTTTAAAGCAGAAACCATAAATATTTTACTTTTATTTTTGCATTACTCCGGCAACACTTGTTTATCATACATGTATATATTTATTTATTATTTTTTTTGCAATTTTAATCTTTTTTAACGCTGATTGATTTGTTTTTGTTTATAATTCTCCTTTTACATTTCTAATACACTTATCGTTAAATTTTAATAAAAGCTATAAAGAATATTATTTATTACAAAACATTAGCGCCAAAATATGTGTTGAAAATTTTAACAGCTGAGTAGGCTCACTGCCAGCAGCAATAAACATAAATATATATTTTTTAATATTTTAGTACTCTATACTTCAGTTTTATCGATATTTAGTACGTGGTTTGGTTTGTCCTTTCGCTTGTTATAACTGCAAAAATTATTTGCAGTCCATTTAAGAAAATGAAAAAATGTTTATTCTTTTAAATCGGTTTAAATAGTGTTGCTGAAGCTACTAGATGACTTTCAGTTTCCCGAGGTTTGAGTCGCTAAAAAATTAAATAGAACTATTTTTCAACTTTCCTTAAGGAAAAAGTTTCCGTAGGTGCTGTTAATAAAAGGTTATAAAAGAAAACTTAAGGTATAACAAAAAAAAAAATAGTTTTTTAGTTGATGGATTTGCTTTGTCTAAATGCGTATAACAGCGAGTAGCATGAATATTGATTTGTATCAATACATTAAAAAAAATGTGTCATATTCATAAAACAAAAAATTTAGGGGAATCAAATGTTTAAAGCATTAAAAATTTTATAATTTCTCCTGTGATTAATATCTATAATTTAAAACACCTTAAACAGTGCAAATAACATTACTAACTTCACCTTATATTACACTGTGTGTAATTTTTTAAGTCATGGAAAAATAACCATATTCGGACATCACTACGTGAAAGAAGACCAAAAAAGAAAAGACCCGTGTCTCCCAGTTTTGCCCAAAGTCATGCACTTTTTTTGTTATGGGCCCCCAAAGATTTGGGGCCTTTTTGCCATTTTTGCAAAAAGTGATAACTTTCTCAGGCTCATATCTTGCAAACCGTTCGGAATTTTAATTTACTCTTTGAGGCAAAGTTGTAGCCCTTTTTAAAAGGAACAAAAGTAATGAACATAAAAAATTAAAAAAAAATAATTTTAAACCAAAATCGCAAAAAACTTTAAAAAATTCAAATTTTTTTTACCTTTTTCCCCCTGTTCAGGTCCATAGGTAGCAAACCGTTCAAAATTCAAGGAAACAGTCAACTACAAAAATTTACCTAACATCCCAATAAACAACTCTTTAGAACATATAAACTTCCTAGGAATGATTCTTAACACCGTTTAGGTAGCCGCAAAAGTTAAAAATTTTACGAAAATTTTTGAATTTTATTTGTTTTTTATTTTCTTCAACATTGAGATACTGTGCTGTCTACTACAAAAAAAATAATAAAAAAAAAATATTCGTTGATGGCCCTGGACTTGCAAATCGTGCTCTCTTAAGTTGAGGATCCAAATCGTCGTCCGAATCTGACGCTGATTCAGAACTTATGGTGTCCACAGGCATGTTGCTTCCAGACTGCCTTCCATCATTAGCTTTTTCTTTTTCACATACCTTATTAACATCATAGAGGGTAATCTTGTGACTCCACCAACATACCTGAAATGAATTAGAAAAGAAATCAAAAATAATGCAAGACCATGCATCAATAAAATTGATATTACCTCTGCAAGCAATGCGTCGAATTTTTTGCCCTTGTACCGTTTTTTCATGGGCATTATGGTTTGGTGAAACCGTTCTCCTTGCTTACCGGATTTGGTAGGGAGTTCTTTAATAAAGTCGTCAGAATGAAAATGAAGAAAATGCAGCTTTAATGTCGTCAATATGCCGATTTTCTCAAAATAATGCAGCATTTCTTTCACCCATTCTCTTGCTTGCGGTTCCGTGTCTCGATCCCCTCCCAAGACTCTGGTGCATACACGCTGAAGGTTAACCCGTGCGATTGAATGATTTTCATCAAGCAATGAATCAAATTTGCTCTTGAATAGCTTTCTAATGTCAGGGCCATTAAGTACCCCTATTTAATGAAGACAAATATAAGGGCAGAAAAGAAAACATTAACATAGTGTAAGTAGCTATAGTACAACGAATTGAACAAAAAATCGTTCTAAATTTACTGCAATACCTTTTTTAATTTTGTCATCGCTACGCTTTGAAAAAACGCTTTTCAAATAGTCGAATGCGCTTGAACAATTAAAAACGGCCACTTCAATGAATTTTTTAACAATTCCTAATTTGATATGGAGCGGAGGCAACAAGATGTCTTGAGTATTGTCAATTCGAGGTGCATTCTTAAGTCTATGTTGTTTCATTTGTTCCTGCACACTTCCTCTTTGGCTCCATGAATTACATTGGAATTGATTTACAGGTGAGCGCAAATCCCAATTACAAAGAAAACAAAAGGATTTTGGAAAGCCGCCCTCATCGATGATTCCTTGCAAAATATTGATGACCTTCAAATCAGAGCAAATCTTCCATTTATTTTCGTAGCATTTGATTTTTATAAGTTATTAGTTTTGGTCCATCTCTTCCCTGTTGGGGCTCATAGTCGGTATCAAATCGATCTCGATTAGTAACACCACTTGCTGTAGTCATTTCTGTAAATTCTGTCCTACGATCTGGAGTTTGCGGCCTTGAGAATACAAAATTTTCATGTGCAAGCACTGGTAGTGTGGCTGTTACAGTTGCTTTATAAATTTTGTTCTTCTCATCATGTCTTTTTAGGCAAGATGTGTAATTTACGCATGCATAGGAACTGGTTGCATCATGATCACCTGGGCGATTAATCCAGTTTACCGGCATACAACATTTCATACTATGTTTGCCTCCATTCAACCATGCTATGAGACTATTATAACATTGGCGACACACTGCGTTAGGTGTGTTATTTTCACCGGTCAAATCTATTTCGTCCAAAAATAACTTATATGCTCTTTTAAATTCACCTGTTAAAAGATTCTTTTTCTTTTGAAATCTTGTAGAATTATTTTTTCTGATTTGATGACCGCAAATGTAGCAAAAGAAATAAATATTTTTACACTGCATATTGAAATTGTCAGTTGCCAATGTTGTGTGCGAATTATGCTGTAGGACTTTCTCTATAACTTTCACCGCTGAGATCTTGTCGACGTCGCGCTGTGTAATGCCTCGATGTGGGAGTCGCTTTTATATTGTGATCTGCGTTCCTTGATGCGTGTGCGGTCGGTGCGGATCGCGTGAGCTGTTTAATGAAATCTTAGGTAAATTTTTGTAGTTGATTTCTTGATAAGTTTGGGTGCAATAATTTCTTCTTTTTAAATTTATCCAATTTCTATTTCATTTTGGATTGTCCTCGCTTATTAAAAAAATTGGTAGTAGGTACATAAGTAGGTAATTTATAGTTATTAAAAAGTAATAACAAAGAAAAAAAAAGTATGTACATAATTTAATTAAAGGCCGTTAACGATCATTATTGCGATTTGTGTATGATGTATTTTGTTGTTTAGGGTTTCCTGCAATTTTAAAGTTTGCCTACCTGTTTAGGTTGCAAGACTTTTCGCGGCTATCTCACTTGCATATACACATATTTATATGCACAAGAGTTCTCTATTACACTAAAGACAGATACAATATATGTAATTAAGGCAATTTGATTAAACGTAAGGAAGAGATAACTTCATAACTACATGTATGTACATACACACATTTTGGGGGAAATTTTTAACTTTTGCGGCTACCTAAGCGCTACCTAAACGGTGTTAAGAATCATTCCTAGGAAGTTTATATGTTCTTAAAAGTTGTTTATTGGGATGTTAGGTAAATTTTTGTAGTTTACTGTTTCCTTGAATTTTGAACGGTTTGCTACCTATGGACCTGAACAGGGGAAAAAAGGTAAAAAAAATTTGAATTTTTTAAAGTTTTTTGCGATTTTGGTTTAAAATTATTTTTTTTTAATTTTTTATGTTCATTACTTTTGTTCCTTTTAAAAAGGGCTACAACTTTGCCTCAAAGAGTAAATTAAAATTCCGAACGGTTTGCAAGATATGAGCCTCAGAAAGTTATCACTTTTTGCAAAAATGGCAAAAAGGCCCCAAATCTTTGGGGGCCCATAACAAAAAAAGTGCATGACTTTGGGCAAAACTGGGAGACACGGGTCTTTTCTTTTTTGGTCTTCTTTCACGTTGTGATGTCCGAATATGGTTATTTTTTTTCGTGTTGCACTGTGTTATAGTAGTTGTCTTAAATACTCATAAATATAGGAATAAAAATATATAGACTTATTTTATACACATTCAATGCACTTCTGAGATAAAAAAAATTCAAGGTAATTAGAATGGGAAATTTTGTCGCGTTAGAAATGTCGCATACTAAAACTAATAAAATTAAAATAGATTGGAATATATTAACTTTATATCTCTTTTTTAGAAGCGGAATTATTTAATTTTAAATTAAAAGAAATTTCCATAAAAAAATCATTCCCAGATTATTGCATTTTTCTTGACGTAGTCGAAAGTAAGTTCCATTTTTTGTGGTGTGCGCTTTCGCGTATTAGTTGTTCCTACATCAGAAACAAGAAATTCAACAATATTTTTGTCTTGCACTTTATATATTGCTACTGATATGCTTTCAAATAATTATAAAAAAATCGGATTTCTTCATATATTTTGTTGACGTTAATGGCGTATAAATGTCACGCTCTTTATCCTGGAAAATAATTTAAATCAAAAGTGGTAGCGACACCCCAGCTTTTGAATTCGTAATAAAATGCCGAATTTTGTTAATATTAATTATATATTTTGTTTGTCTTAATTTTAAATTTCAGGTTTTGAATTGTTAATTTTAGTGTTTTTTTCTATAAAAGTGTGGCACCATTATAAAATATTAAAACTTAATCTGTAACTAATAGCTGTAAGATGAAAACAAAAAACAAAAAATTTTAATAAAATTTGTTTGTTTTTCTCCAAACATCAACAAGCATCTCAAATCATATGGTTGCCATATGTTTTCTAAACACTATTTAAATCCAGTGTTGCCATAAAAGGTGCTAAAATGTTTAACAATTAAAAAAATTGCTAGATTTTTAAATATTTTTTGATCAAAACTACAGCAGCTAGCTGCCATTGATATTTTGACGTTTTTATTGCCTTAACGTTTGAAGTGATATTAATTTGATTTAAGTAAAAAAATTTATGGTATTACTCTTCTTTAAAAATAATGTAAGCAATTTATAGCTAAAAAAAATTGTTAACTATCACTTTTTAAAGATCTTTGGTACTAAACAAGACAAAATTAATTGTACGTTTGAAGAGAATAATGCATGCATAGACAAATGTCAAACTCAGTACATAAAAAATCCAGTATAAAATTACCGGATTTTTTTATTTGGATTTTAGCATATGCCTAGGTATGAATTTGTCTCGTCAAGACGTAGGCTAAGGTAGATCTAGCACTAAAAGTGCTACAAGGCAAGCCTGTTTAATGCAAAAGAAGTGTAACTTCGGGTTTTTTCCGAAAATTTTTTTTTTATTTCTGTCAAAAACCGGGCAAAACCAAACAGATTAAGGCAAAAAGGGACATCTACACTTACTCCGATTCGCAAACTATAACCTTTTTTTTTATCAAAAACTTAAAGGTTTTTAAGAAAAAACTAAATTTGTATATTGATAAAAAATATTCATATATGATTCGATAATATTGATTTTAAATCTACCCCTCGAAGCCTTACCTTACCTAGATTAGACAAGCCAAATATAGCACTCTTGTTATACCCTTCACGTAAGTTGCAGGGGGTTATATACAAGTTCGTTATTCCGTTTGTAATTTCTATAATATCCATCTGCGACACCATCCATAAAGTATATATTTTCTTGGTGCTTATATATAGGGAAGTCGATTTAGCGATGTCCGTCTTCCCGTCTGTCCGTGTTATGGTGTTTGAAGCCCCCCGATGTCGTATAGATCCGCAGGTGGTATCAAACTATCAGAAATATCTGCGAGAAAATTGGCATTGAAATCTAGTAAAATCTCCCAAAAACTGACCCAGATGTAAGCCAAAATCCAAGACTACCTTTCTTTTTTTCTCTAAAATTTTTACACAAAAACCTCTAAAACTGCCCCGGAGTTGCCCCTACGAGGGTGCAATGTAAAACAGACTCCCATTAATTTTTCCTCGCAAACATTTTTGTGGAACACACTTACAAAGTTGACTATTTTAAGTTTTTTTTAATCGCTCCCACTGCTTCCAGGGTGCTGCTGAAAAGGTTAAATATAAGACCGAATCCAATTAATTTTTCCTCCCAAACATTTTTGTGAAACATACTTACCCCTTATCTCCACCCCCTAAAGGGCTTGCCGTACAAAATTTTAAAAAATCAGGTCAAAAAGGCTGAATTCCAAAACGCAGTTTTCTTTGCATCACAAAATTTCAAGTTTTTCCTGAAAGCAAAGATGAGGTTTTTGATAATAACTTCTACTTCCAAATGAGTGTTTACAGCTTTATCAATGTCCTGGAAGCAAAAGAAAGTTGTCAAAATTGTAGGGAGTGTATAAGGGAAAAGTTGAAAATTTGTAATGCAAAGCAAACTGCGTTTTGGAATTCAGCCAAACCCTCACAACTTCTACGTAGTAACCCTAAGAGGGCTTAAATATGACACCGACCCCTATTAAAAAATTCGAAATATTTCATAAATATACAAAAATGGATAAAAATAAAAAAGTTAAGGGTTTCGGAAGGCCAATGTAAAGGGTATATAAGATTCGCGACAGCCGAATATAGCGCTTCTTGTTTTTTTTTTTCGAAACAATGTTAACAAAGTAGAAACACAAACATTTTATGTTATTTTGTTCGTTAATATTTTAGAACTGTTTTATATTAAAAATTTTTCATTAAATTAAGAAAAAAATTAATAAAAGTAAAACAAAACAAGCAATTAAACGTGACAAGTCATCGTATTTTTTAAATGCACAAACTTATTTATTAATTTATTTAATCGCCCAATAGAAGCACAAGTTTTTTTTAAATTACATATTTTAATATTTTTTTGTTGCTCTTTTGTAAATTTCTAAATTGTTTGTGTTTTGTTTTTTAAGAAAATTATTTACAAAATATTGCCGTTGTGTTAAAATTTGTTTTGGTTAAGGACGGTTTTGAGATTGCGGTATATGAAAAAATAACTTAGTTGCTAAAGGCATTTTTATACAACAAAAAATATTAAAGAAAAATTATAAATGATTTATTATACAAAATTTACTGCTAGAAAGTGGTTTAACCAATGTAAACGTCACCCTTTATGAGAAAATGTAATTTTTTGGTTTAAATAATTTTCCAAACTTAATTTGAATTTTTTACTTTGTAGGGCATTAGAATTTTAAGGTGGGCGTTGTTATAATTGCAACACTTATGATTCGTGCCTTGTTTTTGGCATTTGTTTCTTCAATATGTGTTTATATTTTTGTGCGGTTTTTACACTTATGGCCATATAATTAAGTCTTTCATGCGATTTTAAAGTTTCATAATAGAAAATAAATAGCATTTTTTTAATATTTTTTTTAAATGGTTAAGATTATGGCAAATTTCTCGTAAAATTACCCAAAATGAGAAAAATCGCTCTTCTTTAAAAAACCTATAAAAGTACGCCTTAAAGAGAATTAATCAAAATATTAATAAATTGGTTCATAGGTTATTTTTATTTATTTAAAAACTGTTTAAAATTATAACATACTGAACTCATCTGCTTTTTTTCGTTTTAATAAAAATTTCACACCCGTCACATTTTCTAAGCGCTTTTTTCTTAATCAAAAATAGTTCTTGGCGTACAAAAGTATCAACAACAATAAAAAAAAATTAATCTACCAAAAAAATGAACCCAATTCTTAAAAATATTTTACACAACACGATCTAAAAATCAAAATTTCTAATTTTAAGGTCACATCCGTCACGCCCTTCAAGTCGTCATTGTGAATAGAAATGTTTCAGTGTCTGCTTACTATTATTCGTTATTATTCCCTGAAAACCAAAGCCTTTTTTAATTTAAGACTAAAAATTTAAAAAAAATATGAGAGCGAAATTGTCACACCCGTCACAATGGAGTTGCCCATATGTATTTTTCTCTCAATACTTTATTGCTTACAAAAAATCAAGTAAATATGTCTTGTTTGTATTAAAGCTAATTATGCAAATTAAAATATGAACGATTTTTTTAATAATTAAGTACAAAAAAATTTAGAAAATGAAAAAGGAGAATATTTTTTTAAACTAATTTTTCATTAAAAGACATCTACGAAAACATCAAGGATCTCTTAAATGTATGGCCCAAAAGTGTAAGCGAAAGAAACAAAAAGTAAACAAACTAATAAATCAAACAGATTTAAATAATTATTTTCTTAAATGAAAACCGGCGGCACAGTGTACTTTTATTTATTTTTTTAACAATAGTAAATTTATATCTTTGCAATGAAATAAATTTTTTTTTATACCTGGCAAAATCATATTTGTAAAAAATTGTTTTATTTTATTCATAAAATTATTTCAGTAATTTTTTATGACATTTGTACGTTTAAATCAAAAAAATCAATTATGTTTAAAAAGAAAAACATACCTATATGTAAGTGCATAAATAAGTATGTAAAAGAGTTTTTTTTAAAGAAATTAAGCGTAAAAATTTATGAACTTTATAAACGATTTTGTGTTCAGAGCAAAAAATAATCAAAATTGTGTGAAACAGTGATAAAAGCTTTTATTACAGTTTCTATTTAAATTTATGCTTTTATGTACATACTTACATACGTGTGCATGTGTGTATAGTCTCCTTTGTCCTTTTTTGTTTTTACTTAAAAAATTTTTAATTTTTTTATCTGATTTATGTTATTTTATACACCTACTCCTTGATTTTTTTTATTTCATATTCCCTATTTTTAATAACAAACTTGACTTGACCTTGAAATACAAAAATTGCGCATTGACAACAGAACAAAACACTCTCACACATAATAATTGTTTATCTTTCAATATGTACTTATTTAACCCAAATGGACCAGACTTACACATAAGGTAATGCAAAATAAGTAAATTGTTTATAACTTTAAATGAGGACAATGACACAAGTTAAATAAAATAAACAAACCCGAGAGTTATGCTCACTGGTCTGCTGTATTAGAATATATATTTAATCGGTTGTAGGTATATTTTGTTGTAGTACCTATATAATTATTCGATTTTGAAACTTAAGCTTTACAGTTTTTTAGATTTACATTGGTGTATGGCATTAATACGAAATGTTTCAAATTTTAAAATTGGTTTTTGAAATATTTTTGTAATATTTATTTATTTAAGGTATCGACTATTATTAGCTGTGACCTTTTCCTAGATAGATAGATAGATGGCTATACCTATGTAAGTATGTATATGTATGGGTTTCGCACCAAAAGAACTTCTCATATATTGAAGGCGAAACGTATCCCAGAAAGAGCGTTTAATTTTATGCTATTTTTAAGCAAGCACATAAAACCTTAAATCTCTTGGGGTACTTTATGCAAATTTTTTATTGCAAACTTTTAAATTAAAAAAAAAAAATTGCGGGTCAATTTGGGTTAATACAAAAAATTAAAGCAACGAAGGCAACAAACAGCACATCAAAAATGCCATAGAAATGCATTTTGTTAATGCACACATAGCTGGCGTTACCAGAAGTTTATGTCCTTTAGCTTTTAAAACTAAATTTTTTTTTAATTTGAAATTTAAAAATTATTATGTATTATTAAAAAGTTCTTATTAAAAAAAGTAGGATATATAAATGTACCTTTTTTTTAAATTTAAAAAGTTCATCATAAATATTATTATAATTAAATAATTTTTAATTAAATCTAAATTAATGTAAATCAATCTTGCTTTAAATATTTGTATTAAGAAAAAAACATAAATTATTATTAGCTTGGGATTTTTACTATTAAAAAAATTCACTTTTAATGCATTTTTTTTTAAATTAATAAACTTATCTAATACGTTAGAAAATAGGTATAAATAAGAAATTATTTTTTAAACCAAAAAAAATATATATTTTTATTCTGGCAACGCTGCACTTTCCGTTGTTCTAAGTGTGGTAGATAAGATTGTCATTATTGTTGTTTGTGTATTTCGTTTATCCAGAGGAAGAAAGCACAAGGTTGTTTATTGTTTAAGGGTTTTGTTTTCGAAATTTTAAAAAATCGTTTTTTTCATGTTTTAGCATTTTCATATTGTCTGTACGTTTTTATAAGATTTTATGCATTTTTGTTGTTTTAAAAGGGAAGATTTGTTTGTAAAACCATACTTGCATGAATGCATGCACAGGTACATACATACATACATACGTACATATTGAACACTTTTTTCGTTCTCAGACCAAATCTTAAACAAATACGAGAATTTCGTTTGCAATAAAATAAACTTTATTCTAAGACGAAGTTTTTACGAAGTTTTGTAACAAAGTTAATTATTTTTTTTACCAATTAAAACCTTACCGTATGTACAGGGTGTCTGGTGTTCCGTCCTTGTGTTTTGCGCCACACGCAACAGTAAAATTGGTTCAATTGAGGTAATTTCTCGAACAATATTTTCCTTTAAAGCCACAAGAGATTGGAGGTTGTCATTATAAAGCCCTATAAAAAAAATCCATTTGAGTTAAATCGGGCTGCCTCGATGGTCATGGAATGTCCTCAAACCAACTGATCAGTTTTTGGAAAAGCAAATTTATCGAAGCTCTGGCTGTGTTTGCAGTCGCCCCATCATGTTGAAACCACGTGTGTAAAGAGTACGATAGATGAGCTCGCAGATTTGGCTAAAAGAATTCCGTAATCATGCGTCGATAATTTTCACCGCCTGGCCTCGAGAATTTTCGAAAAAATGGTACATTTAGCTCATGCAGAAGAGCAGAAACTTAATGCGTATTTATTTACATCCATATGTATGCTTAACAGCGTTGCCAGTTGGTTACACTTTTTTGTATGGATTTGGTTCTAAAAAACTGAGAAAACTGGAACAATCGCAGTATTTTTCCTATGTATATCTAGGTCTGGGATGAACTGATCTTGCTCATTTTAAATAGCAATCATCTCATGGATATTTTTGATAGTTTGATACCAATACCTGGTCCCCTAGTACCTAAATTGACTTTGGAAACTTTAATTTTACAGATCCAAAATATACATACATACAAACACACATACATACATACATACATACATACAAACACACATACATTCATACATATATGAATACTTTATGGGGTCGCAAATGGATTATAAGGATATTACAAAATTATAGACTGATATATACATATGTACTTACTTATCACTACATAAAGGGTAAAAAATGGGTTATTTTTATCTGCTTTAAGAAAACTGACCGGCCTTAACAAATCGTAGCTTTTATCAATTTTAACTATGAATTTTTTGCTAAACATTTAAACATTTTTTGAAAAAAATTCCAATGTGACGCCGTATATTTTGCGAGGGTGTGCCCTTGTTTAAAAATGTACATATGTATATACAAACATACTTGCATACATATGTATGTATGTACATGCAAAATAAATTAAATTTTTGTTAATACAAGGGGGATACTTAGTACATACTTGATACACTAAACCCATTAATAAATGTAATAAAATACGAAGACTAAGTACCTACCCATTCAGACATAATTTCCTTATAAATAATCTCAAAATTATAATAATAAGAAATTTTTCTTCTATCATCATTACCTTCTCAACATGTTTTTTTTACGAATACCATACCTTAATAGTTTGGAGTACGGCCAAAACTAAAATAATATAAATCGCACCCCTATTACGTTTCTTTTTGTTTTGAGCTAAATGATGAGAAACAAATATCAAATGGTACATATATTACATACCTATTTACATTAATATATACATATCCATACATATGTATGTAGGTATACATACACAAAGAGCACCCGAATTTTATAATTAGTAAAGAAGAATATAAACAAAACAAAGTAAACAAAATAAGCCGGCTAAGAGAAGGTAAACCACTAGTCAATTGTAGTTTTTCGGAGTACGTGCCAATTGTAACGTACATACATTCATTCATAGATATGTATAAAAACAGTAGGGGGTTATGGCAAATATTGTACCTATTTCTCTCTGTTTTGCCAATTTTGCTGGGCTTATACACATGTATGTATGTATGTAGGTATGGATGGATGTGATAGGGAAATTTTCCAACCCTAATACAAAATAAATATGTATGTAAGTGTGCAAAATATAAATTAAAATTAATTCAGAGAATTACTGAATTTAGCTTAAAAGCGTAAATATTTATGTATTTACGTATATAAAAATATCTCATAAAATAAATAACTTCGTTGTTAACATATGAAAAAATTTTACATTGTACGAATGTAACATACATAGATATTCGATGTAAATATCTTGCAATGTAAACTTACATATGTAATGCGATTCAGTAACTTATTTTAACGATATTCGAATCGTTAAATAAGTGAACGTTAAATATAACGATTTTGCGATTAAGTAAAAGTTCAATTATATGTGACTTACCATAACGCCAAAACCGTTGCATTAAGGTTCATTTATACGTGACTTAACCATACCACAGTAAACAGCTGTTCGAACCAAACTTATGGGCCACACTGTATTTGATTATATGTGACTTACTATTACGCCATAACCATAATCATAGAAACCAATTGAGTTTTGGTTTTTATGGCAACGACTATGGCGTTATGGTATGGCACATATAATTGAACATTTAACAACCAAAACTCAGTCGGTTTCTATGGTTATGGTAATGGCGTAATGGTAAGTCACATATGTATGTATAATTAAATACAGTGTTGTCTATAAGTTTGGTTCGAACAGCTGTTTGCTGTGGTATGGTTAAGTCACGTATAAATGAACCCTAATGTTATTTAACGATATTCGCTATCGTTAAGTAAACAGCAAAACTTTTTAGCGATTTTGACAATCATAATAATTTTTGTGTTGTTATTTTTATCGATAAAAGGTTATTTTGTATATTTTATATTATTTTTAGTATGCTTTTCACTATGTTAAAATTAACAAAAAACAATCAGCTGATTCATCACGGAACAGAAAGTAAAGACTAACGAAGCCTTTATTGTTAACTTTTTACGTTTTATGTACATATGTCGTTAGCTTCTACAAAACCACGTAACTACATTTTTTCAAATTTTTTCAGGAAAAGCAAAAATATTTTCTAAATTGTAAAAGCAGTGTTGGTAAATTGTTTTTTCCGCAATTCTGTCCCAATATATGTTTGTAACATTAAAAAAAATGTTGCCATTGCTCTTTTAATAATGTATAATCAAATATGTTAAAATATCGATTTGCGATTTTATTAGTTACGTTGTTTTTTATTTCAGCTGACGATATGTATGTATGTATGTAAAGAATTCTCTCACTGTTATAGTTAACAGAGCCTAGTAAATAGCACACCCCCTTTTCTGTATAAATATCAAGTAAAATTTTAATAATAGCAAACAGCGATGCCAACTTTTTACAATCTTTACTCGCCAATGACTTATCTCAAATGCGCTGTAAAAGGTTAAATATGTAAATAATGTTGATTAAATAAATAGCTTCAGTAAAAACTTAATCACTTAAAAGTTTTTTTAAATTTTAAAATACTAATAGGTATGTATTTTCCTATATTCTATATTTTAAATTATTGGCATGTAAACATTTAGTTAGCTAACATAAAGTTCTGGCAACGCTTAGTGAAAATTACTCACCAATTTAACATTGCTTACACATACGTAAAAGTATTATTTTTGTAGGGGGGTATTTTGTTTACACTTTTTTCTATTCTCTTTTGGTATTTTTCTTCTATGGGAGCTGCTGCGCCGTGCTGCTACTATTCCGGTATTGTTTATGTTTGTATTTGTGTGTTTGTATGTACTTCTTTCTTTCTGTTTTGTTATCATAAAACGCATTTTTTATAAAAAAAATATATATATTTTAGTCGCACTTAAACTACCGCATGAGAACGACGTGGATATAAATTCGTAATTTATTTTATAAAAAATAAAAAGAAAAAACAAAATTTTTTTTTCAAAATTGAAAAAAAAACAAAATTATTTTAATTGAAAATATTAAATAAGAAAGTGAAATAAATTTCAATTAATGTGAAAAATACTTTAAAAGAAATAATAAAATATTCTAACAAAAAAAATCAAAATTAAAAAATAAGTATTCTTATTGATATTTTAATACCTATATCTGCATATATTTAAAACCAGTTGGTTTAAAACAAGCAAACAAGAAAATTGAATTAAAATTTTAAAATACATATATTTAATTACAAAAAAACTGGCTTTGATTAAGTTTAAAATATATCAATTAAAATCAAGACATTTTTTTATATTAAAAACCATTATATTAAAGTCTAGTATATGAACAATTTAGAAAGGATAACCTTATATAAAAATATAAACAAAATTACGTAAGTTACCTATGTATTTTTTTCATATATTTTTCAAATTTATATTTTTGCCTCTAAATAACATCAAGTTTTTTGTTAAAATAAAAACGTGCATAGTGATATTTTTAGACTTTCACGTAAATTATTTTAATTATAGTAATGTAAAACAGAACAAATAACATACCTACTACACCGAGTATATACATTAGTACAAATATATTACATATTTGCAAATATAAACTCTGTGAATTAAAAACTCTGACGCATTACCAAAAAAAAATAATCCCTTTTTTATTTACAAATTAAAGCAATGATATTTTAGTGGTAATATCTTGGTTTCTATTTAAATACCTGTGTATGTAGGTATTAAGCTAACTTTCATTAAAATCAAAATAAGACTTAAATGCAGTTTAATTTCTATAAATCATTGACTAATTAAGGTGTTTGTTTTCTATTAAAATGTGGCAACGCTATGAAATAGCAAAGACACTCGAAAATTTCCCCTTACTCTGCGTCTACACGTAGAAATATCTACTATTGCGCCAATTGTCAAATCTGATTGCTTTCATGAAAATTGTGACGTGTGGACCGCAAATTGCCCTTATAGCAATCCATGCAATGATTGCTGTAGCAATTGTCTAAGCAATTATTGCCAAGCAATTAGCTATCATTTCAGTATTTCCGCCATATAAGTTTATTATTATTATTTATAAGGCTGTGATGATTTTACAAAAACTGAATTGTGGCGAAAAACATTTTGGCTTTTGTATTCGATTTTGTTGGCTCATATGTATGTATATCGAAAAGAAATGCAGACAAAATCAACTTTGTCCACCTAGCCTTGATTTGTGTAAGAAAAAAAAACTGATCAGCTGTGCTGTTAACTCCACCTGATCAATAAATTCGCTTTACCAATTAGCAATCATTGTGCCGTTATTCTGCCGACGTTGTTGCTTGTTTTCAACAAAAAAAATTTCTACGTGAAGATGCAGCCTTAAAAGCAAAACAAACAATAAAAATACGGATAAGCACGTGATATTTAGCGATGCCAACTTAGTGCTTTTGGAACTATTTTTTGTGCCACCACTGATAATAGTTTGTTCTGAAAACATAAACAAATTGACAAAATCATATGGTTATAACAGTTGTTTCCCTGTCCATATGTTTATGTTAATTGTTTGGCAACTCAGTTCGTTTGCCTGCAAATAAAAAAATCGTGTCTGTTGTGCAGTGATGGGATCTTTTTTTAAACCCCACTAAAAATGATTATGAAATCGCTAAAAAAAAAATAGCTAAATCATTTTCAATGCTAAAACTTTAGGGTTAAACCGCTAAAACTGTTTTTAAAAATCGCTATTAATTGTTAAAAAAGCTAAAATAGATCGTTAACTTAATTTTTATACGATTTTTTAAAGTGATCATTGTATGTATGTATGTATATGCATATGTATATTGAAAATTTTTCAAAAATATCTAAATATTAGTTGTGTTAAAAGATTTTTTTGTTAAGTAAGTAAACACCATAATGATGGGAATTTAGCGATTTTCTCGCCAAACCAATATAAATTTTTATATTTTTAGCTCAGTCAAAATCGCTACTAATAGCATCAACGTTCTTTTCCCCGCTTAATAAGTTTTGAAATCGCTAAATTTGTAGGGAAAATCGCTGGATTCCCATCACTGATGCTGTATAAACATGCATACAATTTGAATAAAACTTGTCTTTAAATTTTTATGTAATAATGCGTATGTATACCTGCAATAAAATTTTATTAAAGTACCTGCAAATGTAAATGCAGCGTTACCTGTTATAAGAAAAAATTTATCTGACAGCTCTATTGTAATGAACACTTTAGAAGCACGTGTTCCTAATTTTAATAATTAATTAAAAAAAGAAAACTTAAAGTCAGATTTAAAAACAGTTTATCAGATGCTTTTGCACTTTAAAAAAAATCTTTTTTTTTTAATTAAAAAAAAGAACTACAGGGCATATGCACAAAAAATTAAATTTAGAATAGGGTTTTTTAAAGAAATTTTAATGCCAAATCACTATTTTAAGTCTACTTTTAATTAAAAAATTTTGTTTAAATGCTAAAACAACAAAAAACTGATAAGTTTACTTAGTGTTTACTTTTTGTACATTTGTATGTTGTTTAAAAATTTTAATTTAATTTGAATTTGTCTATTTTCAAAGCTTAATTAATTCTTACATACTCTAGGTCAGTTTTAATTTTTATAAAATAGTTTTCTCAGGTCTTTTCTTTCTCTTTTGTAAGTTTTAAAAAATAGAATTAATTTATTCATTCATGCCTACACGTGTAGGTATAAACAATTTAATGTAGGTATAATTTAAAAAATACAATTTTTTTAAATAATGGTTGCTCTATGCCATGCAGACGATTATGTTTTCAACAAAAAATATTTAAGTAATTACATGTGTATAAGCTACCTACGGTCAGATATGTCAAATATTTGCCCAAAAAAACGTTACCACTATCTTAGGCAAAAAATTGTTTCAATGCTTTTTGCCCTTAAATAAGTTTTTTCAAGAAAACGTGATATAATACACGCAAAAAAATTTAATTAATATTTCTACAATGTCAAAAATATGTATTCCAAAAAATAAAGAAGTTTAAAACTAAAATTTTTAGTGGTCACGCTTTTTTGGGGCAAATTGTTTGACTAATGTGACAATAGCTTTAGTTGATTTATGCGTATAATTTAAGGAATAATGTTTACATGGTATGTACATACATACATAAAGAAAAAATACTGTAAAGAACACTGTTATATGATTGAAAAATATTCCAATGTGATGGAGGAAAATTTAAAGGCTGGGGCTAAATCGTCGCATTCGCTTTTAAAAAAGGAATTCTAATAAGAACAATTAAATTTCTATTGAAGTCGAATGCGGCGATTCGGCCCCTGTAATATATGTAGATCGATGTCTAAGCATAGAAAAATACATAAGAAGAAACAATCTAATAATAATTTGACAAAGAAAAAATACCTACAATATGGATATATGAGAACTTTTTTATGGGTCTACCTGTTGTCTTTGAAAAACACTTGTACAATTTAGATTTTTTTTAACTCAATAAAAAATTCCATTAAAATTTTATAAAAAAAAATTTAACTTGACAAATATTTGTTTATGACAACCAAGCTCACTTCTATTTTTGAATAAATTATAAAAATATAAACAATTTTTATAGTTTTATGTTTATTTAGCAAAATGTTACTAAATCAATATATAAAATAACCATTATTTACCTTAAACTAAGTGGCATCTCATTTGCATTAATATCAACATTAGCATTTTTAACAGTGTATGTGTTTTAGGCGTTGTTTAAATTTGGAAAGATGCAAAAAAAAAATTAATAAATGTAAATAAGATCTTGTTAACAAGCCTATGTAAATATTAATGTATTTTAAGTGTTGTCGCTTTAGCGGTTTTTTGGTGTATTTTTATATTTTTTAGCCAGGGACTGCACATAATAATTATTAAAACAAAATCAGGCACAAGGAACCATCGGCAAGTCAAGTGAAGTACACCATTTTGGATGATATTAAACTCGTTTTTTTAAAAATCATTTTTGCCTTAAAATATAACAGTTAATTTTTTATTTTTATTAGTAAAAATAATAATTTTTTATTCTGTTGCATAAATAATTGTTAAATATATAAAAATTTTTCTTTTTTTTTAAATTTGGCATCACTGCATGTGGTACAATTACAGATGAGAGTATGTCATAATAGAAATATTGGTATCAAGGTGAATTAATGCATCAGGTGGTGTTGATTCTACCACAAATGAATTGTGGTGAATAAAATTTTTGTTTTTGTTGCGGTTTTTGTTGAGTCATGTGTCAAAAAAGATATGTAAAAGTAAACAACTTTGACAACCCAGCCTCGATTTATGCATGAAATAAGTAGTTCAGCTGTGTTCGTAACACTACCTGATCAATAATTTCGTTATGATTGGTATCATACCAACGGATGGATAGACAAATATCTTTATATCTAGAAAAATGTTCTAATTAATAAAACTTAAACTAAAAACAAAAAAGTGTTGTTTATCATATGATAAGTACTCAAAACTTGTACTTAACATACTTTTGTATGTACATATGTATGTATGTATGCCAGTAATGGTGGGTGCTTTGTAAATATCATTAATCCCAGGGTTGTATGAATACACTCTAAAGAAGAGAATGACTTTTGTTAAAAGTATTAAAATTCGTTAGATAACATTTATCTATCCTCAAGGAAAATTTGCGCTTAAACCAAAAAAATTTTTTCTATAAAACTTAATGTTTAAATGTTCTACATATTTCGCTTATTAAATTTTTTATAGTGTTTGTTTAACTTTTGCCGAAATTATGCAAGAAATATAATACAAATCAATTTTATCTCTTATTTAGTTTATAGTTTTATTTTTATTTATATGTATGCCGGTCTCATAAAATAAAATAAGAACCCAGCCCCCTTCACAGTGCCGCATATCACTAACTAGCAAATTTAAAATGAACCAAAGAAAAACAATTTTAATAAAACAAAAATCTAATCTCTAGATGGTATTGTTTTAATTATATAAAACTGCGCAGTTTCATAATAAAATTGTTTTTTTATTTACTATACCTTCTAAGTACATATAAAAACGGTATTATGTGTTAATAATGATCTTTGTAACGCAAACGAAAAGTCCACACCCACTATAGTATTTACATACACGCATATATAAATATTGATTAACTTTAAACTGGAAAATAAATCTGTCTGACATTTGTATGACAATTTAGTTGTTTTTGTAGAACTAGTCCCACCTTATATGCATGCACCTTGGTTACAACTGTGCAAGGCGAATTGATTACAAGGTGGTGGTGATTTTACAATAACTAATTTGCGGCGAAGAATATTTTCGTTTTTGTTGTGATTTTCGTTGACTGATGTGTCAGAAAATTATGTAAACATAAACAAATTTAACAACCCAGCCTCAATTTATGTAAGAAAAAATTAGATCAGTTACGCTCGTAACAAAATCTGATCAATGAATTTGCTTTGCACCATGTTAAAAGAATTTCCCATGCTTGTATATCGTTAATTTTATATAGAAACCCCTAACTCGTATTTTAAAAAAGAAGATTTTGTGTTGCTAGTTGGGATATAAGTACATATGTATAAGCAGACTATTTATCGAAATAAATGAAAATCTGGGCGGTTATTATTATGTAATTCGATTCAAATCGAAAAGGCTTTCGAAAGGAATTTTCGATTCGAAAGGCAAATCGTAATATTTAATACGTTAAAAAGATTGATGGTTTTGTGGAATAATTTAAAGTAAATATCAATTGATACTAAAATTAAACATGTTAAAAAACATTGTGGCACCTTTATGTTTTGAAAAAGAATTCTAAAAATGTCGATTTTCGAAAATCGTACTTCGTAATATAACTTGTACGTGTTCGAAAGATATCCCGAATAAAGCTTAGCCCAAGAATAAAGCTATAATCGGTGTTTGTTATTAAAAAATATTGCAATTTTCTACTATTAAAGAAGACAATAATGTTATAGTATAGGTACGTGTAGGGCTTATGATTATCAGGCTGACTGAATAAAGCTTTCTTAAAGCTTTAATAATAAAATATTTTAGACTTTTTTTGTTTTCTTATTCTTTTTCTTTCTTTTTATTTTTATTGTTTTTTTTCCAAAATTTAGGTAGTAAATATGTATTATTTCTAAGTATGAATGACGTTCATAGCATTAATAAAAAAAAGTATTAAAAAAAATAATAAACTGATTTAAAGCAAAAATGTTTACACATGTTTAAAGGCAAAACGTCCACAGACAGACGGACAGATAGACAAACCCCACTCTCCGAAATCAAATGATAGTGAATTATTATTATGACTGTGAGGCACGAGTAACGCGATAACATTATTTTAATTTTATATTTATATTTTTAATTTAATTATATTTAACATACATACATACATAAACATGTACATAGATATTTACACGCATGTGTAACTACGCATGTACATACATACATATGTACATATTAATGTAAATAAATATTTTTTTTTTTGTTTTTATGACTTATAAATATGTACATACGAATATAGGTATGTATGTATGTAAGTAAATTTTAATTCAATAAATTTGTTTTATTATTTAATGTATTTTTCTATACAGTTTTCGTGTTGGTACACACACCATACACAATTTTTAAACAACCGTTATATCTTAATAAGAATTTGTCAAAATGCATAAGAAATTTAAAAAAATGGCAACAAAATAATAGTGTTGCCATACAAATTTAAGTGCAGCTACATACATACATATGTTTATTAAATGCCCTTGACTTTTTTTAAATTAAGTGCATATTTAAAATTATTAAAAAAAAAAATAGTTACAATAACTTACTTTAGTAAAAAATCTAATTTTGTATTAAATTTTTAAACTTAAGAAACATGCCGCCGGCCGGCACTTTTATTACCCATCAATAAATTGTGTCTAATGATCATGTTATGACTTTCGAAATAATTATTCAGATTTAATAAAAAATATATTTTAACATTTTATTGCTTTAACTTCTATGAACTATTAGGCAACAGTTCATAAAAGTTTATCACTTTTAAAGCAATTTAATTTTTTTTTTAATTTGGGTTCTTGACACATTTTTAATTTTTGTTTTAAGCTTTAAATTTAATCTTTTAAGTTAAGATTAAATTAGCCTTGAAGTATGTACATACATACAAATGTTGTTTTAGTAGTACATAAATACTCATGAGTTTAACTGAAGGCTGACAAGTAATTTTTAGATCCCGACTGAACGCTCGGTTTCGGAGCTCAGTAAAAAGGTCTATTCGGCACGTTCTCACCAAACTTTACCGAACACCGACAGAATTTGGGCTCAAGGTACACTGAACAAGGTAGAAGCAACTAATCAGATGACTTTTTTCCGCCATATGTTTTCAAGCTTAGCTTGGCAATTTTTTATGTTGTATAATGGTTGCTAAATTTTTTAAGGAAGATGTTGTAGGGACGAGGTCACCTTACTATTTCACCATGGGTTGGGCTTTGGCAACCACCAGGCATATAAAATGCTTTTTTTTGCTACGTTGTCGATTTTACCGATCGCTTAATTGAGTTTCAACCTCAATCTAGGTCGAAATATCGTATTTGTAGGCTCATATGCCAAAAAAAGGAAAAAAATGGACTTTAAAGCTCAAATTTTTTTTCGAGATCTGACGAAAACAATTTGAACTATGTTTTTATCTTTAATACAAAAATATAATTTTTATCTCTATTAAAACCTAAAATTAAATTTTGAATTATATTTGCATCTCTATTGCTTTTGTTAGTTACAAAATTGACTTAAGCTTTGCTTAAACTTAAGTTAAGGCCTTAAGGTCAAAATTGCGAAAAAAATGCCAGATACCTGCTTATTTTTTTAGTAGATAGTTTGGAAGACAACAATTTACATTTTACACCTTAAACCCTTTAAAGGCCAGAATTTTCCGAAATTCTTCTTTAGTGGATATGTACATGGGGAAGGTACCCGCAGTCAAAATACACAATATAATATTGAAAAAACATAAAAGAAATTAAAAAGGGCTGAGCAAATTTAACTGAATTGGCTAAAGTAATCGGCTAAAAAATTTAGCCCATATAGCCGCCTTAGTCGGCGGCGGCTTTATAATTAGCTAGCTTGTAGCCGATCGGCCTCGCGTCCTAGATATAGCCATATGATTTTGGCAGTTTGCCTATGTTTTTTAAATAAAAAACATGTGTTTACCCTCGTTTTCCATCGAAAACACCTAAAATTAATAATGACTGGAGAAAATAAATTGAATGTAGGCCTTTTTTGTATTCGAAAAAAAAATGTGTAAAGACGCACTTAAATACAAAGTTAAGTAAAAACCAAAAATCACAAATTTTTGTGAGACAAAAAATTATTTTAACCATTAAGAACCACGTCTAAAAATAGAGTTAATTAAATGAATTTAACACAATTGTGATTACCGAACAAATAAATGATTTTGATGAATTTTGAGTTAGGACCGTTTATGATTAAGTGTGCGTTATGTATTTTTCTTAATTAAAATTTCAATTATCACGCTTTCGTTGTTAAATTTAAATTAAAGTTAAATTATTACAAACAGCAAGCAAAAAAATATTTAATTAAACTTTTCTTGACCCCGTTCAATGTCTTAGCTTACTTTTGTTTAAACAATTACTCGCAATAATAATTAATAATTCCCGACATTATAAAATTAATTTTTGCAAAAAAAAAACAATACAATTATTAATACTATTCAAAGTTCATAAATTTTAAAAACGCTTAAAGAAAATTTGCATTAATCAAAAATGGAATGCAAATGTTGGTTTAAAAAATATATTTAAAAAATATTTCTTTAACATATGTAAGAGACCAAAGCTCAGAAATTTGTAATGGATGACTCAACATTTCTAGAATTAATATTTGATTTAAAAATATTTGTTTAATAATATTATTATAATATTTTTTTTATTAAACTTATTATGCCCTTTACATATGTGGCAAGGGTATATATAAGTTTTTTATTCCGTTTGTAGTTTCTTTAATATCCATCATACTTTCTTGGTCTTTATAGATAGGAAGATGTCTGTCTGTCCTTGTTATGGTTGAAATCAACTTTTTGAAGCCCCCGATGTTGCATAGACCAGTAGTTAGTATCAAACTATCAAAAATATCTGCGAGCAAATCGATATTGAAATCCAGCAAAATCGCCCAATATCTGACCGAGACATAAGCCAAAACCCATGACTACCTACATATGTTTATTTTTCTAAAATTTTTACATAAAAATATCTACAAGTGCCCCGGATTTGCGTCTACACAGGTGCAAAGTAATACCGGCTCCCATTATTTTTTTCTCATGAACACATTTTTGGAACATCCTTACTCTCTATCTCCTCCCCCTAACAGGGTTGCCATACAAAGTTTAAGTTTTTTTTATTTTTTCAAACGCTTCCATTGTGCTCCTTCAAAGGTCAAATGTAATACCGACCTCAATTATTTTTCCCCCAAACATTTTCCTATCTCCAGCACTGCCATACAAGATAAAAAAAATTTTGGTAAAACTCTCTAAAACTTCCCCGGAGTCGCCCTTAGAGGAATAAAATGTATCACAGACCCCCACTAGTTTTCCCCTCCAAACATATTCCTAAAACATACTTATCTCCCGATCTCCATCATCTAAGGGGGTTGCCATACAGTATTTACAAAAAAGATGTAAAAACGCCCATGTTTTCCCCAGAGTCGTCGTACAACAGACGCCCATTAGTTTCCCCTTCTAAACATTTTCCTAGAACATACCCCGTGTATCCCCCCCTAAGGGAGTTGCCATACAATTTAAAAAACATTTGGGTAACAACCCCTACGACTTTCCCATAGTCTCCCTAAGAGTGTTAAACTCAGATAAGAACTCAGGTGGTGGTTTTGTTTTGTTACAAATGACACTTTAAATTTCGTTTTTAAAAGTTTAGTTTGGCAGATTGAAAATTAAAAGAAATCATTCTTGATGAATCAATGTCAGACGAGCATTAAGTTAGATTAATTCCTTTTAATGAAAACCCGATTATAGGTTGTCATGGCACGCGCTTAAATATGATTTGTACTTTAAATGCCTTTACATTTTCTTAGTTCTTTAGATTAATTAAAAATTACTTAAACAAGCTTTAAATAGCTAATACTGTCACACTGTTCAATTGTCATTGTAAATATCGTCACGTCATTACCTGATTGCCGCACGGCAAAACATAATGTGCTGGAGCAAAATGATTATGTTTGGTAAATTTTCAAAATCTTATAAGTTTTAAACAAAATATTTTAAATTATTACTTGAGATTTGACCAAAGAAAGACAAAAGGGGTTTGTGTCGCATTTGACCATTTTTAACATTAAACTATTTATTTTCTTTAAAGTGCGGCAAAGAAGTTTATTTGTTTTGTGAAAACAATTTTTTTTGTTATTTGCCGTATATCTTTTTTTCAGTATTTTTTTGTAATGATTTAAGCAAAAAAATGTTTGGTAAACTGTGAAATTGCGGATATGAAGTAGATCAGAGCTTCATATGTTCCAACATATCCGAGATACTTAAAAATGGCTTACGAATTAAAAAAAGTGAAGTTTTTCAAATGTGCCGTGCGGAAAACAAATATGTAAACTTTCATATCCTTATCCTAATATAGAAAGGCCCTAACTCCTCATTTTAAGGTCGAGATTTTTTGGGCTAATTGTTGTACATAAGCAGACCAGTTATCGAAATAAACGAAAATCTGTGCTTCTAAAAAAATATAAGTTAGGGCCTTTTTATATTAAGGTACCGATATGTATAATTGTACATTAATTGTATACTTATTACTTTTGTAAAATACTACCTAATAAAAGAAGGCTTGGCTGGCTCACATTGTTATTTGTTTTCTTTTAATTATTTTTTTTTTTAATTTATACAGAAAATGCAAATAGATTTAAGTATTTATTTTCTAAAAATAAACAACACACCATATAACTATAAAATAGAAAAGTTAGTTCATTTTAAAATTTGCATAAATTGTTTTTTGTTGTTGCTATTTATGACACTTTGACAAATGTAAGAAATTTAATTAACAGTTCTTATGACTTGTTTTTGTTATTGTTTACAAGTGCAACAAATAAATATCGTGAGTTTTTTTTTTTTGTTTTTCATTTAGTTTTATTAAATTCCAGCATATTTGACCTTAAATTGTTAAACCATGTGTAAATTTGTTAACAAACAACAGATTCTGTTTATTGTTTGTGGTAAACAATAGAACTATGTACACAAATATTAAACAATTAATAAACATACATACTTACATAATTAAATTTACATAATTAGAAAAACAATTTAAAAATATGTCTGGGTATACCCAAACATGTATACATGTCTGTTTGTTAAGGTGTAATGATAACAAATTAAAAAAATAACCTTTAATTAAACAAATGTCCGTTTTATTTAAATATAAAATTTTTTAAAATTGCTCTTCCAAAAATTTGTTTTTGTTTTAAGAATTTAAATGTTATTATTCTTTGGAAATTATGATTTGTAGTTATGAGGTTCATTTAGAGTTGGGATGACTTATTAATTCCTCCCCTATACTCCTTGTTACACAATGGGTTAGTCAAGAAAAATTACATATTTTTTTTTTCAACAAATTAAAAGTAAATTATCTTAAATATATTATTAAAAATAATATTAAATAAATACTAAATGGTAACACTAATGCTAAAAACAAATTTTGATTTGATATGTTGACATATCCCGTAGTTTACTGTTATTTGTTGTTGCCAGATCGTGTGCTGCTGTAGGTGTTTAGTAATAATATAACCTTGCCATTTTAGTTTATTTGTTATGTTTGTTTTTTATTTCCGTATAATTTATTATTTTATAATTAAATAGAAAAATGCTTAAGATATTATTTAATTTCTTTTAACTAATTAGAATGAATTGTTTTAATTCAATTAATTGAATTTGTTTTCCTTTTTTTAAAGTAGCTAAAAATATTGTCATGTAAAATGAAAGAAAAATAAACGCAAAAAATTCTTAGACTTCCTTCCGCTTCAATGATCGTGGCAAAAAAATAAAGAACGAAAATGCTTTTTCTATACCTACACAGAAAGAAAAGACACATTTTAAAATCAAGAATTTTATTCTTGAATTTATCCAAAATCGTTTTTTGAAATTTTTAAGTACGATCGATCCGTACTTAGATTTTCTTAAATCAAGCAGAAAAAAACTTGTTCGATTATATTATTTTACATTTAAAAACAAAGTGTCTCGGTGGCTTATAGGTAGCGCGCTGGTGCTGTAGTGCGGAAATTCCCTTGTTCGAATCCCAGCTACGGCGAACACAAAACAAAGAAATTTTTATATTATAAAAATTAAGTTTCTATAAAATAAAAATAAAGTTTAAAAATCTTACTCTTCTTTAATAAAAAAAAGCTCCATAAGTCCAAACAATTACATTTCATTTTTAGATTAATCCCGTTTACGCTTAAATCAATCTTTTTAAGCTTACCTCAAGTACGGTTTCAAACTTAAATCAATCCTTGTTTAGCTTAAATATGGCTAAAGGTTTAATTATACGTGACTTACCATAACGCAATAACCATGGCCATTGCCATAAAAATTAAAACTCAATTGGTTTCTATGATTATGGTTATGGCGTAATGGTGTTGCCCATAAGTTTGGTTCGAACAGCTGTTTACTGTGGTGTGGTTATGTCACGTATAAATCAACCTTAAAAGTAAAAAACTCTTACTAAAAAATCGTACTTGGTTTAAGAAATTTCGTACTCGATTTAAGAAAATCCGTTCTCACCGTATTTTTGACACCGCTACGGCTTGATTTAAGTAAAGTTTACTGAGTTTATTTTTTGTGTGTAGTCTTTCTAACATTATTTTATCTTTGTTTATTTTGTAATGTACATAATATGAACGTGTGCACTATTTTGTTTGCAAATAAACAAAATTACTTTATTTTTTGTTTAATAAACCTTGTAGCATTTTATTTGTATGCAAACAAAATCTCTTGTTATTTAAATTTAAAAATTTGATGATATACCTATTTATTTTTGATATTAAAAATATGTTAAGATTAAATTTCCTTTAAAAAAATTTTTTTAAATTTAAACAAACAATTATATTTATGCTTGTATAGTTAATTATAAGAAACCATTACATGTTTCTCTTAACAAATTCGATTGTCCTTACATTTTCCTTTAAAGGGCAGATTACTATATTATAGTTACACATCTATATTCCTAACAAGTCGTTATCCTTGAATAATGTTCATGCCTTGTATTGAAATTTTGTAGAATGTACACTCGAAATATTTTTACATTAACTGATTGTCGTTTATTTAAAAAGTTTTCCGTAAAGTTAAAAATCAATAAAAATTTTGTTATTTTACTAAAAAAATTATTTTTTGAATATATGTGCTACTTATTATTTGTCAATATATTTAAATCAATTTTATACAAAAACAATATTAAGCAGTTTTGTTTTATTAGGTTTAAATAAAAAAAATCATGCAATTTTACTAAATATGTCAGTTACATAATTAACATTCAAAAATAACTAAAAAAATGTTGAACTTTAAATGAAATGTAAGCGGTCTGGTTTTTAGGTGAAAATATTGTTGTTAAAAAAGATATTTCTTTTGAATTTACCTACAAAATATTCTCAGTGTAAGTTTATGCACAAACATATGTACATAATACAAAATTTTATTTCTAATATTTAATACTTTTACGAACACAAGTAATTAATGATTTTTATTTAATCTTGATGACTGTCAAAAAAAACTAATTTTTTATTATCTTTCGTTGATGTGGGCGTCTGTTAAATATTTGTTCTTCTTAGTTGCTCACTTTTGATTTTTTTACAAAATGAAAAGTTTAAGGTTGTTTAAAACTTAAGTACTTTTGATCAGCATGTTGAACTATATATTTAGCAGAAAGCTTTTGTAATTAAAGAAAGCGGCATAATTACCGTTTCCTTTTTAATCATGCAAAAAAGCTAAAATTGAAATCAAAAAAAAGGAAATCCTAAAGTTAAATAAATATTTTATAACGACTTGTAAATAAGTCAAACTTTTCAAAAATGCAAAAAAGTCGAAATCTCGATTTCTTAAATATTATTTGAAGTGGCTACAGACTATTGTACCCAGTACTTATTACGACAAAATAGGGAAAAAAGTTAATTTGTGTGCAGACAAAATATTATAAAATTTCAAATTCGTAGAAAATGTTGTCAGTAGTAAACTGTCATAGTTTTTGAAAAATTTTTTGAACCATAGGATTTTGTATTTTATCAGATATTCAGGTTGACAGCAGATTAATGGAAACCAGGCATGGAAAACTGAACATTTTATATCATATCAAAGGTCTTTATAAAAAATAGTAAACAATTTGAGAGTATTATTTATACTAATTTTTAAACTATTAGGCCCATTTGGTAAAATTGACGCTTTGTGCATAGGGTGGGGATCTGTTTTTAGATCGGCTATCGGCAAAAGCTGGGCGCCGCGCGTTTATGGTTTCTCTTAACTTACGTACGTGTGGACTGCTTTGACTATGAATGTCCCACGGCCAGGGCCCAGTCAATATTCAAGCACTTTCGAAAATATTGAACTGGTTGAAAGCAGTTTACCTAAAAATCCGCGGCTTTCAGTTAGAAAAAATGCAACCTCACTGGGATTGCCAAGAGCGATTAATCACGAATATTTAAAAATGGATTTGAAGTTCCATACTTTTTAAATTCAAAACGTTCAAGAACTAAAAGAAAGTGACTTTGATTTACGTAAACATTTTTGTGAAAGGATGTTGGAATGTTTTGGCACTGTAAATTTCATTTCTTTTGGAGCGACGAGGCTCATTTTCACTTCAACGGACAAGTCAACAAGCAAAACTGCCGTTACTGCTCTCCAAGAACATGCAACCCTCGATTGAAACATCAATAACCATTGCATTGCCCCAGGGTAACTGTTTGGGATGCCTTTACCACGCATTAGATAATTAGAGCATTTTTTTTGCGAAAATTATTTTGCCAAACCTGCCAGCTCATCTATCGTACATATGTGGTTTCAACAGAATGGGGCGACTGTACACACAGCCAGAGTTTCGATGAATTTTCTTGGGGAAAATTTCCCCCAAAAACTGGTCATTCGCTTTGGGGAGGACATCCAATGGCAACCGAGGTCTCACGATTTAACTCCCATGGGTTTTTTTATGAGGCTACCTTTTGTAGCTTTGAAGAAAAATATTCGTCATAAAATCGGCTTAATTGAACCAAGTTTACTGCAGCGTGCGGCATAGAACACAAGGCTCCGTTTTTAACAGTATGTTCAACTCGACGAAAGACATCTAGATGACACACGCTTTAAAACAGGAAGTCCGAATTTCTTTCTAATCGTTTAATGATCTTAATAAAAAATCTGCTACCAGACACCCTGTACAATTGCCAATGTCAATGTATTGGGTACCTTTATCTGTTTTAGATCATTGGTACTAGAGACCTGCCCCAAGTCCTATTCAAGCTAATTCAAGAACCGCATAATTTTCTAATTCTTGTGTTATTGTGCGGTTAAACGGTTTAAGTGCTGAAATGTAGAGTAGCTAAAACAGTTTTTGTGCTGCAGTGTAGAGTAGCTAAGAATAAAGAGTGGTGTCGAGACTGTGGTCGATAAAAAAAATTACTGTGCCAATGGTGTGGCAACAACAACAAAGACTTAAGAGTTATGTTGTTGTTACGTTAACAAATAATAATACACACAATGTTGAGTGGGTACATACACAAGCAAACATATACACAAGCAGGCAAATCAATATAAAACTCATGCGTAATTACATTACATTACATACATATGAACATTTAAAATCAACCCCCGTTTTTTATAACTATCACACCAGGAACATCCCGCCAACAGTAAAGTTTCGAGATGAATCTAAATGGAAGTGTGCGATCATGATGAATTGATGTGCCGTGGTTGTTTGCTTAAATGTGCTTAACTGTGAATATATTTTTCATTTAAGTTAAGTTAAGTAAACAAAAGAGATGGCGAACAATACAACGCAGTACTTAATTTTGTGTGTGCACACGTAAGGTATATGAAATGAATTGAAAATTCGAGATGATGCCTTATTTAGTGTCGTCTTGGGCTGGCCTCTAATTGGTACCTAACAAGAGCAAATGCTTTATGAGAATGCACGGATGCTTTTTCACTGTATGGCAAAAACCTGCCTTGAAAGCTTTTATAATGTAATCTAAATAAAATTTTTATTTGGTTTGGTCTAATAGTTAAGATTTTCATTTCGTGTGCGTGTAAAACTTAATTATTATTTTCCCCAGAGGATTTTCTGGGTATCATTGTTTTAGATTGGCTCATTGTATTTACATATGTATGCACATACATATATAAGAAAAAAAAATAAGGATGTCAGTGCGTGTTAACAAAGATTTTGCAAAAAAGAAAAAAACAAGAGACAATATTCTATATTATTCATTAGGGAAATAATATTACACAGATTGAATGGCATAAAATTTGCATTTTATTATATTTATAGGGGGTTCCAAAATTATTAAAGCATTCAAACTCAATAAAATCTTAATATATTCATAGTTAAGAGTTTGATTTGTGAAACATTGCTTTCATTTACACACCCGTTTTCGTTAAGAACACTTTGAATCATACACACAAAAAATTATCTAAGAAAACTTTACTTAAATCAAGCCATAGCGGTGTCAAAAGTACGGTGAGTACGGGTTTTCTTAAATCAAGTACGAAATTTCTTACTCCAAGTAAAATTTTTCAAGTACGAATTTCTTACTTTTAGCCACAATTAAGCCAAAAAAGGATTGATTTAAGTTCGGAACCGTACTTGATGTAAGCCAAAAAAAGATTGATTTAAGCCATAAACTGGATTAATTCTAAATTTGAAATGTCATTTTTTGACTTATGGAGCTTTACTAAAGAAGATGAATTTTATATTTTATTTTTATTTTATAATTATTATAATTAATTTATAATTTAAAAATTTCATTTTTTGTACTTACCGAAGCTGAGATTCGAACCAGGGATTTCTGCACTGCAGTACAAGCGCGTTACCTCTAGGCCACCGAGTCACTTTGTTTTCAAATGTAAAATAATATATTAAAACAACAAGTTTTTTCTGCTTGATTTATTGAAGCAATCCAAAAAGGCTTGATTTAAGAAAATGTAAGTAAGGATCGTACTTAAAAATTTCAAGAAAGATTTTGGATAAATTCAAGAATAAAATTCTTGATTTTAGAAAGCGAGTTTTCTTTCTGTGTACCCGTTGGCCAATTTCAATATTCTATCATTTATGGGAAACTCTATAAAATGCGAAAAAAACTTATGAAATTTAATTCAAAATAAACAAGAAAACACGATTTGTTGATTTGTTGTCATCGTCATAAACACCATATTATGTATTGCTAACGCAAAACGAACTTTGATTTTGTATATTAATTTCTTATATTCAAGTTAGTCTTCCTTCTGTTTCGAAAATGACTCAAAAGTTTTTGATTTTTTGTGGAACATTATACAAAAACATGTGTCAATATGAATTTTTTTTCTTGTTTTAAATTATTTTTGACTTCTTTTTTTTTTTAAATATATAATGTTTAAACAAGTTAGACTTCTAATAAAAAATAAATTTTAAAAAGATTTTTTCTTAAATTGCTTTCTTTATACAAAATGTTTAATTTGCAAATGGTGTCTTTTTAGGTTTGCTAAATAAATTTTAATTTAATTTTCTTATTCAAAATTTTGATTGACAGTAGAACACCTTCCGCTCTTAACATTACCATTTGAATAGTGCTGCCAAATTGTAGATTTGGACGATTTAATTTAATTTTAATTTGTTTTTATGTATTTGGCCTTAAATATATTTTACAATGCCCCCTATGATGGTTTACAACACAACTCTCAGTTGTAATGTGAAATTTGGTGTCATGATTACAAACAAACCAAACAACTGCTATTAACGAGTTGTAATTTTCTGACTGAGCTGAGTTGTAAACCCATAATAGGGGTGAAAATCTCAGTTTGCTGGTTGTTTCAGTAGCATGATAGTCTGCTTTAATCGGAAGGTGTCAAGCTAGTCCCGTTTTGACATGATTATACTTCTCAGCTGATGGGTTGTCTCTTAGAACCCATACCTGGGCTAAGATACAGAGAACTAGATTTTAAGTGTAACTAAAAAGAACCTCAACAGGCCAATCAACCTCAGAGTTGATGCCTAAGGTAGCCTAGTAGAAAAAGGGTGTCCGCCAGCAAGGTATACTACTTTGTTGAAATATTTTGATTTAAGGAAAGAGAATGGATCAATATTGATAAATGTTTTATTTAATGTCGGCAATTATGTATGAAATACAATATCCGATAAATGTCCGCCTCTATTAGCCTCACAAATTCGAGCCCTTTTGAGCACATTTTTCATTACATTCTCACACATTTCACGCGGTATTTTATTGATTTTACCACAAATATTTTGCTTGAGTTGCTCCAGTGTTTCTGTTTTGTTTGCACAAAGCTTGCTCTCAGATATTCCAACAAAAAGAAATCAGGAGCAGTCAAATCAGGTGACCGTGGAGGCTAATCAACATAACCATTTCTTGAAATAACTTGTTGTGGAAAGAGGTCTCGCAGTAATTCAATTGTAATCCTGGGCTTATGCAATGTGGCACCGTTATGTTGATACCACATGTTAACCAAGCAAATGCATGCAGTTGTGGCATTTAAAAGGTTTTTAATCACGTCACGATATCGCTCCCCATTGACAGTTACCGCTACGCCGTTTTCAGTTTCGAAAAATAAGGTCCAATTATTCCTCCTGAACAAATTGCACACAAGGCTGTCACTTTTAAGGTGCCTGAATAATTTGAGGGTTTTCAATTGCCCAGAACCGACAATTCTGTTTATTCAATCATATCGATTCAAATGAAAATGTGCCTTGTCACTCATAATTTTTTCATTAAAATCGGGGTTGGCATGGGCGAGCTGTAACATACTTTTGGCATATGCACTGAGGCGTAAATCTTCTCAAAAATGCATTTGTGTCAACTGAATCTTAAATGGAAACAAATGCAATTCTTGTGCAAAATTGTGGCAAAATTTGTTCGTCGAATTGAGGTTGATGGATTTTTTTGAACACTTTCTAGAGCAGCACTAATGTTTTCAGCCGATCTTGCAGTATGTTGTGGTCCAGGCTTGGGCCTATCAGCTACAGTCCCTCTTTCTTCGAAATCATTCACTACACGAAAAATAGTGCGTGTTGTTGGCACGTTGTTTCTCCCAAAAATTTCACGTAACTTTCTCATCGTCACAGTAGTCTAAGATTGATTTTGATAAAATGTTCTAACAATTAAAACACGTTGATTTACCGAATATTTTCCCATAATAAATTTGCCACGTCTCTACTTCACGACTGCCAAATATGAACTTTCAAAGCTAATCTTTACCAAAATGGCGGCCAAACAAAATAGTATACCTTGCCGGCGGACACCCTGTATATATGTATCTGCTTTGAAATCCATGTCTTCTGAGAGGTAAAACAGAACATTGCAGAAGGGGAAAGCCTTTTATTCTACTTTTTCTGTTCCCACAACTACCACTGTAGTCTTTAGAGCGAAGCCCCACTTGCGGGTTTACCTACCACCCAGTGTCTTAGACTGACAGCAACCAATTCTCAAAAAAAATAAAAATTTATCTGATGATCCCGCCCTCAATAGTTCACAGTGGAATTACAATTGATTCCGCATTAGAGGTATGTAGGTGAGATTCCAATTTAGCCACCTCGATTGCCTTTTTATTATCAAAGTGGTTCCCTTGCGCAGGGAAGCAAGCTGACAATCGATGGCCAAACAATTGACTGAGCAACCATGGTTGCCTTTACATGTTTTTTTTTATGTTACAGTTAAACACACTTTTAAGAATCCTGAAAGTCGAACAATTCATTTTTCAATCAAAAACCGCAGGATTTTTTGAAATTAGTTCCGATTGGCATCTCTTGTTGATACATAGCATTTGTTTGTTCTTCTTTGAACATAATTTTGTACGCACATCGCTCGCCTCTGGGTACAATTAAATCGGGAAAGGCAAATATTTTGCATATAATTATTTGCTTTTGTTTTTTTTTCCAATTTTTCCTTTTTATCTCCCTCCTAAATAAATTTAACTAATTGAAAACAAAAAAAATTTTGAAAAAACTTGCTTTTATTTCCTTGGGTTCATTAAACGCTGCTCGTTGGCGTCAACTATAAATTAAATACTTTTGGGCTCCAGTTAGTTGGCACGTTAAGTATTTTTTTTGCTCCCTCTCTGATTTGTTTAACATTTTGTTTGTTAAAATTTTTGACATTCCCCCAAAAAGAAACCAAGACTTAATTAAATCTTTTGATTATACGCAGACAATTTATTTGAAAAAAGATGGCTCGTGTATTAATAATGAATATCTTTAAGACAAAACTTGAACAAACATGAAAAATATTAAAAATTTTTCCCCCATTCTTTGCTATATTTAATACACAGAAAAAATTAGCTGCATGTTTTTTTTCAATTTGTGCATAATGAAAAAAATTAAGCGATTTTGGATTAAAAGATTAATTGTCCCAATTAATGGCTTAATTTTATATGAAAATTTAATTATAAATTCTAAAAAAAAAACAATATTTTTGCTTAGAAATTGGGTAATTTAATGCTTTTGTTCAATCATTTATGTTAGTATGCAACACATTTTAAGTAAGTTAGCAAAAATAAAAAAGAACAAAAATAGGGATTTAAACTTCGAAAATCACGTCGCCCGTTGGTCTAGCGGTGAAGCCTCAGCCTAGCGAACAGGTTCGATGCTAGGCTGGGCCATTAGTGTTTTTCTTAATCAACTTTTTTAAGCCCCTTGATGTCGCGTAGTGGTATCAAACTATCTGCGAGAAAATTGCTATTGAAATCGAGCAAAATCGTCCGGCAACTGACCGAGATATAAGCCAAACACCAAGACTACCTCTGTTTATTTCTCTAAAATTTTTACATAAAAACCTACAATTTCCCCGGATTTGCCTCCACGCGGGTGCAGTGTAACACCGACCGACTCCTAATAATTTTGCTTCACGAGCATTTTTGTGGAACATACTTACATGCTATCTCTGCCCCCTACAGGGTTGCCATACAAACTTTAATTATTTTGTAATCGCTCCTACAGCTTCCAGGGTGCTCCTAACAAAAGTCAATATAAGCCCGACCCCAATTAATTATTTCTCCCAAACATTTTTGTGGAACATACTTCCCCCTTCCTCCAGCATTTGAAAAAATTTGGGTAAATCATCCTACAACTTCCCCGAAGTCGGCCTTAAAGGAATAAAATGTATCACAGACCACCATTGGTTTTCCATCCCAAACATATTCCTAGAAAATACTTACACCCTATCACTATCACCTAAGGGGGTTGCCACACAAAATTTCTAAGCGTGGACTATAACCCTCCCGAACTGCTGTTGGTCGATCCAATGACAAGCTCAAAATTACTGCTACCGGTTATTGAAGAATTGTTGTTTTACAAGTATTTACCAGAGTTACTCTTGAAAGGTGCAATCACAAAAATACCAAAAAAGGAGGCTTTTTAGAACGTACCTTCTAAAGGTTATCGCTTACATCATCAGGAAAAAATTTTGTGATGAAATTTATTCCGGTATTAGAAAGGAACAAACCGGTTTCCGCACTGGAAAATCTTGTTTTGACCATGTCAACAGTCTAACAATAAAAGTTCGGCAGTCTGTTGAATGGACTTCCTTTTTAAAGGAACAAACCGGTTTCCGCACTGGAAAATCCGGTTTTGACCATGTCAACAGTCTAACAATGAAAGTTAAGCGGTCTGTTGAATGGACTTACTTTTTAAAGGTTTTAAAAGGCTCGAACATACATCAATTTGAAAAGCGCTGGCCTGTAAGGGAGTTCCACAACAGCTGATCTCATTTATTAAATCTGTTTATGCTAATGCAACATGCAGAATATTTCATAAAAATTAACTATTTGATAAGAAAAAAATCAAAAAAGGAGTCCGGCAGGAATGTCATTATGCAACAGGCTTCAAAATGAAATTGTTTAAGGCCTTCAGAATAGACTTGAAGACCTTGAATATACCGACGATATCTGTTTCGTCACAAACTGCTGGTTTGGAAATAAACATCAGGGAATAGAAAATAATACCTCTTTTCACACTGGTGGCACGCGAATCGAGGAGGTAGAATCCCTTTGTTAACGTGGAAGTGTAGTTGACAGGCACGGTGGCTTTAGCGCAGATAAAAGTGGAATTAATGAGGGTTTGTAAAAGCTGGAAGGAAACAAAGCAGTTGCATCTAACAGATTTGAATGATACGGACTTTTTACGGCCCTCCTTATAGGAATAACGGGAATTAATATTACTCTTTTTATCACCTCTTAACATTCGAATTATCAATAGCCGACATCAGTTGTATGCAGCCAAAATATGCGTAAAAATAACAACGTTTACCTTTTTCCAAAATGTGTGTGCATATTTTCAGAAATAGATTTTTTTCTAGGTTTTATAATTAAACATTCTGGTAACACTTGAATAATAAAATAAATCAAAAAAGCATAGTATACCGCTATATGTTTAATTTTTACGTAACAAGAAAGTACAGCATTTCTTTAGGCGCGCAAATATGTAAACTAAACAAAAAAACAAGCTTTGCTGCGAAAAAGTCAAAACAGGAACAACAAATAAAAATAAATTTAATTATAAAATTTTTAAAATAAAGGAAACGTAAATGTTATTATTGTTACGCACCATTTTGTCATTAATATCTATCTGTCAAACAAAAAATGTTTGCACATGTAAGAAAAAAAGAGGCAATGATTTTGTTTAACTAGTTGGGTTTAACTAGTGAGATATATTTAACAACATCGGAACCTACAAAGGGAAAAGTGTCCAATTTAAAAAGTTGAAGGATATGAAAATGGAAAATAAATAAAATTTAAAGCAATTTTTTAATTTAAATTAATTTAAATTTTCCGTTTTTTCTACATTATTAAAATGTATACGTACATATTTATGTACAAACACATGTATGTATGTGTGTAAGAGCATAAACAATTTGACAAATATTTAACAACTTTTGCCAATTTAAACTAACTTTTTTTGTAGCCACAAGCCTAAAAGTATATTACAAAAAGGGAACACAACAGTTTACTGTACATGATTCCTATGAAACATAAAAAGCCATAATATTTAAAAACAAAAACGAGCCTACTGAATTATTAAAAAATATGTACAAATTTATATATGTATGTACATATGTATAAATGTAATTAGAAGCTAAAAATCCATAGAGCAGAACGTGCAAAAGAACACGTGTATTTAAATGCGCCTTAAAACACAATTTCAATTTTACGCTTAAACTTAAATAAAGTCTATTGACTTGTTGTTAAATCTCCTGCCAAAATGAACATGCGCAGTTGAAAAATTCCTTCACTTTTAAGCTTTTTTCTTTGTTATTTAGTAACATTGGCCACCCTTAAGTAACTTTGGTGATTCTTTGCTATTTTTTTTGGTGCCAGCCTGTTGTGATAGTCAATAACCTACAAAATATTTTTTGGCGTATACGAGTACATATGTATGAATGTATGGGTGTTTGTATGTATTTAAAATTGTAGCCAAAATTAAAGGTGGTTGGAAAAAGGCTTACTCTTTCACATTCTTTGTAGTAAAAACAACGTAATAGAGATATTTGATATGCGAAGTTTTTTCTTATCATTTTTTCTTTATTGTTTTACTATATTTAATAAACAAAAGTTTTAATGCTGATGTGTAAAATTCCTTTTAAACTTTATTTTTGTTATTTATTAAAAAAGTTTTTTTTGGAAAAAAAAATTTTTTTGTTAAAAGATCTAAAACTTTAAGTAATTTGAGCTTTTGTTTGTGTTTAAAAAAAATGTCTTTAATTTTTAATTTTAATATATAAAAAGTAAATTTAAGCATTTTTTGCAAAAAAAAAAAGAGTTGGTGGTAGTAATTTACAAGAAAACAAATATTAAATAATGCCGGATCTGCATTTACCAAGTTGCCTTTATACAAGGTGGTGTTACTTCGTCAGCTGACTATTGTTTATTTTGCTTCCAACACATAGGTGCAGTGTAGCCACAATTTAAAAACATTTGAATGCTAAATGGGGCTTAAAAACTCCTAAAAATAAATTTGAAAATGCTAAAAGCTTGGAGTATTTAATTTCCCTGCAAATATTTTAGGTAACTTAAAAAAAACAAAGTTAATTAATAAATAAAAAAAAAATTCTGGAACATAAACAATACAATAGTAAAGTTTATACGAATGTATACGTATATAAAACATTTAAAGCGAGTTATAAAATTCAATGTTACACATAAACATACATACAAGTATATGCATTCATATCAATTAATAAAAAAAAACATAAGTAAAAATAAAAATTTACATTATGCTAGGTACAAACTTTGCAACGTGTTTATGCAACCAGAAAATATCAAAATCTTTTGATATACTTGAAACCTCTAAATAAAATTATAAAGACGAATTCACACTATGCAACGAGCAATGAAACATTTCTGGTTGCATAGCCACGTTCCAAAGTGTGTATCGAGCATTAGAAGCATAAATGGATATTTAATAGCTTTTTCAGTAATTTTAATTACATACCAGAAACATCATCGCATTTGTAAGACATCATTTGCGATTCCTGCAAGAAGTGCGGGAAAAGTTTATTTGCATACCTAAGACTGTTTATGATTTAGTGTGCGATATGTATGTAAGTAACTAATGGATTTTTGAGGCAAAAGCTGAAGTAAATAAAAATTTTTAATTTATTCATGTCTTATGTATACAAATTTTATTAATAAATTAAACATTTCACAACAATATGTTTTGCTTATTAAATGCCATGATTCTTTCTAACAAATATTGAAAATTAATGGAAAAAGAAGATTCAATGTGCGTCATTTCGGTAAACGTAACGTTTAAAAACGCAAATAGGAATAAATAAAAATTTAGTGAAAACCTAGAATAATGTTGAATAAATTAATATATTTTTAAACCGCAATAAAGTGGGAATAAAACGTAATGGTAAACTAAAGTCAAAATTGCATATGTTCATCACTACTTAGCTAAGTGCAGAATTGTTAGCATACTTTAAGGAAGACTATATTAAATTTTTAATGTGCAATAAATGTTAAATTTTCTTAAAGAAAACAAATGGGATTGATATTTACGGCTGTGCCGAATTTTAAATATCCATCGTCAATGCGTAAGCAACAATAATATTTTCTTAATAACATTTTTATTCTCTAATTATGCTTCTTGTTCATTGTGCGCCTTAGGGTACACCATCTGTTTTGTGTTATTTTTAAATTAAAGTGTCATCAGAATATGTTATTAAAAATGTATGAATAAAAACGAAATTATGTTAAAAAAGAGACAATTTTGTAGGTATTTAATTCTATCTCAATCGTAAATTAGTTTATGTTGTTGATTTCAATATAAAACTGTTTTCGATTATTTTAGACGGATTATAATACCTACAGCTCACAGTGATCTTAAAGGCAAATTTAACGCGAAAAATAATAACTGTCTTCTATTAGTACCTATAAGCATATCAATTTGTACAAACAAATGACTTGATATAGCACAATCTCACGCTAAAACTGGGAGTATTCTATTGAGTGGGCGTGGCACTTATCACAGAAAAGTAAACTGGTATAAGACCTGCAAAATCATTTTCTACACACTGATGTTCCGGTATGTTGATTTCTGTGTATTGTTTAGTCAAAATATTTAAATATTCACTGGAAACACAAGAAAATAAAATTAAATAAATTAATTAATTAAAATATTAATTAATTAATTGAAATAAAATGGCTTCAAACTATTTAAAAAAATATTTTACACAACTCGATCTTAAAGTCAAAATCTTTAAATATCAATTTATAAGCTCATATCCGTCACAGTCTTCAAGTGATGATTGTGATCAGAAATTATATTCTTGCAGTGTCTTCTTGTTCGCATAAAAACATGCGACCCTTGGAAATCATAGCTATTTTTCAAACCAAAATTTTGAATTATATAAGTTATAACAAAAATGTGAGCAAAATGGTCACAGCCGTCATAATGGAATTGCCCTTATGTGACATTTTCCAGAATTTGTTTCGCCTTCTATAAGGGTATATTTTAGTTTGGTATTCCGTTTGTAATTTCCCTAATACCCACTTGCGGCCCCAGAAAGAATATACATATATTTTAGAACCGTATCGATAGGGAAGTCGATTCATCCATGTCTGTAAAAATCAAGTTTCCTTAGTCAAATTAAGTACTACAAATCAGGTATTGGTGTCAAACCATCGGCCCACAGCCAGGGAACCTTAAGATCTTATTTTTTTCTTTAATATCCCTTAAAACTTGATAACTTTTTCATAAATTGTCTTTTCTCAAGTTTTATCTGGTAAATTATCGTTAGCCAAGGACTTAAACGTCAAAGTTTTTATTACTTTTAAAGAATTTTCTTTTATTCCAAAGTCTGTTCAAAAGTAATTACTTATTTATATTTTCGTCTGCTTTCGTTTTTACAACTCATTTATGTCACAATCTTTGATTAAAATTATGGTTTTTATTTATAAATTTCTTATCACTTTAAACCGCAAAGCATTAAATGAACTTAATAAAATAAATATAAATGCAGTTCAAAATCATATTTTTTTATATAAATTTCTAGAGTAGACAGAAAGAAATATATTTAAACTGTTTTATTGTTCTTTGTAAATTTTTTTATTGCAGTAATAATACTTTAATTTAATCAAATGCAACAAAGTAAACAAACCATTAAGTCTACCATAAACAAATTAATTTTTTTTGACATCAATAACAATAATTAGAATTGCACATGTTTCTTTTAACAAAAATAAGCTTGTTTCTAATTAAATATTGGTTTGTCAATATTAAACCCAATTTTAGCATAATGTTGTGTAAAAAATTTATTCAATTCCTACCAATTATCCCTATTCTGCATTTTGATTCGTTTACATTTTCAATTAAAAAATTTGTTGATTTTATTAAACAAATATTTAGATCACAACCTTTCAAGAAACTCGCATATTCAATTAAATAATTTAATTAATTTTTTTTTTACAATTTTTAATTAAAAGGTAATATGTTCGGCTCAATTAAAACACAAACAAATCTAAAATTAAATACAAATAAATTAAAGTATTACTTGAATTATTATAGAAATAAAAAAATATTTTTTTTTTTAGTTTATATTTATTTAATTTAATTATATTTATATGTATGTATTATGTTTATTTACATTTAATTATACTTACAAGGCTCAACAACGACTCGAACCGTGAGCGATATGAATGCGAGGCGTATGCTCTATTCGCTCAGCCTAGAAGGCTTTCTAGTTTTTAAAGTGTTAAACTTAGTTTTATTAACTTACCTCCACATTCCAAAATTTAACTCTAGCAACTGAACTTAAGGAGAGATTTGCAGAGGCAAAACGAAAAAATCTTTAGGCAAAATTGCAGCTTTTTTTTAAATGATTTGTAAACAAGCTTCATAGTTGGCATTTACTTTAAAAAAAACAATTAAAGTTTTATTTAAGACAATAAAATTTTTAATTAAAAATTTTTAGATTAATGAGTTAATTAAAAAAAATTTTGGAATAATTTTTTCTTGTATCGAAATTTTTTCTGTCGGCCTCCACAAATACTTTTGCTTCATATATTTTAGATTTTTTATCTTTTCGTGCTAAAAGCTTGTGCTTCTTAATACTAAGATAGAAAAAATATATATTGTTTTTCTATTTTAATATATCCGCATTTGCGTGCGAAATCGTAATCAAAATGCGGAATAAGGGTGATTATAAGCAAAATTCAATACAAATGCATTAAAAAAGTATTCAGTTATTGTAAATAAATTATTTTTAACCAAAAAACTCCTCAAAAAATCTTCCCTGTTTTCATTCTAAACTATTTGGCAACTCTTTAGGCATTAATATTTCTCATTTATTTTATGTAACAGAAAAAAATGCACAATTATTAAATTAAAATAAAATTAAATATAAATTTAATTAAGTGAATACAACAACAACTACAAAAGTTCAACAAGGCAATCAACATCACTGATAAAAGCCTTGAGAGGGGCAAACACACAACAAATTAAAAAAAAAAACATAAGAATTGTTGTTTTTCTCACAACAACGTTTGCTCATTAATGTTTTAAAATTAAATACGAATTTAAAAATGCCCTAATTCATAAACTTCTTAAGCACAAAAAAATAGTTTAAGTTTAAAAAAAAAAATAATTTATTCGAGCTAATAAAAGAAAAAAAACATTTAAATTAGAGGTAAACAATTGTTTTGTTAAGCATTAATTCAAATTTGTTTATTCGTATCTGAATGATAAACAAAATTCATTGTACATATTTTTTTAATATCTTTATTTAAAAATGCTTTGGTTTAATTATTTCCACGTTTCTTTTTTTTATTAGTTTGTTTACTGGGCTTAATCTTGCAACTAAATTTTTCTGTCTCGATACAAGTGATGTCAATCCATTTTTAGATTTGCTAAATAATAGGTCTGTCTGCGTACACATATTTTGCATCATTTTATGCAAAATGTTACAAAATCTTGCAAAATGTTATCTGCGTACTCCAAATCTCTTGCAGCGAGAGAGCCAAAAAGAAAATTTTTTGACAATTGGAAGTAAGAGAGCTTGCAAAATGTTGCTGGAGAAATTTCTTCTGGCAAGATTTTGCAACTAGTTTGAACAGCTGTTTTTATTTACTAATTGAATGAAATAATTTTTGTGAAACGAAAATAAAAATTTAAATTTAACAATAGTTAGAATTGTGTTGATTTTTAACGTTTATAAAAAATTATAATAAACATAACAATTTACTTCATGTTAGAAACGTCCAAATATACAAATAATTTACCGCGTACACCTACATATGCTAAAATTCTTCTGCTTTATTATTTCAATTGTTTACACACCGATCAGCTGTTTTCTTGCAAGATTTTACTGGATACTGTCTGCGTACTTTTTATATATTTTTAGCCGACAGAGTAAAATTGGTCTTACTCTCCCAAAAAAATTTACTGAGTATTTGCTACTGGAAAAGTACGCAGACAGCCCTAATGTGGCAACCTTATCTCTATATAAAGTTTTTTTAAATTTTTTTAATATAACTAGACTAGGAGATATTTTATATTCAGGCTTTCAGGAAAAAAACCCTTATATAAAATTATGTTGTAAAGGGCAATTCCATTGTGACGGGTGTGACCATTTTACTCACATTTTTACTTATAACTCGAAACATCTTTTCATTGGTAATCAAAAAAGGCTTTGATTTCCAGAAATGATATGTTTTTAAAAGTTTAATCGAAAGTAAACACCAAGAAAATGTGATTTCTGCTCACAATGACCACATGAAGACTGTGACGGGTGTGACCTTACAAATTTGAATTTTAAATAATTATTATGTTTAGATCGTCTTACGTAAGATCAGGCTGTGTTTTTTTTATCGTATTTAATACTTTTTCTATAAAAACCTGAGGCCAAAATGTCGCATTCGAATCGAAATTTTACTCGATCGATCGAGTTGTTCATGCTTTTAATAAAGGAGTTCTAGTAAGATTTTTTTAATTTCGTTTCGAACCGAATGCGGCGATTTGGCCCTTGTTTGTTTTTTATTTTAAAGAAACCGTTCAGAAACTGCTGGGTGTGACATTTTTACAAAAAATATGTATGTAATCATTTCAAACTCTTGCCAAATATTTAAAAACAAAAAAACTGATATAACAATTTGTTTACGTTTCTTAAATGTAAATTTATTGACTTTTTTTAAAAAATAGGAAAGTGGGTTTCCCCCATTTTGAGTTATTATACGTGGAGTTGCCCATTATTTTGTGTTCTCTGATTAAGAAACAATACTGCTTACCTAACGCGTTTAATTGAGCTCATAAACTAAGCATATCTTAAGGCGTTATACACACACATAACATTTATAATTTTTTTTACATATTGGTATTCGGTTTTTAATATTTTATTTAAATTTTCTTAGAGTATAATTTATTATTAACACCGAATAAAAATTTGTTTGATAAAATGAAGTCCACTTTAAAACATACATATCAATTTTTACAAAAAATACAGGAGAACTCGAAAGCTGAATTATATGATTAAAAGACTCCTAACGAGGTTGATCTAAAAATTTGATAATTTTAGCAGTGGTTGTTTTTCAATTAAATTTTTGTATTTAATTTGTTTAACTGTAATAAACGACCCAAAATTTTAGGAATTTTTAAATGAAAACATGCCTGAACATACAAACATAAATATGCATACATTTTTATATGTATTTAGAGAACTTTTAGATTTCAATATTCGTGATAAGAAAATGGTTGCGGAGGTCAGTTGAGAGTCGACCAGAAAATAGAGAGAACAATGCTAATTGAAAAGAAAAATTGTGTTACGTTCTAAATCTCGTGTTGAATAAAAGATACATACACACAGTTTATTTTTATACAATAAAATTAAAAAAAAACAAAAACCACGTGCCCATAAGCACATAACAAACATACATTTGTTTACTCACGTACACATTTCATTATACGCCCTAAATGTAGGCAATATAAAAAGCTGCTCTGCAAATAGCAATAGGTAACTTAAAATCTGCACAAAACTCAATGAATGAAATAGTTTTCGTGAAAGTGAAAGTTGTCATACAATTTATTTATTTATATATATAAACCTGATGCAGTGAATGTCTGCTAAAAGTTTTTAAAAATCCATTTTTTATTTAAACGCTTTACTCTGAGAATTTATGCTGCATATATCAAGGCGAATCCAATGAGATTGACTTTGGTAACTATGTATTCTATTTTTTGCAAAACAGTGAGTAAAAATCAAAACAACTTTAAATAGAAATAGATAAACTTGATATTAACTAAATTATAGGTGATGCATACTCAACTGTGTTCTTAAGTTCACCTGTATTAATCAACCTTTGACCTTGGCCTATTTCAGTAAAAAAAAGTCTTATTTTTACGTATTTTTTATTTTTAATACTTGAATTTTTAAAAATTTAAGGCTTTAAAAATCATCTTTGTAGTACTGACAAAGCTTTGAATAGTGAGTGTCGAGTATTTGCCCTTTTGTTTGGGTACTCAAAGTAGTTACTAAATATTTTCAGAGTTGCATTTTTGAGCTTAAATGCAACTCTTTGAAAATATAAGTATATTTAAATATGCCTCTAAGTGCCAAAGTTAAATAGTAATTTAGGTAAGGTTAGGTAGAACAGACAGCCGTTAAAGGAAAGGATACAGCTCACTTGGGTCCCCTTAATTCGGTCCCTTTGTGTTACCTGGAGAGGCAGATAGAATAGGTTGAGATGGAAGAAACAAGAAATTTAGGGAAGGATAAGAAAGAAAGAAAAGAAAATGAAGCAAACTTACCAGGGTCTCTGGTGGGAATCGACCCGACAACCCCCAGACTGGTAGACTCGTGCATTTACCACTGATCTACCGGGCACCCTTCTTTTTTCAGACAAAAGCTGTTCCACATCGGCAGAGAAAACTCTGTTTTATCCAGTCTGGCAGTAGGTGGAAACATGTTCATTAATGTTATTTAGACAATCATTGGTGTCTTCCGCAGTTTTAAAAGAAGGGTTCCTTATATACGAGCAATTAATACAAGTACGCGACAAAAAAATTAATTTACTTTCTACTTCATTTAGAAAAATGCATTAATCTTCGAATTGGAATTGTATTTTTTTTAAAGAAATTTTTTTAGTTTAAAAAGAACCAATTCCGCATCCTAAAAAGAAATGTTGTAACGCGACAAAATTTTTCATTTTATTGAAATTAATATTCATTTAATTTTTATCTCAAAACATGAATTATTAAATTTTATATACTTTTCTTTACATATTTATGTATACTTTGGACATCTACCGAAGAAAAAACAACCAAATTCAGCCGAAAAACATTTAAAAAAATTATATAAAATAGAGAACGTGACACTCTTTCACAAGAAAAAAATAAATAAATTTAATGTGGTGATTGGACACAGTAATTTGTGTTTTAGTTAAATTTACAAAATTGTTTGTTTCGGTTAATAATTTTTTGCCATCTGATTGCAACAATCGAGGCATATTAATAAGAAACAGCGTTTTATGGAAAGGAACGCGACATTCGAATATATGTATAGGTAAACATCAAGAAACTAAAAGTTTATTGTTAATCGAAGTTTTTTTTTTTTGGTAATTTTTTATTCAATGGTGTTGACCTTCATAAAATATATTCCATAAAATATATTAAATCATAATTTAAATATTTAAGTAAAAATTAATAAAAAAAAAAAACAAAGATAACAAAAATATGTTTTGCTTCCAATTTTTTTTTTCGAACTGCTTCTAAAATAGTTTTAAATTGATCGTTTTATTAAAATTAAGATACCATTAATCATACCCTTGGAAAAAAATCATGTCTTGTAAACATTTAAAGTTTCGATCTCGGTAGACCTCCTGCTGGAAATGCCCATGTATATACAAACATATGTATAGTACATACATATATGTATTTTAAATATTGGGGCTATCAATTTAGATGATGATGACATAACTTAAAGCAATCTCTTTAAATTTGAAACATTTATTTTTTATTTAAAGTATTGTTACGTTTATACCTTTTATAAACGTTGGTTTATTTCCTTTAAATAAACCGGGATTCTTTTTATTGCAAAAGTAATAATAAACAACGCTTGAAATTTTATTTTGAACAATACAGAACTTTATTTATTTAAAACACTTATTTACAGTCTTCTATAAAACACTTAAAGTTGTTCACTTTTACTATTTAGCACTTTTGAAAGTTCACTTATTCAACTCAACTGTTAAACTTAAACTGCTTGCGGCATTCGTGTTACTCGACTATTTATAGTGGTTGGTAATACGCTGTAATGTTCCACAAGATTCGATAACACACTAGAACTTTCTAGCGAATGGCCGTTACATTTAAATAACTTCTTAGCACAGACAACAACCGCCAATCATGTTACATACCCGGTAAACTTTGACATACCCAGTCAACATTTAACTCCGTAACAGTATATTTTCACTGTTTAATCGCGCTACGATAATATACATATGTATGTTTTTTTTTTCTGTTCTTTAAATTAATTATTTTAATTTTAAAGAAATAAATTATTTTTTTTTTATATTTTACTATGCTGATTAAAAGCAATACTAAAATTTAAATGAAATAAACTAATTAAAACTCGGCAAAAATATAAATTTGATAAACAGAACACATAAAAAATAACATTAAACTTATAACATGAACACAAATGAAATAACTTTGACTTATTTACAGGCCATTCAACTGTCGTATACAACGTTTTACTGCAGCAAATCTGCAACAGGCATTTATTTATTTGCTACTTTTTCTTCCAACAAAGGTGGTTTGTCAATATTCTAAGATTGTAGTAGTGTTATAATTTAATTAATTTTAATTAACGAAAGCAACACCCTAATTTACCCCTTCCTACTACTTTTTAATCCTTACGTACATATTCTCGATATGTACAAGTGATTGTGTTGGGATAGTACACCTATAATAATAATAACAACAAACCGCATACTGTAAAAATAAGCATAAAGAAACAAAAATAAACATAAAATTATAATAACAACAAAGTCGATTGCCAAGAAAATTAAAGGAACAAAAAAGTTTTAGATATACATCCAAAAACAATAAATACGCAACTGAAAGTAAAGAAAAGCTCTTTTTAAGAAAATCAAGAAAAAGCACAAGAGTGCTCTCTTGTGATACAACAATTTCAACAAGAGAGAAAGACTTTTTATTATTTCATTAAATGTTTTTGAAAAATAAATAACAGTAACATTTAGTATTCTCACAACTGTTGTACATTTTACTTTAACGGGCTATAATTGTTTTAAAATACAATAAAAGTTTTATATTTTTAATTTCACAAAATTTAAAAGATAAACAACAGCAAGACAATGTGACTTTAAAATAGAATAAAATAAATAAAGACAAAATAAAAAGTATAAAAAAGTTAATACAAATCTATGTATAAAAAAGTAAAGTGCGAAAAGGTAAACGAAAAACAGCAGTGAAAAGTTAAAAAAAAACCAAGTGTTTAATATCTTAACACTAAAATACATAATTGATTAAATCAATTAGTAATTCAATATGCATGGCATAACACATTTATATCGCCAACATGCCATCGAAAAGCAGCTAAGCGCTGACTGTTGGCAAAACGGCGGTGGAAGTGGCAGTTCTCATAATAATAATACCTCAGAATTTGGTCGCAGTTATGCACGTGATAGTGTTAGCACAAGTTCAACATCGGAATATGGTTCCTTAAGAGGTACTAGTCATCTAAGCAGCATTGATTCTAGTTCTAGTTCCAGTTCGTCTTCAAATTCAAAGTCTCCCAATTGGTCTCAGGGTAAGTCTTTTGTTTTAATGCTTTTAATTGAATGCAATTAAAAAGTGTGTAAGGCAAGGAGAGAATTGACAACAAAAAACAAAAATAACGTGGAAAAAGTAAAACTTTAGAGCAATCAAAATTTCTACATTTATAAAATAAATTAATTCTACCCAATAATTTAAAAAAATTAGTTTTTTAAACCTTTTCATCTGGCAGCTTAAAGCTATGTGTTTCTTAATCATGTTATATCAGCTGTCGTAATGTAAACAAATAGTAAAGAGTTGCCACATTGTGGGCAAATTTTTAACAAAATTTTTTTTTTAATTTAAACGAAAGAAAAAAGTTAAATGTAATTTAATGAACAGCATTAGAAAAGTGCAAGGTAATACAATTTTTGATGTTGTTTGTTTTTCCGCCGTTATTTCGCCGTGCGAGCTCTTATTTAGCGTACGGCACAGAACAGTAATTTCAAAAAAACAATAACAGATATTTGGTTAAGTTTTTTCCTTTGACAAATATGCCCCCCTAAAACTTTTTTGCAATATACTAAAAGTTACTATTAATTAACCACAAAAAGGCAAAAAGTATTTGTGCTGCATTTAATAATTTTGAACACTAATATCATTTCTCCTTTTAAATACGTCAAAAACGTGTATTTGTTTTATCCATCAACTTTATTTTATTGCAAATATTGCAAAATGTGAATAATTAAGAAAAATAATGTAAAGTAGTTTGTGAATTGTAGATATAAGATATATTCCATGTATAAAAAATAATAACGGACTTTAAGAAGAGGCAAATTAATCCATATGCAATTATTTCCTATTTTAATTTTGCTAAAAAAATGCCTTGCGGCAAATCAGTATTCATCTAACGACTTGCCAAATAATAAAACCTTTAAGGGGTTTTGTGTCCTTTAGAATGTTTTAAAGAAAACAAATATGATCGAATTAATCATAAAAATATTTAACTATTAGTTGAAAGTTTTTAAAGTATATATTTCTTTAAATAAATAAAGGGACAAAGTATACATACAGTGGTCACACCTTTTTTATTAATGTGACTAACACTTTATATGCAGATTTTAAATTATTTTTATCATTTTAAAGCTGGTATTTCTAAACTTTTTTAAATAAAAAAAGTGTTGCCAAAGGGTCTTTAATACAAAAAGCATAGTGTATTTGAAAAATTTATGTTTCGCCTTAACTTAAAAAACAAAAATTTCCGTTTACCATTCTGGATAACATGTCAGTTAAATATGTGATGTTTACAGTCAAAAACACTACTACCGTTCAAAGAGTGCTGATGATGAAATCTGTAGCTGGTTGCGAAAATGCATTCTACTCAGCTAATATCGTTAGAAATAGTTGGTTTTTCTAAAAAAGTGTCTTTCAACATTAATGGAAAATATAAATTTCTTCCAAGGAAAAATAAATTTAAAAAATTAACTTAAGCCAAAATAATAAAAGCAAAAATTTGTTTTTTTTTTCAAATTTAAAAATTCTCTCCTGCCTGATAACACTTACATACAAAAAGTAAAAAAAACAAAATATTTTAATGTTTCTTTCCTCTGTGATTTAGACAAAGTAATAGATAGTTTGGTGAATGCCTCAAGTCCTCAACCAGTGCCGGACAGCCAAAAATCTATAAAAAATCATTATCGCAATTCACCCTCTCATAATAGTGTACGCAGTTCCTATGACAGTTATTATGGCAGCAGTTCCAAGCGTACACCTTCCTCAAAACGCAACATATTTGACCGAGCTCACAGTCCCGCCGTTTACTGTGTAAGATTTTTTTTTTTTTTTTGTTGATAAAAAATCCATTTTAAAACTAATTTTTTTTTTAAACAGAGTCTACGCAAACCTAATCTGCAGGACTACAGCAATTCTCCACCACCAGCCGGTTTCTTTCCACATGATCTGGATGATATATATGAGAGCAAACATGATCATCAGTATCTAACCTATTCTGGTATTACCAGCCAGCGCCAAGAGCGTCCTAGCATTAATTCCATATTTCATCGTGTAGGTGCTGCTCCAGCATCCCTTGACGAATATGCATTCGATAGTCCCAAGCGGCACTCCTTAGATAGAGGCTATTTAAATATACCACGTTATCGTTTTGATAATAGCAGTTTTATTAAGTCACTTAGTATTAATGAAGACGATGACGATACATCCTCGCCCAAAGAACATAAACACAAGCACAAAGACCATCACCATCATCATCACCATTCGATACAGGAAATGCTTAAGCATTTTGGCAAGAAAGTACACATTTGGCCGCGTAAATCTCACGATGCAACTAGTAGTGTTTGTACTTCACCGCAAAATGATCCACAGGAAAGTTTTCGTACACGTTCGAAAAGTTTAGATGTTAATACGGCTAGACGTACAAATCAAATTTTAGAAGATTGTGGTGCCACCTATAGGATATTTGATAAGATTGTAAAAGAAGGTAATTCAAAGGGTAAGAGGATTTTTCTTCTAAAATACTCACACACACAAACATACACACAAAAATATTGTTGTTGTATTTTTAAACTTGGTACTTGCATAAATATCTTTATCGTTTCAATATACTTTTCGATTTATTTGTTTGTAGAACTTGGTTTTTATTTTAAATTTAATGCTTTTGTCTTATCAATTTTTTTGTGATTTTATTTAGGTGCTCATATGCGTCGTGCTTCAGCTGATTTGGAGAAACGACGAGCTTCACTAGGTGCTGCCAGTAGGGGTTTACGTGGTGATGGCACCTTAGATCCATATCATGCCGCAATATTATTTAGAGACTCAAGAGGGGTAAGTGGCATTCGTTATTTTTATTTGAAAATTAGAAATAAGAAAAATGCTCTATGACTTTCGCGAATAGATTTTTTTTACGAAAACCAGGGGTCGCCCTTATATATGCATTGGGTTGCGTTGGTATTAGGAAAATAGGTTATGGGAAGGAGTATAGAGGAACTAATGTTTGTTGACATTTGAACTAAATTTCGCGATATTAACTGTGACAGTAAAGGCATTCTTTTGAAATTTTTTTTCACACGAACTGGGCGGCTAAAGAACGAATTTTCCCTGTAATGCGTTGTGCAATACACTGGCCATTCTACTGCAAATCGGTGTACTCTTCTTTAAAGAAAGGTATCACGCACAAAATCTCTGGATTTTAGAGGCAAGTTCCCCGAATTCTTTAGAGCACATTTAAATATAGTATCGATTGAACAATGAGACACATCCCACTATATGACGGTGCTAAAGTAAATCGATACGGTTAGATACCCCAACCTCATCCAGGAGCTCCTTCGGTCGTTCTTGTGCGCGGTAGAGTAGCTGCGCAAGATACTTTGGAGCGGTTGTATTCCATTTTTGGTCGGGCATAGCTGGAATAAATATTTAGAAGATCAAATGTGGTACCTTATTTGAAGAAGCCAAGATACTTGGATGCTTTTTTGACACAAGAAAACTGTGTTTCGTTCAGCAGGTATCAGACTGGATTGCTGTGTTCAGTACATTAAGAGTTTATGTCTTCTTTGATCGTTTTTAAGTCCAAATTCAATATCTCGTAATTAAGGTTACCAGCACGAGTTCCTTATTCCCAAACATAAACTGATTTGGCATTCGATAACTATTTACAAAATATTATTTATAAAATCCTATGGATTTTCGTTTACATTAATTCATCTCATAATAAAACAGAAGAATCACATTTTCAAATCTGATCTTAATTTAATTACCTCGACTTTTGAAATCCGTAGTAGACTGCATGTTACAAATAAGCACTACTTTTTAAGAAAATTTTAAGTTGATTTGTTACACGATAGTTAGTTTTTACTCGCAAACGGTCGAAGAGGGGGTATAACTGCCCCATTGTGACACGACCATAGCCCCCGTCAGGTGTATTTCCCCTTATTGTAAATATCAACGGCGATACAATTGACGTTTACTTGCAATAACATTGCTGTCAAATTATATAGAAATGACATATCTTTCATCTCCTAAAAATATCGGTAACATATCGATATCAATACAAATCTAACTAAATACTAATCCCGGGTCAAGTTAATGACTGTGAACTAAATCCGCTTTAGCTGAAATTGGTAACGACCAGAGTACTGCAGCCGGTGTTTCAAAAACAAGTAACCATTATTCAACACACAAAAAAACAAGTTACTTCTACGTCATCTTTTAAATATGCCGTAGCACTCCTTATGTTTATTCATTTTATATGTATCAGAATAATGATTGTGTTTCAACTTTGCACAAAAAATCATGCACAACATGTAAGTTAATCATACCGAGTGTTTACCACATTTTCAACTGTGCATGTTCGACACTCGGTTTTAATATGAAGGCTTGATTTAATCATTTAGAGTTGATGATGAAATTTTGCACAATGCATGTTTGATACTCGGTACAAATTAACATACTTTTTGCGTTGTTTGGTATGATTAAGATTGAAAAACGAAGTACAACATGCAATAATGCAAAAATATAGAAATGAAAGAAATCATTGTGTTAGCATTAAATAATTTACTGCCTACAAAAAAGAAGTGAATGTTAAAGTGTGTGTTGGTAGTTTAGTTATTTAAAAACATTTCGTCGTAAAAAATCTTTTTAAAATTAGATAGAGCATCTCTTAATTTTTGTGATAAAATATTTTACCCATTTTTATAATAAAATTTTTATTGAATTTTAGGATTAAAGATAAGAAGTACTTATTACACTTTTCATGTAAAGAAAACCCATTTTATTTTTGTTTTTGAATAAAAATAAGTTTTAATATTTGCTTTTTATTTTCGAGAAAAAAATTAATGCCTGACTTTCCTCCTTATTTCCTAAAACGCAACGCCCTAGAACAAAAACAAAATGTATGAAAATGTTTTTTAAATTTATATTTTTTCCATACATTTGTTAGAGTTATAATGCGTTGCGTTTTACGTAAATAGGCCCTTTGGTTTACCGCAGAACATTGCGCATTAATGTCTACAATATGATTTAATGCCTTTTGTATACATACGTATGTATGTATTTGCATTGTTTAATCTTTTAAGTTCGTTTTTCAACTTTAATCATACCAAACAACGCAAAAAGTATGTATATTTGTACCGAGTATCAAACATGCATTGTTCAAAATTTCATCATCAACTCTAAATGATTAAATCAAGCCTTCATATTAAAACCGAGTGCCGAACATGCATAGTTAAAAATGTGGTAAACACTCGGTATGATTAAATTGCATGTTGTGCATGATTTTGCCCGCAACTTTTCGATCGAGTGTTTTGATCGATTGTATATGAAAATTTGTATGCATGCACAAATCAACAAAAATGTGATTTTTGCAGATCACTGGTAACGACTTACGCAATAAGGGAAATACTTTCATTTAACTCATTCCAACCGTAGGATATCTGAACAGATTATTCAATCTGCATTTAAATACCTATCAGGGCATTCATTTTTTAATTTTATACGAATCTCTATGTATGTTTTCTGGCAGATTTATAGAGAAGATAAAATACTCTTATTCGTTTCCCTATCCCCACAACTACAACAATGATCGTTGAAAGGGAACCCGACTCAGCTGTGCTCCCACATCCCAGTGACTTGCTTAGATTGACAGCAACCTTGGTTTATCCCTTGGATTACGGTTTATCAGTTGTATTTTACGTTTTTCGGCGAAAGAAGACCACATTAAACTAAAGACACTGCATGTACTTGCGAATAATAATGCCTAATGAGAAGCATCAATACCAAATTAGTCCCTGTACGCAGGGCCCGGCCTAATATAAGATAGCCAGCTTGACCTTGACAAATATTTCTAAAATTGCATTCATCAGGCAGATGATATAAGAAACTTATCTTAATACTTTCCTAGTAGACGCAAGATCTAACACTACAATTCATCCTGGAACCGTCTATATAAATCTTGACATCAAAGTTCTTCAAAAGATTTCCCCCTTCACCATTCACTTTTGCAGGAATAAGAACTTTGAACACTCTATGATCGAAGGTAGTGTTTCAAGATTCTCAGTTCTATCCATTGTTTTCTAAAAAAAAGTAGATTTAGTTTATTGCTCTAGCCCTTTTTAACTTCTTTTAGACCTACAGCTGCATGAAGAGACGTAGAGATTTATATAAACTGTGTTTAAAAGCAGTGATGCCACATGGTTGATATCAATTGCTTTCAGCACAATTAACCCATGCAGTGAATTTAAAAGAAATCTTTAAAAATATAAGGTAATCGATCAAGAGAGTTAAGAATTTGTGCCGTGGCTGACGAATTATTAGGCAACATTAACATAAGGTTTTGTCAACAGAAAAAAAAAACGAACTCACCTGTGCTTTGATTACAAACATTTGTTTTTAATTTTTGTTTTTTGTAAAATGCCTTAAGTAAGTAACTGGTATGTATACCGATACCGATATATGTAATCAAATATCGGTAAACATTAGTTTCAAATTTAACATCAGACTTAAACATCTCTAAATTGCGAATTGGATATACAGGGTGTCTGGGGATAGATATATATTTTTAAAGTAAAATAAAAAACGTAATAATTGACACAACGTTTTATTAAGAGAATTGAGCGATAGAATGGAAATGCGGGTTTTATTTTTTAAAGAGTATGTAATCCAGATGTCTTCCGTCGAGTTCAAAACGAAGCCTTTTGTTCTGCGCCACACGCTGCAGTAAACTTGATTTAATTGAGCTGATTTTTCAAAAAATATTTTCCTTAAAAGCCACAAGAGTTTGGTCGCCCCATAAAAAAAATCCATGGGGGCTAGATCGGGTGACCTCGGTGGCCATAGGAATTTTCCCGAAGCAAATTCATCGAAGCTCTGGCTGTGTGTGCAGTCGCCCCAACCTGTTGAAATAACATGTGTGAAGAGTACGATCGATGAGCTCGCAGGTTTGAAAAAACGAATTCCGTAATCATGCGTCGATAATTTTTACCGTTGACATTTGTCGCCTGGCCTTGAGGATTTTCAAAAAAATGGTCCAATTATCTTCTGCGTGGATAAGGCACACCAAAGAGTTACTCTGAAGCGATTCAATGGTTTTTGATGTTTCAATCTAGGTTTGCGGGTTCTTGGAGATTAGTAACGGCAGTTTTGCTTTTTGACGTGGCCGTTTAAGTGAAAATGAGCCGAGTTGCTCCTAAAAGTGTAAAAACGCTCTAACATCGTTTCGCAAAAGTTGTTGCGTAAATCAGAGCCACTTTCTTTCAGTTCTTGAACGATTTGAATTTTAAAAAGATGGAACTTCAGATCCTTTTTTAAAACATCGTGAATAATCGCTCTTGGAAGCTCTAGTGAGGCTGCTGTTTTCCGTACTGAAAGTCGAGGATTTTCACGTAAACTGCTCTCAACCAGTTCAGTGTTTTCTAGAGTCCTTGAAGATCGACTGGGCCCTGGCCGTGGGACATTTATAGCCGAAGCAGCTGCGCAGAATCTCTGCATCCACGAACGAATTAAATCTACACTCGGTCCATCACGTATTCGCGGAATACCGAACTTTGAACAAAATTGTCAACGAGTAATTACGTAAGAATCATTACTCTTAAAAAATTTCTCCATAGCAAACGCGCGATGCTCACTCGACCACTGCGACATCGTAACTGACAAATCCGCACAATCGATAATTCCAAAGGCGCGATCACCCCTCTGCACCGTTTATTACTTTTTGAAATAATCGTATTTAAAATTATAAATTTGTCACCAGACACCCTGTATAAAAAAATTTGCTAAGAAAATAAAAACTTTATTGTTCTAAATATATGACATTAAATTTCAATTTTTTTTTGTTAATATTGTACATTGTTGAACGTATTTTGCATTCAGAGCCACAGCATTTTCGTTTTAATTTTAATGTATTTATTTGTTTAATAGAAAGACACAGCGCCGTATTTTATATACAGTTTCCGTTTGCTTTGCACAGGTTGTTATCATTGTTGTATTCAAGGTCTTATTACAATTACTTATGCTAAGCTGTTTTTATTCCCTCATTACTATTTAGCTACAGCGGCAAACAGCACATGAGATTCTTTGGTTTTTCTTTTTATAATTTGAACATTTAATTTTCTGCATTTTTTTTTGTTGTTACCATTAATTTTAATTACTTTTTTTGCTCACCTCATAAATTACCAGCGTATTTAATGCGTATTTGATTGCATTTCTCTAGTTTTTTTTTATCAGCCTCGAACTTTTGTATGAACTTTAAATGCAGCTTGTTATTGGCGTTTTAAATCTAAAACATTTGTTCAAGTTTGTTTCTGTAGTTTTTTTTTTAATTTTCATATTAATTTGTAACAAATGTATAAGTGAATACACTTAATAATATCAGAAAGCTTTTATAATATAAAAGCTTTTTTCAGCCAACAGAGTAATGTTATGTTATTTAATTTAAAAATGTAATTAGGATTTAAATGATATTTTTATAATACAGATGGCGCTGGTAGGTAAAGGTTGCCTTACCATTTAATCTATATATACATAGTTCCAAAATACATATGTAAATACGTACATGGTTTTATATAAAAATTCGAAATTTTTTTCTTGGCTTAACAGTTTAATTTAAAAATCAAGCAATGATTGCTTTTTGCTAATTTTTTAATATGTTGGATCGGAGCAGGAAATGCGAGTGGAAAATTATATAAAGTCGTTGTAAAAAGGTTGCCTTGAATTCTTAGTTTTTCTTATAAATACATACTGATTAAAAAAAAAAGTTGCTTATGTGTTACAAAATTATAACCAACTTATTTAAAATTTCTGAAAAAAAAATTTTTTTGATAAAAAAAATCATGAAAGCAATACCTTGTAGAAGATTTGAGGTCTACAGTTTTAACAGTTGGCGCCATATTTCGTATGAAAAGTTTGATTAAAATCGTTCGAGGCCAAGCTCCTATCAGTTTTTTTCCCAAATGTACGCATACTGGAACTACAGGGTGTCTGGTGGAGAATTTATATTTTTAAATACGATTATTTCAAAAAGTTATGAACTGTGCAGAGAGAAGGGTGGTGCAGTTGAAATTATCGATTGTGCGGATTGTCAATCACGAAGTCGTAGTGGTCTAGTGATCATCGCGCGTTTGCTGTGGAGACATTTTTTTAGAGTAATGATTCTCACGTAATTGCACGTAATTCGTTCGTGGGTGCAGAGATTTCGCGCAACTGCCTTGGCTATAAATATCCCATGGTCACGGCCCAGTCGATCTTCAAGGACTCCCGAGAACAGAGCAGCCTCACGCGACTTCCAAAAGCAATTATTCATTAAATTAAAAAAAGGATCTCTAGTTTCATCCTTTTAAAGCTCTAATCGTTTAAGAAAGGAAAGGTTTTGAGTTGTATTTACGCAAAAATTTTTTTTTGAGCGACAAGGCTCTTTTTCACCTAAACGGCCAAGCCAACAAGCAAAACTATCGTTACTGGTCTCCAAGAACCCACAACCCTCGATTGAAACATCAAAAACCATTGCACTGCCTCAGGGTAACTGTTTGGTGTGCCTTGTCCACGCATTTATCTCGTGCGCCATTTTTTTTCCAAAGTTCGCGAGGCCAGGCGACGAATGCCAACGGTAAAAATTAATGACGCATGATAACGGAATTCTTTTTGCCAAACCTGCGAGCTTATCCATCGTACTCTTCACACACGTGGTTTCAACAGGATGGATCGACTGCACATACAGCCAGAGCTTCCATGAATTTTCTTTGGGAACATTTTTTTCTCAAAAACTGATCAGTCGCTTTGTGGATATCCCATCGCCACCGAGGTCGCCCCATGGATTTTTTATGGGGATACCTTTAAGAGAGGGTTTAAAATGACAATCCCCAATCTCTTGTGGCTTAAAAGGAACATATTCGTCAAGAAATCAGCTCAATTGAACCAAGTTTACTGCAGCGTGTTGCGAAGAACAAAAGGCCCTGTTTAAAAAAGTGGGTTCAACTTGACGAAAGACATCCGAATGACATACTCTTTTTAAAAAATTAAATTCGCATTTCAGTTCTATCGCTTAATGCTCTTAATAAATCTTTGTGTCAATTATTACGTTTTTTATTTAAGTTTAAAAATATAAATCTACCACCAGACACCCTGTATTTTGTACCTGGTCTACAGTCGATAACTGTTATAGTTTCCGAGATGAAGCGTATAAAAATTTTATTAAAATTGTCAATTTATAATGGGGCTGCCCCTCTCCCTGCTCCTATCCAACTATTTTTCCCCTTGAAATGTACGAATTTTACTGGAACTACTAAGTTCCTAGTTTCAAATTGATAGCTATTATAGTTTCTTACTTAAAAATTTCACAAAATAATGCAATTGTAGGGGGAATACTCCTTCTCCTCCTATCAAAAAAAATTCATAATATATGCCGCCGCCTATTAAGTCTATATGACAGCTTTTGTGACGTCTGTGGCAATATTTTCTAAGATATATATAGTGATATACTCTTATGCAAAAAACGGCTTATTTTAGGTTTTTGCTTATATCTCGGTCCGTAGTCAACCGATTTTGCTGATTTCAAATAGTGGTCTGCTTATGAATATTTCTGATAGTTTGACATCAAACCATTTTTCATTCGAATTTCTTTCGCTTCGTAAGCTTGATTTTAACAGACGGATAATTGGGCATGGCTAAATCGACTTTTCTTTCTATAAGGAGCCAAAATATATGTTCTTAATGGGATGGCAAATTGATATTAACGAAATTACAAACTGAATGACAATGACTAATATATACCCGTATCACTATGTGAAGGGTATAATAACCGTCGATCTCATTTACATAAACAAAGTTTTTTTTTTTTTTAAATTTGTAGACTTTACGAATCATTAAATATTATTTTTATATAGAAGTTTCAGGTTTAAAAGAATTTCAAAAATGTGACAAAAATTGGACGATACACATTTAAATTTTATTGAGAAATTCCTCACAAAAATTTAATGTAACCAAGTGGCATCACTTATTACATAATATTTGTACGTTAGTATGTACATACATACTAATGCACGTAAATATGTATGTAAAAACGGTTTTCATTATTTTTGTAATTTTTTTTTTGTTGGCATTTAATTTAAAAATCTGTAGTTTATTGAAATTAATTTACAATATCTTATCAGTTGTGATTAAACTATTATTATCATGCAAATTATCATCTGTCGTCTTCTGTCTACACAAAATTTCACAACTTGTTTGTTAGAAGTGTTTTAAATATAATTTGACAAGGGATCATTCAATTGCTTTTATGGGCTTGTTTTCAATGATTTTTTTGATGGTTTTTTTTTTTATTTTATAAAATGTTTTCTTTTAAGTTTACGTCATATATTTCAATTATTATTGATAAAGAAACTTGAGTCATATCTTTTAAAATTTGATTTGTTTTAATACAAATGTACATATGTAGGTAGGTGCTCCTTCATATGTATATTAACTCACGCACATACATACCCACCGTATATGTAGTACATATTCGTTAAAAGAATTTAAAGTAAATAAAAAGTTAATTATAAACTAAATACACAAAAATTTATTTAGGTTAAATTTTTAACAAAAAAAATCTTTAGTATAAGATTTTAACGAAGCCTTTACATACATAAAAGGGTTCTTTGTGTGGAGAGTAATTTTCTTGGTGTATAAAAAAAATTTTAAACGCGATAAAAAGCTTAAGCTTTACGGCAGGGATAGGCAACACAAACTAGGGGTTGTCATGTAAACCGATAGTTTTCGAAATTGGGTTTTAAAGCATTTGTGTAACGACTTTTAAAATTATAAGTTTGGAGCTTTTATTAAAACCAGCATTCCAATTTAGAAATAAAAACACGATACTAAAATTTATAATTTTGAAATATCTATAAGGCATTTTCAAATCCGATTCCGACAGCTATTGGCTGTCAGCTCATCTGAGACTGATTAAAATTTCTAATGCTTTTTATACGTGCAAATTTGCGCGGCATGGAAGAGTGCCTATCAATGCTTAATGGTCACATATGCGTACACGCAAAGTTCTTATGAAGGTACCTATTCCGAATAGCTTTGAATATGTATTAATAGAGAATAACAAAAATAAAGAATTGCTAAAAGTTATGCCAAAAGGTATATATAAATTTGGTGGCCGCAGCGGCGAATTCTTAAAATTTTTACCCCAAACTCAATATTTAATGTTTTTTTATTTAAAATTTGACATATCAGTTGGTTAACTAACCCAATCAGCTGGTAGCTTTGACTGTGTGTAATTGAACCATATTTTTTTAATATAAACATTAGGTTTAATTAATTATGTAAAGGTTGGGCAAAAAATACTATCAGTTATTTTATTAAAGCAACCTTATTTGCCTTACATTAATGTTTACATTACCCTTATTAGATCCTGTCCGTTTATGACTTAAGTCTAGGAAATATGAAAAACGTTGATGGATATAAAAAATAAATTTAATGCGTTTCTTTATCTGCAAAAAATAAAAATTTGGTGGGACATGAATTTGAGCCTAACATTATAACAGAATTCTCTTAAAGCAACTAAGTTTAACTAAAAATAAAAAACTCATAAAAAAAACACAGGAAACGGTGACAACAATATAACAATTGTATGAATATGGTAGCCTTGCAATTCCAATCTGATGGTACGTTCACACTTTGCAACGTGTTTATGCAACACTATATTATGCAACTATTAAATATCAAAAAATTTTGATTTTTTTTGAAGCCTCGAATGCAACATTAAACGAAACCATAAGCACAACTATACATAGTAAAAAATTCCTATGTATCAGAAAGAAAAACTTGCTTTTAAAATGAAATTTTCTTTCCAAAGCTAACATCACTAGAGTAAAAAGACAAAAAAAAATATTAATTTCTTCATTTGAAAAAATAAGAACAAAATTGGATTTGAACTACACCCAAATATAAAAACAAAATAATTTAAAAAACAATTTTTTTTATATAAAAAACGTAGTTTAAAAGTCATTTACCATTTCATCCCCTCCCTGGCTCTTTTGCAATGACAAGTTATCGAATTACGCTCGTATTCATAATAATTAAAGTAGACTTATTTAGAGCTTATTTAACAATTACACCATATACATCTGTCAAATAAGCGCATAATAACCCTACTTTAGTTTTTATGAATATGGGGGTTAATATTTTTGTATCCAGTCTTTTAGTACACATATCAACAAATTAAAACAAAAAACTAATGAAAACGTAATATATCATCCCATCCCTGACTCTTGTGCAAAATTCATTAAATAAATATTATTTTAACCAGTTTTTTAGTATAGTATTTATCTTTAAATCTTATTTACATAAATACAAATTTAATTTTTTTATGTGTTGAGCAAAAAACCCCTATTTTTACGCGCCTTTTTTATTATTTATTTTTGATTTGAGCACTGGTTTAGCTTTCAATTACCGATTCTGCTTTTTTTTATTTTAACGAGCTGCCACACTTTCTTAAAAAACAAAAAATTAATTGAATAGTAATGAAAAAACCCATATTATAATGAAACCGTTCAATTGAGGTTAATTAAAGGAGGATTTCAATACAAAGTCAAGAACTACATAGGTGTTAATACATAATTTCTGCCTGCTTTAATGTTTTATCCAATGGTCTAATATTAATGTGATTTTAATTTTCGGCTTTACATGAATAGCTTTTTACTCTTAAAAGAAGCATTTCTAAAAACTATAGAAAATTTCAAAGCAACTACAAAAAATTTTAATTAAAAACCTAACGATCTAAATAAATATTTATTTAAAAGAACTCACTTTTTAAAATGTATTTACTTTGGGACATCCTAAATAGATAAAACTTAGGGCTTTATTAAAATAAAATTATTTTAGAAAATTTTAATCAATATTAACAAAGATGGAAAAATGTAAAATAATGAGTTTTCCATCCCTGTTAGCTAAGTATATCCATAAATAAATGCTCACTTAATAAGTAGAGTGTGATAATAAAAATATTTGTGTTTGTTTTTTTTATCGAAAAGAGAGCTGCCAGACGATTAAATGTTATATTTATTTCCAAACTTAAAAACAGTTCTTTCCAATGTTTACCTGTTCTGCGACCAAGTGTGTAATAGGAGCATTCCATGAAAAAACGGAAATCTGAACAATATTACAAACATTGACTTTTTTTATATTTTTGCATCTACATAGAGAGATTAAGTTTTCATCTCAAAAAATTGACATTCATCGTGACGAGTAGATCACTATTTTCATAAATACCGTTATTTGTTTGAGAGTATAAAGAATATAGCTTTTCTTTTTCATTTTACACCATTTTTTGAGAGGTCGCTTCTAATACTTTTTTTCACATTAGAACTAATATTCTTTTCTGTGTTAAAGGGATTGGTGAGCAGTATTAAACTGTACAATATTAATTGTTGTAAAGTGCTTTGTTCCCGAGAAAATAATTACAATGCAAAGGTAAATTTCTATGTCCCACACGTGACGCCGTTTTCCTTTTTTTATTAATAACTGTAAGGCAAGTCAACTAAACAAATTGATTTTTGTTGTTTACAGCTAACTTTTGGTGGTCTAAAAGCTGACAAAAAAATTTGCACTTAAACACTTAGCATATAGTTTTTCTTTCGTGATAAAAAGTGTCCCACACGTGACGCCAAGAATTAACATATCTGAAATCTTTAAATTTTTCTGCCATCTACAAACTATATTTGTAATTTACTGCACTACATTTGTGGCTTATCCAAATATGACTAAAATACAACCTTCCACCAGTACTGAACATATCCGGAAACTTCGCGGAAAGCGTAAGAAAGATGATCCAACCTTTAGCCCTAGCTGATAGAGAAGAATACGTGAGCTTTATAAGCGAAAAAGAGAAAGTATTTCAGAAATCGATTTAAAAACTTTGCAAGTTAAGGAAAAATGTAAAAAAAGCCTGCAAAGGGCCTAATAAAGAAATCGATGTCAAAATATTGACAGACCTTCTGTTAGTACCAAAACCTTCTTAAAAGTCCAAACAAACTTTATCGAAAGCTATTTAAAAGGCTTTAAAAGCCCTTCCTCAATTGCCAAGCAAAAAAAGAGCGATAACAACCAAATAAGCGCCTAAATTGAATATTGCTCCAGCCGAAAGTTCAAGCTTGGACATGTCAAATGTCAACTCGTAATACGAGGATGTGAAAGCCTTTTATTACCGTCCAGATATAGTAAAAACCTGTCCAGGCGCAAATGCTTTGGTTGTGGTTTGGGGAAGTGGAATTAAAGAAAGGCGTTGGAAGAATTATTTAACTATTTATCTACGGGAAGCTTTCTGCATTTTTACGGAATTTAATCCTAATATAGAAATAAAATTTTAAAAACTTTGTAGTCTTAAACTTTAAGATGTGCTTTCCATAAAAAACACTCCTTCAGATCAGTGCAAATTTATAACACATGAAGACAAACAAAACTACTGTAACGACTGGTTGCTGAAAAATTTATGTGATCTTTATTTAGATGAAGTGCTGGAAAAATTAATGTGACTTTTTTCTGATAATAAAAAACTATTACTGTCCATAGACTTAAGCATAAGTCTGCATATGAAAAGAAGGGGAAAAATTCAGATAACAAATCACGTTTGACAACCCATTAAACAAGTTAAGTTGAACTGAAAGACAAACTGAATTCAGTTCATATTGTGATGAAACATGTTAATTTAAAGAAAATCCAAGTAGATGAATTTCAAAAAGACCAATTTAATGAAGGTGTACGTATCCTTCAAATTGATTTTGCAATGCCTTTCGCTTGTGAATACCAGAATGAAGTTCAAAGCGCACTATGGTCGCGAACGAGTGTCCTGTTGTTTAAGCTTCAACTTTTTACAAATTAAATTTTCAAGCATAGAGTAAGTGCGGGTAATGTCGTATACCTATATGTTTTTTAGATTGCCACACTTTTAATTTCGTGACGATTTTACTCATATATCGACTTTTGCTGATGATACCGCCTTTCTCAGTATTCATAAAGACCCTAAAGAGGCCTCGAAACAACTGCAGCATCACGTATCCCAAGTAGAAAAATGGGCAAAATTATGGGGTATTAAAATAAACGAACAAAAGTGCACCCACGTTACATTTACGTTACGCAAGGAAACGTGTCCCCCAATTTTTATTAACAACCATACGGTGCATCAACGTATTGAAACAAAATATCTTGGCATTCACTTAGATCGCCGCCTCACATGGAAGCTCCACATAGATGAAAAGTTGTCACAATTTAAACTTAAAACAGCCCAAATCCATTGGCTAATTGGTAGAAACTCTGTGTTACGTCCTGATTGTAAACTTCTGCTCTGCAACTCAATTTTTAAACCAATTTGGTGCTACGGGATACAAGTATGGGGCACTGCTTCCGCCTTTAACATAGAAAAGATTCAACGCCGACAAAACAAAATTTTAAGAATAATAACTGGTGCTCCTTGGCATGTTAAGAGCAGCAACATCCAAGGAACTAGAAGTTCCACAAGTAAAATGCGAAATCCTTAACTATGTGGACAAGTACTTTAATAAGCTGGAAAATCATCCCAATCCGCTAGCTCGAAACATCTTGCACCATAGCGGACACGCCGTTTAAGGAAAAACTTGTGTTCTTCCACCAGCAAAAAAAGTCGATCACACACCAAAACGATTTCTTGCAACTGACTCCCAAAATTACTTGCAAATATTAATTAAAGTATTGCTTTATTAATTTTCTGAGAGCAGCAATATATTTAGCCTCTTTTTGTTATTTTTATATTATTAGCTTAAGAAAAAACTTACAATACCACAATACCAGTCTATACAACGTTACCCGCACTTACTCCACCTTATGTGCTCGGATACGAATTTTAAAGACAAAAATGAATTTTTTTATTTTTTAAATAAGCTTTTCGATTTAGTAAATACGAAAAATGAAGATTTACCTTTAGTGGAAATAGTTTGGAGCAATGGCTCGACATCAGAATTGAAAAACCGCTATATGGTAAAATTAATATCAATGCTGAGCGCAAAGTACGCAAAGCCATTTTTTGCAAATATTTTGCTACAACTAATGGAAAGGGTATAATAGATGGAATCGGCGAAAATATAAGGAGATTGGTATGAGAGAGAATGATAAGCCAAAGCAAACATTTTGTCATTTAGTCAGCTAAATTTTTGGCTTATTTGGCTTCTTAATTAGTTTCAAAAACCCAGGTAATTTATATGCTATCCTCAAAAATCTAAGAAAAAATTAAATCTGAATCACCATGCCATTAGAGGAATTTCAAACTTTTATTTCATCAAGGCCAATCAAAATATTGTGGACTGCAAAGTTATAGCTTACCTGTAGACAAAACTGCAATTAACTTTTGATTTTTGTGTATTTTATAAAAATAATTTCAACTGTGTCCCTTACGTGACGCCATTTGTCCCTTACGTGACGAAATAAAAAAGTTAATTTTTACCTATAAATATTTTTTTTATTAAAAATTTATTACCATCATAAGAAAGCGTGGTTGTTAGTTGTAATTTCTTTCTTAGACATCTTTTCTCTATGTGCAACTGATTCGCTGAAATTTGGATTTAAACACTACAATTTTAAATGTTGGTTGACTCAGGCTGTCCCACACGTGACGAAGTTTGTTTAATTTTTTCTTTAATATTTTCTGAATTATTAAAAACAAGTTCGATGTAAGATTGAAGACTACCACGCAGTTTAATTAATAAAAGAAAAAAAATTGAATTCTGAATTACCAATTAGAAGTTGTATGTAAAATAAGTGCTAAAAAATAGTTGAATTTGTCCAACACGTGACGGTGGAATGCCCCAATACAGTGCAAGCTCCCTTAATGCAACCAACTGAGTATAAATTATGAAAAATAAATTTTATTAAAGAAACAAATTATTAAAAAAAATATTTGATTAAAAAACATTAAAACACAAACATTTAATTAACGTTTAACAAATCGCAAAAACTGCAGAAATTTTAAGTTTTTTTCCAAACTTAATAATTCTAAAATTAATTTAAAGCGTATAAAATACATGAAAAGAGAACTTAAAAAACCTTAATAATAAACAAATTAATTAATTTTTTGAGAAAAGTTGCGAAGATTGAGCTTCATATATATATTTATTTATTTATTTGTTTTATTTATTTATTTTTTAATTGTGTTAACTGAGTTAAAAACGTAAACAATTTATTGGTTGCATTTATCCAAGGTTGCGTTAGGCGAGGGGGGCACTGTGTTTACGAAAAATATATGAATGATAACAAACATTTTTAATGTTGGAATTTTTAACAAATGTTATTAGCAACAAACACAACAATTGAAATTAAATTTCAAATTTTTTTCTTTTGGTTAAAAACTAAAATCTAATAATCTGGCAATGGAAATTGCAAATTATAAGTTATTGAATGTGTATGCATATGGTAAAATTTGTCGTATTGTTATACCCTACATCAAAAGATCAACTTTGGGTTCAGTGAAAGGGTTGCATAAAAACATCCATCAAAGAAGTTTTAATTTTACACAAGATTTTTTAGAGCAAAATAAAAATATGATTGAATAATGCAACATGCCACAAATAATGCTGCCATATGTTTTTTTTTTAATAAAATAAAAATTGAAATTTTAAAAAATTAATAATCCTTAAAAATGCGAAAAATAAAATGAGAATATAAAATGTAATGTTTTTTTAGCGATTTTGTTTAAAGTTGAAGTTGTTTGGGCAAAACGTTTGTTTACATTGTTATACGTCTGTTAACTACTTGTTGTTTTATCTGGCATCACCAGACGTGGATTTAAGGGAAAGGGAAGTTTTTTATTTATATTTGAACTGATTGTTTTAAGACAATTTTGTTATTATTATTTTAGGCTCAAGTTCAATTCCTACTAATTTTTTATTTTTTTGCAACCGAAGAAAAATTTATTTTCTTAACTTTTACTTTATTAGCGCTAGTTTTAGAAAAAAGCATTTTTTGAAAAAGCAAGTTATTACCAATCTAGCCAAATAGAATGTATATTCGAAATTAGCTACGATTTTCATCATCGGTTCTCCTTGTTCTGTTATTAGTCAATTGGTTGTTAACATCAGCTTATTAAACCCAGTGACTTAAGTACCGTGGTCAGTCAGCACGAAGTTTTTTTTTTCTTTTTAAAGGAACCAAACAAAAGCGTTTTTTCTTTTGTTATTCTTATACTAACGCCATCTAGTGTATGCAGGGTTTTAACCATCTATCAGATTAGTATAGAAAGGTTGCCACATTTTATGTACAGCTTTAAATTTTTATCCCGTACCGTTTCTGTTTTATTCGTTTTTTTATTTATTAATAGTTGAACTATTTTTTTAAGACAATTTCTTATGACTTCGATCCCCACTGAATTCTTAATTTTTGCAAATGAGAAAATTAATTTTCCACTTTATTAGCGCTAGTTTTTACCAACACTGGCCAAGTAGAATGCATTTTTGAAATCAGCTGCAATTTTCATCATTACTACTATTTGACAGGTACATACATAGGGCCAGTGGGCTAAATAGTTGATGTTGATGATGCAAATCGTTGCTGATTTCGAAAATGCAATTTACTCGACTAGTATCGGTAAAAACTTACTTTTTCAATTAATGTGTTTTTCTAAAACTAACGCTAATAAAGTGAAAAATAAGAAAAAAATAATTATTTCAGTTGCAAAAAACAAGAGTTCAGTAGGAATTGAACTTGAGCCTAAAGAGAATAGGAAAACATATCTCCCTCTACGAAAGAAAACAAAAGTATGCGGAATATGTGTCGTTTAAAAATTGCCTTAAAGTATACCGGCTAATGTACATAGTGTAAAATACTGAATGAAGTTAGTGAAGTCTGCCTGGGGGTACATCGAATTTAAAGGTACGTGGGATTCGGTACACAAAATTTATTTACGAACCTAACTTTAATTGATTTTAAATAAAATCACCTTATTATCTGAGGTCAAATTACGACATTTTATAGCGGTTTAAATCTTATTCGGACGTGCAAAATACATAGGCTTTAGTGTAAAAACTCTAAAATAATGTTTTAGATTGGTTTACTACTCAATGCCGTTATTTCTCGAAAAAAAACTAACTTCGTAGATAAACTCGAAAAAATTAAAAGTATAAATTAAAGATTAATTTCAATTGCTGCATGGTCAGATTTGAAAACTATTTATTTTAAATTTGTGAAATCATTCGGGTTTCACAACAAGAACGTGCCTTAAATTAATTTGAGTTAAAATTTGAACAAGTCCAACAAAACAAATATTATAATGTAGGGTATCATCATAACTTTTTGCTTTACCTACTATAGCATACGTTCTTGTTTTTTTTTAAATTATTATTTTGTGTGTTTATCTGGTTTTTTATTTGTGTCTATATTCCTCGTAGCTTGTTTATTTTACTTTTGAATAATCTACTCTTTTACGGTTGTACCAAAAGAAACCAGTTTCAATTTGCTAATAGTAGTGATCGGACGTTGAACGTAGATTTAATTTGAAAGATAGAAAAAAATAATAAAAAACAACGTGCATTGCACACTCACTTAAATAATTAAAAAAAAAATAAATTCCTCTAGTGTTGTGAAATTTTTATTAGTGATTTAAAACAAAGCATAAAGAAGTCTGTTTGTGTGTTGTTGCTGCCAGGTTTTAGTAAAAAGAAGAATAAGACAATTCTAGAATTTATTTTTGTGTATAGTTCTTTGTTTACCATGTTTAGACGTTACTCACTGTTCGATAATTCGGCTCAGCGTTTATCGTTATTGTCCAATAACGATAATAATAGCAAAAGTAAAAATAAAAATAGACGAAAAGTTTCTTTAGATCAAACAGTAGTGCCAGATATGCAAATTAGCCAGGGGGTGGCACCACCATCATCTAAACAAATAATTGCATTGCAGCAACGTAAATCGCGCTCCCTTAGTAATTCTCCCGTTTATCGTAAAAAGAAATATGAAAATTTACCCACTCTTATTGATCATTATTACGAATATACAGAAGAAGATTTGGAGACCATACAAAAACATGATCAAGAAAAACAAAATGTGCAAAGAGATAATATTTTAAATAATAAAACACAAAATAAATATGAAATTTCAAATGGAAATATCACTACGAAAACTAATGCTGTCAATGATAACATCGATGGCTTACGGCATTCACATCACGTAAGCCGTTGTCGTGATAACAAAGCGGATAGTAGTAGTAAAAGTCGTCGTAATAATTTACATAGTTTTGGAAACAGTATTGGTCTTACAAGGCACAAACGTTTACAAGTTCAGGCTGAATCCATGCCTACTGCAACTGCTAACACAAAAATCACAGCTTCTAGTTGTATAAGTGGTTGCAAACCTTTACAACCACTGGTTTTTAATACAAATAATGTCAGGCAACAAAATCAACGTCGCTATTCTTCTCCTGTTCATAGTTGTTTATTAGTACGTAGACGTAGTGATTTTGCTGATCCCTCATTTGCCAATCTACCACCATTATTAAATTCACTTAAGGTAAGTGTTTCCTTCAGGTGAATGCTCTTTTGCAGTGATACCAACTTAAAACAACATTTTATTTTGCAAGTCACAGCTGGAAAACTATATCTTCGACTTAATGCATATATCACTCTCAAATTTCTGCAACTAATTGGCATTTTTATAATCAAATAATTATCAAAAAAAAGTTTAAACAAAATATATTTTTTCAGTGAAAACTTAATAACAACCTAAGTGGCCAACATTATGCGTTTAAATTAAAATTAATGCTTTAAACAGAACTGGGACGAACGACGAATTTTTCGTTGTGAATATGCGTATTAGAAAATAAAACACATTTGTGCATATGAAAATGCCCACAAACAGGACGTCGACTAAAATTTGTTATGCGAAACGAACTCTGCAATAGGTTTATTCCTATTTCTTACGCCGACGAACGACGAATTATTTGGCACAGAGTGACCATTTATTTTGTTATTACTTTATACTTTAAGTATTATTTTCACTTTTTATTTGTTGCTTATAATACACTTAATGTATTTCTAATGTTATACATATTTTTAAATAGTTTTTTTTATTAATATTTTTTTTCAGTTAGTGCTTTTTTTTAAATATGGTCACTCTCTCACAGCTGTTTTATTCGTTCTAAATATGTTTCAGTTGACGATTTTACGAAAAGAATTTCGACAAAAGAATTCGTCGTGTAGTGCGAAATTCGTCGTTCGTCCCAGTTGTATTTAGAGCATAAGTTCATATGATTTTGACAGTTTTTTTTATGTTTTAGAACAAAAAGACATGTGTTTACCCGTGTTTTCCATTGTCTGTTTTTAAGGGAAATTTTCCAATAATGCTTTGCTTTTTGCAACGTTGCCACATTTTTATAGAGAACAAACACCCTAATTAATGGCTAGAAAAACTAAACTGTATTTAATGCTTTTTTATAGTTCAACCAAAATTAACTTAGTTGGTGTTTAAACACAAAATCAAGAAGCGGCCATTAGGGATTGTAATTTTGTTTTTGTATTATTTTCTGTTTCTTCTTATTGTTAATACCTTACGCCACTAGAGGTCATAATTGTCCAATGCGCTTCTGCTTATATATTTAATGTCTGAAGAAAAGCAACATCCACTTGCAGAAACAAGCAAGAAAATTATGGTCGGAAAATTTTGATCATAATTTACCATACACCATAACTTTGCTTATTCTTAAGAATAAAGTGAAAGTTGGTATAGGAGATGGCTTTCGTGAGTGGGGTTAATTGATTTTTGTGTAAACGGCTACTTCAAGAGTTACTATCAATAACACTACGTCTTGACTAGCCAAAAATTTGTCGAGACAAGAACATGAAGTCTGCAAAATAACTATAACAAATTTGTTTACGTTTTTTAGCGTGGAGGGAACGTACTCATGTTTATGTTTTGTCGATTCATAGTTTATTTATATGATAGTGTTAAGTATTAATCAAATAGTATTCCCTTTGCGCCTACAGTTTCACTTGTCGGTTTTAAATGTCTTCTATTTCCGCCATATGATTTCTAACTTAGCTTGGACACTTGTTTATGTTATACAATGGTTGTGTATACTGTGTGTATGTGTGTTCGCTACATTTTCGACAACCAAGCTGGAAATAGCAACAACAAAATACATGCTGAAATTTTACAGGAAGTTGTTGTTTTCGGGACGTTTCCACCTTCTTATTCCACCATGCCTACCTACAAGAAATGTAAATAAGTTAGCCATAACCATAACCTTAGAAACCAATTTAGTTTTGGTTTTTATGGCAACGGGTGTGGTTATAGCGTTATGACAAGTCACATATAATTGAACCTTTAAGAAACTTTTACTTTAACATAACTGGCTAAATCTTTTATATTACTCAAAAACTTTTTTCAATGCTCAAAAACAAACAACACAATCAACACAAAAGAATGCATGCGTGTGCCGATCACTGCTTGAAATTGCTTTAACATTCTATTTTTTGAGTTTCTAGGGGAAACCCTATTAAAAAAATGTATAAACCGTCAACAGTGGTGGAATAATATATGTGATTGCAGTTCGGAGAGAATTTTGTGGTAAAATTCATTATATATGTATATATATGAAATTTAACAATTGTAAATTAAATTAAAAGAAAAAAAATGTTGATGTTCTGACATTAGTGGAGTATCAGCTGACGAGCGGTTTCTTTAGTGATGTTTTTTTACCCCAAATTTAGGTTTATTTTTAAGTTTAAAAATTGTTAAGGGGGGAATTTAGGATGAACACAATTCTAAAATTTTGGATTCGGCAGTGTTTATGGTTAGATTATTTAGTAATTTTCTAATTTTTGTTGGAATATTTTACTCTCTTTTGAATTTTTTATTAACAGCTAAATATAATTTCTTATGAAAGTCAACTACAACTTAAAATATGTCAAAAGTAACGCTCTTGTAAAATTCCACTATTGTTTTTTCCTTTACCTACCTCTCGCCTTTGTTAACACTTGTAATTTTATATTTGGTGTTTGTCTTTTTTGTACCTTCTTTCATATCCCCCATTCACTTGAACACTAGTATTTACAATCTTAATTATCTTTGATAAATATTGCATGCAAATTATAATAAATAATGCAAGTTGAACAGAAAAATAATATTATTTTTATCTATTAAATGTTGGAAAAAATAAGTTCAATATACTTTTGTTCATTTGTTAAAAAAAAACATGCAGTTACATACATTAAATGATGTTGACATTGGATTAAAATTGGAAAAAATTAATCTAGCAACCAATTTATTTGGAATTTTGAGTTTAGTTAAAGCTAATCTTAAAAATATTGTACAAACTTTGGTTGTATTTCGACAAACTTGCAAAATTTTTCATTTTTAAAAGTAAATTTATATTTTTAATAAAAATCGTAGATTTCCTAATTATATTTTAATTGTTTTAATTTTTTTTTATAATGAAAACCTTTTCTTCTTATTAAATAATATATTTTTTTCATTTATGCAACCTGCATTTGTTAGAAAAACTTATGCTCTTAGGAAATATAAGTAGTATCTAATTTTGTTATCTTATCACCTTTTACGGCATATGAAGTTCAGCAAATACATATGTAGTTGTTTCAAATGTTGCCCAATTATTATTTATCTATAACAATCATTTTATGGTCAGCAATAAAGATTGTAAACTAATTTATTTGACTTATAAAACTCGGGTGTATTTCGACATGCATAGTTTAAAAATTATTTCTTCTAAGAGGGACAAGTTTCAATACTAACAAATATGTTTAATAGTAAATGTTTGTCTTGACGAGACAAATTCATGTCTTGTCAAATGTCAAACTGTAAAGAAAAGAAAACTGGTATATTTATACTGGCTTTTTTACACTGATATTTGTTAAGGCATGTATTTTTCTCTTTTAAAGCTCAAAGGCGGTTGTAGGTTATTTATAGCCGTTTCTTGACTTTATGTTTTAAAACGAATTAAGTTGATTTTTATTCAGGTATAAAATAGGCTTTAATACAGTTTTATTTTTTCATTCGTTGATTCTAAAAAAATGTGGCAACGTTACAAAAAGCAAAGCATAATCGAAAATGTCCCTTAAAAAACAGTTTAAAAAGCAAAACAAACAATGATAACGAGAGTAAATACATGACCATGGTGAAATCATGCGCCGCCAGGTGGTGGCAATTCCAGACAGATATTTTGACTCTTTAACTTGTAAATTTTTTTATACCCTTCACATAAGTGATAAGGGTATATATAAGTTTGTCATTCCGTTTGTAATTTCTTTTTTATCCTTTTGCGACCCCATAAGGTATATACAGGGTGCTTCAAAAAAATGTACACACACTTTAAACTATTGTAGTTTTCCCGCTCTACAAGGCTAATGTTATATTTCTTCGCCAGGTGCCAGCATAATCGTCCCTCTATGTTGTATTATCAGTTGGAATTTGTAATATCAACATGGGGGACGTACGTTTGAGTTTTGAAGAACGTAAGCAGGTTATTAAGTGGTACTGGAAGTTTGAGAATGGAAGTTCAAAGACAGTGGAGAAGGGAGTATGATACAGAACCACCTTCAAGATTAACAATTACACGCATACGAGACAAATTCGAAGTTCATGGAACAGTGTGTGATGTGCATAAAGGTCATTCAGGTCGGCCTCGAACAGCTACAAGTGATGAGTCATCAACGGCAGTCTTGGAACTGTTTCAACACTCTCCTAACAAATCTTCAAGGCAAGGGGCACGTGAAAGTGATGTACAGAATCAGTGATGACTCGTACTCAAAATTGTATTGATGCTGCAGGTCACCAACTTGAACAGTATTAACATTTGTTATTTATGTTTCATTAACATGAACTTTCAGCTTTCTATTTTCCTGAAATTTAACTTTGTAGAACGGTAAATAAATTTTCTATGGAAGTTCAAAGTGTGTATACATTTTTTGGAGCACCCTGTATATTCTGGATCCTTACAGATAGGGAAGCCGATTTAGCCATGCCCGTCTGCCCGTGTTATGGTTGAAATTAACTTTCTGAAGCCCCCCGATGTCGCATAGACCCGTAAGTGGTATCAAACTGTCAGAAATATCTGCTATTGAAATTCAGCAAAATCGCACGATGACTAAGCCAAAAACCAAACCTACCTTCTTTTTTTATTCCATTGCCATGCATAATTTGAAAAAAATGGGGAAATAAAATGTATCACAGACCCCCACTAGTTTTTCCTCCTAAATGTATTCCTAGAGTATACTTACCCCCTATCTCCACCACCCAAGGGGGTGACCATACAAAATTTACAAAAATTATGTAAAAACGCACATAACTTCTACAGAGTCGGCCTTAAAGAAATAAAATATACGACCGACCCTCATTAGTTTCTACTTGCGAATATATTTCTAGAACATACCTGTCGCCTACCATCAGCTCCTAACATGGTTGCCATATAAAATTTTATAAAATAGGGGAAACCCCCTACAACTTATTCGGAGTCGCCCCTAGGTGAATAGATTTTATCACAGACCCCCATTAGTTTTTCCTCCCAAAAGTATTCCTAGAGTATACTTGCCCCCTATCTCCACGCCTTGAGAGGGTTGCCATACATTTGTTTTTAGATGAATAAAATGTATCACTGACCACCATTAATTTTCTCCTAAACATATTCCTAGAACATACTTACCCCCTATCACCATCACCCAAGGGGGTTGCCATACAAAACTTTAAAAAATATTAGTAAAAGTCAATACAAATTTAAAAAAATTATGGTAAAACCTCCTGCAGCTGCCCTAATCACCCTAAGAGGGTTAAAATATGACACAGACCCCTATTTAAAAATTAGAAATATGTCATAAAAAACGGATAAAAATAAAAAAAAGGTTTGGGGTTGCGAATGTCCAATGTGAAGTGAAGGTTATCTAAGATTCGGCATAGTCGAATATAGCACTCTTAATTGTTTTTATATTCAGTTTCACTTAATTTATTTCTAGTGTCAAACCTCATATATAAAAAGACAAAACGTAAAAGAATCATTTCGTATTGCAATCACCTGGTACATCATTTCACCACGTAGCCTGTTTACAAATTAAGTTAAAAATATTAATTTTTTGATTTAGAATTAAAAATATTGGTTAAATGGTCACACCTGTTACAATAAGGGTTGTTATGAAATCTAATTACTGCCGGCATCGGATTTGAAAATGACATAATAGATATTTAAAGAGTTAAAAATTTTAGTATTACGCATGATACAACTAAGCAGGTAATCTCGTCCCTGCAACAACTACAAATTAGTACCAAAGTGTCAAACAACAGCTAATAGAAAAAAAGAACGATGAGTAATTATTTTTGTTGTTTTATTTTCACAGGGAGAACATAATTTTGACATTTTGGCTCTAATCAGCTGAGCCGTCGAGTCTACCTGGTTCTTTATATCATGGTATTACGTTTTAATTTCCCAATTGTAACTTAGTTTTAAATTGAAGCTTTAAACTTGTAATTTGAAAATTTGTTAGATAGAAGTTTTTATTAGTCGCGATTGTAATTCAAATTCCTACAGCTATCGGTTACCATCAAAGTTATGAAAGTCTATTTTTAAAAATATTATATAAAATACACAAAAATGATTTCTTAAAATATTTAATTATTTTTATTTTCGTTTTATTTGCAGTTGCCAGTTGCAGATCCGTTCCTAGAAAAAGTAAATCTCTCCGATTTAGGTAAGTAAAAAAACTAAAAGATTTTTTAAAATTATTTCTTTTCTTTAAAAAAATACATAATTATTTGACACTCTAATTGATTTTAGTTCTTAATAATGCTTAATTTAAGTAATTATGCGTTTAACACATACATAAAGCAAGCTATTTGCGGATATTATTAAAAATTAAAAATACATTTTAAAACATTTGTTAATGTCTTTTGGCACTTGGTCAATAATACAAAGACTACGTTGCATGAGAAGCAAACAAAAATCTATAAATTATTTTTGGAGTCAAATGACAAATGTGTTAAAAGTAATATTCGCTTAAAATGTGGTAGAATAAAACTAAATAATAATTTTTTTAAACTGGTGAAACAAAATTTAAGGTTCTAAAATTAAGATTTTAGAAAATAAAGGGTGTCCCAAAGCACTGGGTTTAGACTTTTGGTTGCAATATTTTTGTTTAATCAATAGGTTAATAGAAAAGCGGTATTTATGAAATACCACATCGGGCAAATAAATGTCAGCTGCGACTTGTTTTTAGGGCTGCCAACACTTTACTTTGCACAAATTGTGACAAATTCCTTACTCGCGCGGAACTTTTGGACACCTTTAAAAAAACTCACAAGGGAGATAACAACTTTTAAACTCAGTTACTAATAGTATGTGTTTTTTTATGATCTTTATAAAGGACATCCATATTTTGTTTTAAACTCTAGAAAACTAGATTAAAAAGTTTAAGGCAGCCGTTAGAGAATGACCGGATTTTGTGTGACCAACATTTTATGTATTTGTTAAACTAAAATATTAAAAAAATATATTTTATGTTTTAATAATTTATTCTTTCAAGGGGTGCGATAAATATTCATATAAATTTTTGGAAAATCGATTTTGAGTTAATACATTAGCTGCCATTAATTTACAGTCGTATTTGAAAAATTTAATATTTTATTAATAAGAAACAAAAATCAAAATTGTTGATTTTTATAATTTGTCCCCCACTGTGTATTGCATTTAAAAACAATTTTAATGTGTTGCCACCGTTTTTTTTATTGTTTATGGCAACCTCCTCAGGTAATGGAGATAGGCGGTAAATATGTTGTAGGAGTATGTTTAGGATGGAAAGCTAATAGGGGTATGTGATACATTTTAATTTTACTAGGGGCGACTCTGAAGAAGTTGTAGGAATTTTATCCTATTTTTTCAAATTTTGTATGGCAACAATGTTATGGGCTGGAGATAAGTGGTAAGTATGTTCCACAAAAATGTTTGGGAAGAAAAATTATATGGGGTCGGTTCTACATTTTACCTTTGTAGGAGCACCTTGGAAGCTGTGGGAGCGATTTAATAAAAATTAAAAAAAAAATTAACTTTGTATTGCAACCCCGTCCGGGCGGAGATAAAAATGTTTGTGGGGAAAAATTATTAGAAATCGGTTTTACATTGCACATTGTACAGGGCAACTCCGAGACAGTTGTAGAGGTTTTTTTTTACAAATTTTAGAGAAATAAACAGAGGTAGTCCTCGTGTTTGACTTTTATCACGGCTAGTTATCGGGCGATTTTGCTGAATTTCAAATGCGATTTTCTCGCAGATATTTTTGATAGTTTGATACCACTTGCGGGCTTATGTAACATCAGGGTCTTCAAAAATATGATGAAGAAATTATATACTTTATGGGGTCGCAGATGGATATTAAAGGAATAACAAACGGAATAAGAAACTTGTATATCCCCCTTATCACTTACGTGAAGGGTATAAAAACAATTGTAAAAGCCAATGAGTTAGGTGAGGTACATCAGTTTTACCTATATAGAAAGGAAACGTGGACTAAAGTATACCCGAGACTGGTAGACTTGCGCACTAACCCCCTTGTAAAATGGAGCACCAGTCTACCGGGAGGCAAACGAATGAGTTATATTTTTTTTCGTGTACAAAATTTGGTCTAGGATTCAATATTCTAAAAAAATATCTGAAGTCATACCACTGTGCGTTATTTCGGGTTGCTTTATATAGATTTTATGGGCATTAGGATTTTAGACAAGCAAAAACGCTTGCCGCTTTCGCTTAGGTTTGGATTTTATGGGTTTATTTTTTTGTGTTTTAAATGCCTTAAAAATAAGAATTCTGCTGTTCTCTAGTTAAAAGTTTTAAATTTTGTATTTAAATCGTTGTCCTATAAGCAAATGTATGTATGTAGACATGTTTTTATTTTTCTTTTTGCAAAAAAGTAAACTTTCTTAATAGAAATTTACACAAGGTTTTTTTAGATTTTTCCGTTTGTATTGTTGATACTAATTTTTTTTTTTTGAAAATAAATAATAGCAAAATAAAAACAAAAAAGCGAACCAAAAATTAGTGCTGGCGTTTGAAATCAATTTATTTTCAGTTTGTTTTGAAATTTCGAGATGCTTAGAACGATATTGAAATGATAAAAACATTGAAAACTTAATTTGTTTAAAATAAATATATGAACATGAATTCACCAAAAAAATATATATATATAAAAGATATATGGCAGCAATATTTAAAATAATTATTTTAGTTTCTAAATAATTACTAAAACGAGAGTTTTGATTTTAACAAAAAAGAAAAAAAATAGAATTGTGTTTTCATTTATAAAACAAACTAAAAACCCAAAAATAAACAAAATATTTAAAAAAATTTTTTTGGAAAAAATTAAATTGAATATACATATTTCGTATCAAAGTGAATAAATAAATTTAGTAAATAAAAATATTAAATTTGTATTGAAAGTGTATTTTTTGTTTTGCTCTTTTCTTCATCTTCTTTTTCTCTTAAACGGTTTAATTTATTTATTTTTGTCAATGTTACATTTGATTAGTTTTGTAAATTAATTCAAATTAGTTTCAATTATTTATTAAATAATATATGTACAAAACTTTGAAAACACTGCTGCAGACATGATGAATACCATTTGGTTACACATTTTTTTTACATTTATTTAATTTGCATTTTATATTTTAACAAACTAATTTTCATTTGTCATAAACTTCAGCAACATTTTTCGTAATAATTATTATTTTTTGTTTAATATTTTTTTAAACTGTTTTTTGTTTCTCATTATTTTGTGGGCGTGAATTTGGCAAAAAATTTTATTTCAATTTTTATAGAATTATACGCGGATGTTCTTCATGTACATATTGTGCATTTGCTTTAGAAGTGTCATAACTTAAAGAACACATTTTCAAATAAAATGGCTTTAAACATTTTTTAAATATTTCACTTTTTTAAAATGCTATAACTTTGTTCAAAATTTTGCTTTTAAAAATTATTTGAGAAAAAAAGCCTTTGGTTTTCAAATCTGGCTTTTATTAGGAAAAATTAAAACTGAATACAGAAATTTGAAATACGTCAATTTAAAGTTATGGCAATGTTGAAGTAAATAAACGATATGTGCATCTGTATATCCTTATTTTCTTTTCTTTCAAATTTTAACCTTAATATGTGTGTATAAACAAAAAGGTATATTTGTTTATTTAATACTAGCTGACCCGGTGAACTTCGTACCACCTACCAATTATTGAATATATGGATTTTTTAAAAAGAGTTCAAAGTTTATGTAGTCAAATAGTTCATTGAAATATATTTATAAAAAAATCAAAAATTCAAAAAGATTACAAAAATAAGGCGTTTCAGGTAAAAGCTGTTAAGAAAGCTATGTATTTTCGTGCATGGGTTATGTTTAGGTTAATTCCCTTCAGTGCAGTACCTTGTAATATAAGAAACTTTTCGTTTTGTTATTAGGCGCAAGTACAAATAAAGCAGATGGTTTGCTCACACGTGAACATGCAACGTATATTTGGCCATGAGAAAAACATGTATTTTCTAAATTAAGACCACAAATACTCAAGGATTGTCCTTGTGATTTGTTAATCGTCATTGCGAATGCAAGACGAATAGGAAATTTAATTCGCTTGAACTCAAAAGGCATATCGGTTGGTATCATCGGAATTATCGGTATGAGAACTTCTTCCCCTTTGAATTTTCCTCTAAGTATAATTGCGTGAATAACATGAAATATTAGTTTTGTTATTACCAAACGCGTTCCATTGCAAAGTTTTGGTTGGTTTAAATTTCAAAGCACGATAACTACCGAGCCAACCTTCAGTTGTAAGTTGTGCGGGGGTAAGCCAGGCACATCCAAGGAGTTAAGAACTTCAGTTGGATAGTTTGTGGCTTCATCTTTGTTTGTTACACAATCAAAAGATTTAAAAGAATGCAGAGTACCAACGATTTGATTCTGAACTATTTACAAAGTTTAAATCATCAACATCTATATTTTTCCCGTTAGCAATTATGTTGGAAAATACTTTCCAACTCTTCTTTTGACGATACAAAATTACAAAAATTTTGGTTGGAGAAATCTTGAGGTGATATATCGTTGAGAAATGTAACTTTCATGTTTTCTGTCATCTGCAGAATTTTTGGAAAACGCCACAGACTTGAGGATTTAACGCAAGCATTTTTTTGATCAGCCGCCGTCAATCTTGGAATGACTGGCAGACAGTAAAATCATTGCACCTCCAAAACATCTTGGGTCACTGCGCAGATAATGATTTTACACGCTACTAAAACTTTGGACATGACGAAGTTTTTCGCAATGTGACATATTGGTTGCTCTATATTTTGAAGGTTTAATGGTAATTTAAACGCTGAGTGAGCTGTGCGGCATCCTTCTTACAATGTGGCCGCTATTCCAGATGAAGATTCGGCTGCAGCAATGTTGGATCTCGCACAAACAGTGTTTAAAATCAATGACATGACGAATGTCTTCCCAGTTCCACCGGGGGCATCCAAGAATAGAAAACACCGTTTCCATCATCAATTGCCTTCAATATTATATCATAGACTTCTTTCTATTGGAGGTTTAAGAGGGAAACATTAATTTGAACTAATTGGTTCAACTCATGTCGATCGTATTCACGTTCACGCTTCAATTGTCGATTTAGTAGCTCATTCAATTCATGTTCTGGTGCTGGCAGTCCTAATCTGACTAACAAACTGCCGCAAATAAGGTAACACATGTCTTCAATTAAGAGCAAGTCCCGGTTATGCATCTTCGCATTGACTTCAAGATTTGGATTTCTCGAGCAGACACGATAATGATGTAAAATGTCTTTTGACATATTGTCCTTGTATTTGTTCCACAGGTCACTTGGATTTGACGGGAAGCATGTCAAAATGATAATATCAAGTAATGTTCGTATCTGGCTTGGATATGCAGATATAATTGCCTCAGCGCTTATCGTATCCCAATGAGTATCGTTTTCAAACAAATTGAGTTCTTGACACGCAGCACGAAATGTTGGGCAGACTATACCATAAACAGTACGAAATGCTGCAAATGATGTTGGAACACGAACATTCACCAGCAACAACCGCAATAAAAACATTCTTCAGATGAACTGTATAAATGCAACCGAAAGCATCACTTAAACGCACATCCGGATGCCCAGGAACCATATTGCCTTTCTTTTGACGTTAAACATTTTTTGATGATGCGTTCCAAGTGTAATACCGTGGCATCTCCGAGTAAAGTAGAGTTTGTGCAAACGGATCGCTTTGACAAACAGCAAAGAAACTTGTCAATGTTGCCGCTGGAGGTATTTCAGCACGTTGAACAACATTTGTCGCAGTGAAATATACTCGTTGGCCATTCTCGAGATGCACTGCTAAATGTGCAACAGTGGGATGAATAGGAAATGAGCAATACGCCACGCCGCCTCATTTCAGTTCACATATCGCCCAACTTGATAACCTGTAATTTTGTCGTTGCCATTGGAGGTTTGGATGCTAAAAACAGCTATATCGCTGCTTTTCGCGACATATTTGCAGATGTACTCGATCGACTTCACTGAATTAGAATATTCAACATTTCAATGTGTCTTAAATGATTTGGAAAGAAATGGCGAATATGGCACAGTCTAACTGTTGTCAATCGCAAAATCGTTTCCTTCTACTTTCTTTGTAATAGTTTGACCGTTGTCATTGGGCCATCAACGCCGATACAGTGGATAACCGTCATGGCCAGTGATAGTTTCCGCCGTCAATTTTCGTGGATAATGTTTGGAACACTTGCCGTTGACCATGCACGGAGATTGGGGGTTGATGGTGCCACACGGTCCATGAATAATATTTGTAATTACAACATCATGTAGTTCTAGATCTGTATCGGGATCAGGAATCTCGGCACTTATAATATAATCTATCTGGTCTGGTCGAACTTTTTCGACTAACCAAATAAGAATGTGTGCATGCGGCAAGCCTCGTTTTTGCCATTTTATTGAATACATCCAGCATCGAGTATCTCCGAACACGTATTGCCTAACAATATATATAATTAGCAAACGAATTTTTACCTAAACACACACAATTCACGAAACATTATCCTTAATAGCATGTCAATAACGTTATAAACATGTTTTTTTTGTTTCTTTGATAATTACTGAAAATTGCGGATAAATCGTGAATAGAAAAGCTGTAGCCAATCGCATCTTTCATGATGGGAAGCTATTACCAAGAAAAACTTCACAAACAGTTCAGTTTATAATGGCTTCATTATTTTGTAGCCCTATCCGCCACTTGTAAATATTTTTTTTTTATTTTATTAAATGTTTGTTGTGCTTACAAAACAATTTATAGAAAAAAATTGCGTTAATTATTCGCTAACTGACAGACAGATTCATCATTGCATAAACTAAATGCAAAGGGCAGGACTTCAAATATGTATTGGTTAATCTTGTAGCTTCTGAGCTAAAAAAAGATAGAACTGTAATTTTATTTACGCTCGAGAGGTTTCAAAGTTATGAATGCATTTTTCGTACTTTTTTTTGAAATATTAGACCACCCGAGGCGAGACGGGGTAAAAAACCTTATTCTGAAACTATTTATATCCATTTTGTACCTTCGGAACCGAAAAAGATAAAAAGGGGCTCAAATTATATATTGTTATTGCGTTCGACAGTTCTCGAAAAAATATGTATATAACATTTTGATAATTTTGATCCTAAGGGGTAAAAGGGGAAAAACATTTTATTAGTAATTTTTAAGTTATATTTGTTACTTTTAAACTAATAATTTAAATTGTGTTCAACTGGTTTAAGAAAAATATGAACACGTTTTTTGAAGTTTTTTTACAGTTATTTGGAGGTGCCATGCCCATTATTCTCTTTTCTCCTAAGTATATTAGCAAACATAAACATCCATAGACAATTTTGAGACTCTAGCTATAAGAATTATTGAAGTACATGTAAAAAAAAACAATGGTATGGGAGGTGCCACACCAAAAAGTTTGGAGACCTTAGCTGTCACAGTTAATGATATACACATATAAATATTTCCATGCTATTATAGGTTCCACACCCATAGTTCACTTCCTGCCTATACTCATCTTAGTTATGCATATTAGCATAATAAATATCCATACTAAATTTGGAGATTTCAGCTGTTACATTTATTGACATATATATGTAAAAGATTTTTTTCTTGTAAAGGAAGTGCCACGGCTATTATTATCTTCACGCCCAAACTCAGCTTAATTGTAAACATTAACATTATAAACACCTACACAAAATTTGAAGACTTTAATCCATACACAGCTGAATTATGCATATTACCATTATAAACATCTTTACAAAGTTTTGAGAGTTCAACTGTTACAGTTATTGAGATATATAAAAAAACCTATTTTTGTTGTATGGGAGATGCGACGCCCATTTCTTTTTTCCCGCCCATACAGAGCACAATTATGCATATTCACCCCTATTCTGCATTTCGATTCGAATCGAAATTTTCTCCGTCGACCTTCTTCACTGTGGAATATTTTGTCCACAAATAACTTTTTCTTTGTATATTTTGGATTTTTCGTCTTTTTGTACTAAAAACTTGTGCTGCTAATATTAAAATAAAAAAAAAAAAATTTTTATTTCTATTTTGGTATATGCGTATTTGCATGCGGAATCGTAATCGAAACGCAGAATAACCCCCATTAGCTCTATAAACATCCGCACGAAGTTTGGAGACTTCAGCTATTACAGTTATTGAGATATATTCAAAAAACTATTTTCGTTGTGTGAAAAGTGCCACGCCCATTTATTTCTTTTCGCCTATACAAAGCTCAATTATGCATATTAGCACTATAAACATCCGTACGAAGTTTGGGGACTTCAGCTATTACAGTTTTTTAGATATATACAAAAAACTATATTTGTTGTATGGGAGGTGCTACGCCCATTTATTTCTTTCTGCCTATACAAAGCTCAATTATGCAAATTACCACTGTAAACATCCGTACGAAGTTTAGAGACTTCAGCTATTACAGTTATTGATATACATATATACAAAAAACCATTTTCGTTGTATAGGAGGTGCCACGCCCATTTATTTCTTTCCGCCCATACAAAGCTCAGCTATGCATATTAGCACTATAAACATCCATACGAAGTTTGGAGATTTCAGCTATTACAGTTGTTGAGATATATACAAAAAACCATTTTCGTTGTATGGGAGGTGCCACGCCCATTTATTTCTTTCCGCCCATACAAAGCTCAATTATGCATATTAGCACTATAAACATCCGTACGAAGTTTGGGGAATTCAGCTATTACAGTTGTTGAGATATATACAAAAAACTATTTTCGTTGTATGGGAGGTGCCACGCCTATTTATTTTTTCCCGCCCATACAAAGCTTAATTATGCATGTTGGTACTATAAACATCCGTACGAAGTTTGGAGCCTTAAGCTATTACAGTTGTTGAGATATATACAAAAAACTATTTTCGTTGTATGGGAGGTGCCACGCCCATTTATTTCTTCCCGCCCGTACAAAGCTCAATTATGCATATTAGCACTATAAACATCTGTACGAAGTTTAAAGACTTCAGCTATTACAGTTATTAAGATATATACAAAAAACTATTTTCGTTGTATGGGAGGTGCCACGCCTATTTATTTTTTCCCGCCCATACAAAGCTTAATTATGCATGTTAGTACTATAAACATCCGTACTAAGTTTGGAGACATCAGCTATTACAGTTATTGAGATATATACAAAAAACTATTTTCTTTGTATGGGGGGTGCCACGCCTATTTATTTTTTCCCGCCCATACAAAGCTTAATTATGCATGTTAGTACTATCAACATCCGTACTAAGTTTGGAGACTTCAGCTATTACAGTTATTGAGATATATACAAAAAACTATTTTCGTTGTATGGGAGGTGCCACGCCTATTTATTTTTTCCCGCCCATACAAAGCTTAATTATGCATGTTAGTACTATAAACATCCGTACTAAGTTTGGAGACTTCAGCTATTACAGTTATTGAGATATATACAAAAAACTATTTTCTTTGTATGGGAGGTGCCACGCCTATTTATTTTTTCCCGCCCATACAAAGCTTAATTATGCATGTTAGTACTATAAACATCCGTACGAAGTTTGGAGACTTCAGCTATTACAGTTATTGAGAAATATACAAAAAACTATTTTTGTTGTATGGGAGGTGCCACGCCCATTTATTTGTTTCCGCCCATAATCAACTCAATTATGCACATCAGTAAATAACTTCCCTATACCAAATTTGGAGACTTCAGCTATAATAGGTATTGAGGTATGTGAAAAAAACTGTTCAATTTGTATGGGAGGTGCCACGCCCAGTCGGAATTTCCAAAAAATAATAAGCCTAAAACGCATTCCCAGATATCGGGTATGTCTTTTTTTCAAGTTTCATTTAAATCGGTCCAGCCGTTTTCGAGTTATAAGCGGTGTCACTAACAAAAAAAAAATTGTTCTTTTATATATAAGATTTAAAGATTTAAAATTTTTTTTGTTAATTAATAAGAGATTTTTTTTTATCAGTATTTAGTATTTTCTACATACATATACATATGGTACATATATACATATGTATCTATGTATCTTTATGGACTTTGCAGTAACAAAATAAATAACTTGCAGTATTTTTTATATGTATATAGATAAATAAACATATGGGCAGTTCCATTGTAAACTTCCCTAAATAGGAAAAATTTATTTATAATTTTTAATAGAAGGCCATCCATGTATGCCTAAAAGATCAAGGAAAAAACAAACATTTTCTTATAAATTAAGTTAGAGTTTTCATGATCATGTACAGAACATAATCATGTTAATTTGAACCAAAAAGTCACACCCGTTTTATTTTCTAAAGGTTCAATTATATGTGACATACCATAACGCCGTAACCATAACCGTTGCCAATTGGTTTCTAAGTTTATCGTTATCGCGTAATGGTAAGTCACCTATAATCAAATACAGTGTTGCCCATAAGTTTGGTTTGAACAGCTGTTTAACTTTGGTATGGTTAAGTTACGTATAAATGAACCTTAAAGTTTGTGAAAGTAAAAGTTAGATATTTTACTTATTATAAAAAAAAAATACTAAAAACACTCAAGAAAAGTATAATACTTATACGCGTTTTTTTGGATATTTCAAAGAATGTAGTCATGAATTTAAAGTTCTTTAAAGCTCGAATTTATACGTTCACACCCGTCACACTATTTAAGTGGCCACTCTGAGAAAGAAAACTTTTAAAGTGTTACTATCCTCGAGAAAAAACCCCTATTTTATTTAGACATTCAACTTTGTGCAAATTTATTTAAATCTAAGTTTCATGGTCACACCAATCAAAATGAAATTGCACAGTACAACGGCTCATAAATATGAAAAATAAGATATCAGGCAGTTTTTCACATACAAATTTTAATTTTTAGAATAACGAAAAAGCATTTAAGTATTAAAAATTGAGGCAAATTAATGTGTTGCTCACGTTTGGAAATCCAACATTAGTTCGGTTGTCAGTTGTTGCAGAAATTTTATTAGAGATGGCAACTTACGACCAACAGCTGACAACTTATTTGTGTATTTATACACACAAAAAATTATCTAAGAAAACTTAACTTAAATCAAGCCATAGCGGTGTCAAAAATACGGTGAGTACGATTTTTTTTAAATCAAGTACGAAATATCTTACTCCAAGTAAAATTTTTCAAGAACGAATTTCTTACTTTTAGCCACAATTAAGTCAAAAAAGGATTGATTTAAGTTCGGAACCGTACTTGATGTAAGCAAAAAGAATGATTTAAGCCGTAACGGGATTATTTCGAAAATGAAATGTCATTTTTTTGACTTATGGGGCTTTATTAAAGAAGAAGAATTTTATATTTTATTTTTATTTTATATATACTTAAAATTTATAATTTAAAAATTTCATTTTTTGTACTTACCACCGAAGCTGAGATTTGAACCAGGGATTTCCGCACTGCAGCACAAGCGCGTTACCTCTAGGCCACCGATACACTTTGTTTTTAAATGTAAAATAATATATTAAAACAACAAGCTTTTTTCTGCTTGATTTGTAGAAGCAATCTGAATAGGATTGATATAAGAAAATGTAAGTAAGAATTGCACTTAAAAATTTCAAGAAAAATTTTGGATAAATTCAAGAATAAAATTCTTGATTTAAGAAAGCGAGTTTTCTTTCTGTGTAGAAGGTGGTGGTGTAGCATCAGCTGATTATTGTTTGCTTTGCCTTGCTTCAACACCTAGATGACGAAAGCTGCTTTACGTTTGTTTGTTTTTTTGTTTGTACTTTTTACAACTTGGGGTTTCTGTGCGGATCTATAATGCAAAAATGTCATTTGGTTGCTGGTGTTGTATTTGTAGTAGTTACCCTAAGGATACACCTTAAATAAATGGGTAATATTTCGGCGACCGAGTCAGTAGTTTTGGTTACCGTTTGGAAACGCAGTTGAAGTTGGATTGCCATTCAAGTAAAAACGAAGTAAAAACTTGCTCAAAGAAATCAATTTTTTATTTAAATTAGAAAATGATAATGTTATCGATTATAACCAAAAATCAATTTTTAACTCCACAACTTTTTGTTTATGGTTTTAAACTGAACAAAAAATCTATTTAACTTAAAAATTTTAAAATGAGACATTTTAAGCATTTTGATTTTGAAAGATTTTTTTTTAATCGGTTTAAAATTATCCGAATAAAATTATATATGTAAGAGCTTTACTTTTCGTTTAAATCAATTATCAGTTTCGATTAGTCGATTCCAAAAATTAAAATTTAAAAAAAATAAAATTTAGCTGTGTGCATAACTTTCATTCGAAAGATAACCCAACCATATCACCCCGTTAAAGATGCCTTTAAACTATAATGCTGAGTATACCGACATGTCAAAAAATAGGTAAAGAAGTTTGGCAGTCGTATGGACTTAAAATTTTTTAGAAACTTTTCAACCCATAAGATTTTGCATTTTATGAGAGTAACATATATGCAAATAAAGAAAATCAGGCATGGAAAATTTAAAATTTTATTTTGTACCAAAGATTTTTTAGTAATAGTTATTTAACAGTCCTTTATTTTCGACTACAAATGTATCAAATTAAAAATGTTTGCTATAAAGAAAGTTTTTATGTAAAACAATTCAAAAAATCACATAAATTATTGTTATAAGTACTACATATTATAAAATATTTACCATTCCTGATGAAAATAACATAAACAATTTCTATTTATTTTTATTTGCTATTTTTTGCACTTTGATTAAAAAAAATTAATGTTTGTCTTTTCCCAATTTTCGTTTAATAGTATCATAAATAAAAAACAAACTATCTGACATTGCTTTGCTTGTTTTAGGTAAATTACACTTGCACTTGAAATAATTGATTGTAAATATTTGCAACTGCTCGTAAATTAGAAAGATTAATTTCTTTCTACCCCTGTTATACTACTAACCCATGCATATGTATTGCACTGTACGTACATAGTTTGCCTAAACAGTATCTTGCCAACTAGGGTAATCGTCGAGGTTTTTGATCGGTTAAATAAGCGGGTTTGCGATTTTTTCTAGTTAAATATATATTTGTTTAATTAAAATTTACATAAAATTTTACCTCCAACAATTAATGTACATTGATGAATTATTTAGTAAATTACAAACAAATTGTGCAAATTTTGAGTTTTTCCGTTCGCATGCAATAGGATGCAGCAGCATTCTAGTTTGGTGATAATGTAAGGGAAAGATACCCTGAGGGTGTTTAACATATATTTTGTCTTTGTTCCAAAGGAGTGGCCCTTGCAAGGCAAATATATTTATGCTAAACAAAGGTTAACGATCGACCAATGGCAACATAGAGTAGAAAATGCAGCAGTATACATATATGTCTTCTATGCCTTGCGGGCCTCTGTCTCGGGCCTACAAAATGTAACAAGCGTCTTTGAATTCATTATCTATTGACAAAGTGCCTTGACGTTTTTCGCATGAAAAAACCCGGTTTTACTAATTCAGGGAAAGTTATAAAAGAAATCCTTCTAACACGGGTGCTGGCACAAAAATTTTTTAAGTTGCACAACTTGTTTTGTAGTGTAGGGCAAAACGACAATAATATTCAATCATTTTATTTATATTATTAACAAATCAAAACAAATTTTAAGGTCAGTTATTTTATTAAAAAAATATTAATTAAAAATAAGAACCAACAGACTGTTTCTTTTAATGAAAAAAAAACACTAGAATTTTTTGCATTTAACTATTTTCACTTTGCAGAAGCCGGTTTTTTAAAAAATTAAATAAATAGTCGAGAACAAGATTCAAACAACTTTTTTTTTTGTTGTTTATGCAAAAAATTCTGTTTTGCTTTGATATAATTTTTATTTTGATTTTATAAACAATATGATTGCAGTTCGAAAGCTTCCCGAAAGCGCCAAGAAAATAGTTTTTAAATTATTAAATTTTTTTTTTTATGTTTTTGGCCTTAAAATAAAACAGCGGCCGCTGTCCCTTTTTTAAGCAGCAGCTGCTCTTTAATATTAAAACTTGCAGAAAATTTTTCCTAATTTAAGACCTTAAAATTATAAACCAGAACTTTATTTTGAGCTCCGGTTCCTGTTTTAAACTGGCAAGTTATGGCGGCGGCAAATAAACTGGAAGTGGCGCAGCAACTGCGATTTTCATTTTGATCGTTTCATGTTTTAGTACACTACGTCTTTATTTACACACAAGTTTGGATTATGTGGACCGGTCATGCTCACAAGGACAAAAAGCAGTTAAAACCATTTCTCTGCCGGCGTCATCTTTGTTTTGCTCAGCTCTATGGATAACGAATACGTAGTGTTATAAACTTGAAGTTTCCCGTTATTCGTGTATGTAGGGTGTCCCAAAAACAGAAAGATTTTTGTTTTTCGGTATTTCCCCAATAAACTGGTGGCAACCTTTAAAAGCTTGTCGTTTCAAAGTTATATTAAGGAATCTTCACAAACCTTTCTTTTAATTAGATGCAAAGTTTTAAAAATTAATATTTAAAAATTGGTGCAAGAAAAGTTAATTAATATTTTCATAAGATGTAGCTCTAGTAATTTTTTAGTTGACTGATGTAAAAACACCTTAAGTCATGAAGAAAACCTTTATAGTTGTATATATTTTTTATCTATAAAACAAATTCACATTGTGTCGTATGCGCCACTATTTGCGGAATACGACAAAGCAAAATCATCAACACTGCTCTAGTTTTTGTGCTGTGTACATAAAAATTATAAAAATAATTTTAAATCTTTTTCCATTTTAACCGAATAAGCGATGTCCATCTATCCTTCTGTCTAATCTCATCTTCAAAACAGAATAATGGAAGGAAGTCAAATATTAGGAAGCTGTGACCAATTCTTGAAAAATATTTCTGATGCGATCGGTATTAAAAACCTCACGCTTTGTCTGACAGTATATTTTGACAAAAAACAAAATACTCCACAAAAAGTGAGTACAGGGTTTGAAAGAACTATGTATCCACTTTCAAAAAAAGCCAAAATAAAAAAAAAGTCGCAAGACGAAATCAAAAGTTATAAGGATTTATAAACTTTTTTTAACAGTGCCCCTTACAAATTAAAAAAAAAATATGTTTAAATAATTTAAAGCAATAGATAATTGAAAATTGAAAATGAAACTTTTTTAAAAGAAGACCAACCTTGTAAAATGTTATAGATACCAAATAAAAAAAATTATTCGAAAAAAATGCTTCTCTAATGCTTTTTACAAATTTCATCGAATATTTTTTATATATCTTCACAAAAATTTCAAAATTAGGTGCGGTATTAATTTTTTTTTTTTAATGTTTATTTAGTATCTGCAATATGTTTATCGAATGTAGTTAATTCATATACACACTAAACACTTGCAAAGATATATCTTTTAACACCAGTTTGTGTGTTTTTCAGCTTTTAGTGCGTATTGATAAGCGTGTAGATTGTTTTTGAATGGCTGAATCCAATTATGATACGTTACCAAATTTTGTTAGATACAAAACTTAATTCCACCTCAAGTACGACCGATTTTCCCCCCTGATTTCATTTGATTTGTATCGGATGATGTAAACTCGAAGGAATTTAAATAAAAACTGATTTCATCAGTACATGTACTGATTTTTATTTAGTGTACTGCTTCATGGCGCAATAATGTATCAAGTGGTGGTGATTTTACAACAACAAAATTTGGTGAATAAAATTTTCGTTTTTGTTGTAGTTTTCGTTGGCTCAGTTGTCAAAAAAAGATATGTAAAAGTAAACAACTTTCACTACCCAGCCTCGATTTATGCATGAAAAAAGTAGATCAGCTGTGCTCGTAACACCACCTGGTACACATCATTTCACCATGGTACTGATTAAAACTTTGTGTACTTAAATGTAACAAAAAGTAAAGTACTTATTGTACTGATTTGTTCTTTTGAAAAAATGTGTTAAACTATAGCAAAACTAAATACATAGTTACATATGTTTTTTGAGCAACAGAAAGTTTACTAAAATTATTTCAATTTCAGATCTAGTTTTGATTCAATTGAAAACTCTCCAATTTTTTTGGAAATTTATTTTCTGAAAAAAATATCTTGAGAGATTTTATTTAATCACAAGAATAGAAAGACACCCAGACGGAAAGACAGGCATGTTTGAATCGACAAAAAAAGTGTTTGCTTATCGTCTGATGTAATTTAAGATGGTACTAGACTATAAAAACTTGAAAGCGCACTGACTTCGACCCAGAAATAAATGGTCATCCCAGAAATTGGACTCTTGCACAAACGCGATTTACCTTCAAGGCCCATTATTATATCTGTCTGATAGGCTAAAGTAAGGATGTTATAGTACAGATAACTACATTTTCGTTATGACAAGTATGCTTTAAGCTAAAGTGTGCTTTGAGTAAAAGTTGCCGTATTTATTGTTTTTTTGTTTGTTGTTGCTGTAAGCGAACAAATCAAATCACGTCGTTGCCATACATAAAACAAAAATTCAGTTTAGCATAAAGGGAGGTTGTAATCAAAAAATTTTAAAGTCACTTTATTGTTTTCATTAGCTAGAGTTTACTTTAGCTAAAGCACACTTAATAAACTTTGCTATCATATCTCATGTTATATCAACAAAGGCTGACCTAGAAATAATCGCTAAAGGGATACATTTGCTTTGTTTAATTTACAACATTTCTAACATTGTATATTTGTTTTTTTTACTAAATGGGCCAAGTGATTTAAATCATTATTTTTTGCAACATAAATGTTCTCAAGAAACATCAGAGCAGCAACAACTATAGAAGATCATTTATATGTAAATTATTTAAAAAAAAATGTGATCAATGGCAAGATTTAATGGCAAATTTTCACACAGAAATACATTTGAATCTAATGTGTGTTATTTTGCAATTAATTACAATGACTACACATGTACATATTTACATTCACTTTTATTTTTTGCCCGCTTTTATTATACAAACACATACACAAATAATTAGCAAAAAAAAATATGACAATAAAAATCGTCTTGACGCTGTCTGCAGTAGTACAGGGTAACTGGTGGCAGATTTAGGTTTTTAAACTTAAATAAAAAACGTAATAATTGACTTAAAGTTTTATTAGGAGCTTTGGACGCCCCATGATGATGAGCTCGCAGGTTTGGCAAAAAGAATTCCGTAATCATGCGTCGACAATTTTCACAGTTGACATTCGTCGCCTGGCCTCGAGAATTTTTAAAGAAAAAAAATTGTCCAATCATCTCATGTTACCCTGAGGCAATGCAATGGTTTTTGATGTTTAATTCGAGGGTTGCGGGTTTTTAGAGACCAGTAAAGGCAGTTTTCCTCGTTAACGTGGCCGTTTAAGTGAAAATGAGCCTCGTCGCCCCAAAAAATGGGACTTACAGGGCGAAAACTCTCCAACATTGTTTTAAAATAATTTTTGTGTAAATAACTTTCTTTTAGTTTTTGAACGATATGAATTTTAAAAGAATGGAACTTCAGATCGTTTTTTTTAATTTTCTGAATAATATCTCTTTGAAGTCCCAGTGAAGCTGTTTTTTCCGTATCGAAAACGCGGATTTTCACGTAAACTGCTTTCAACCAATTCAATGGTTTCGGGAGTACTTGAAGATCGACTGGGCCCCTCCCTGGCCGTGGGACATTAATAGCCAAAGCAGTTGCGCGGAATTTCTGCACCCACAAACGAATTAAATTTACACTTGGTCCATCACATATTCGCCGAATACCGAACTTTGAACAAAATTGTCGATAAGCACTCACGTAAGAATCGTTACTCTTAAAAAATGTGGCCACAGCGAACTTGCAATGCTCATTCGACCACTTTGACGCCGTTCATTACTTTTTAAAATAATCGCATTTAAAAATATAAATTTGCCACCAGGCACCCCGAAATTTTCTTTTCTTAGTTGTTTTTCTTTTGTTTAATTTTCTAAAAAAAATTTATTTTGCTCGCTCATCTCTATTTATTTCATTATTATGGTAGATTTATTACCGTTGTAAAATAAACTATTTGAAAATATAAATTTTAGATGTGTTTTCCGAATTATCCATACATACAAATAATAGATTAAAACGCCTGAAAACGTTACAGTTTTCCGTGTTGGATTTTTAACGAAATTTGCCGTAATTTCTTCCGCATGTTACAACTTCATTTTTATTCGAATTATGCTGGTCATTTGGTCCTTCGTCCTGGTCAAAACCAAGAAATTGAAATTTATCCGTTAGAAAGTATTAAAGAATTCGAATATGTTTCTCAAGCGTGGAAACGCTGTTTAGCTGGGATTTTAAAGAAAAGTGTACAAAACAGTAAGTTATTATAATTATTTAGTAGTAGTTTTTGTTGACTTTCTTGTTGTAATAAGTGTAAAAATAATCAAGCTAGATGTCATAATTTATTTTCATTAAGATATTTCACCGTCCGTTATGACCACTTGTAAGTTATTATATGTAAATTATTCTACCGATTTTCAGCATGACTTTACTCGGCATTAACTTTATTTGTGGGTAATCCCGAAATTCCAGGATTTTTCGGGATTTGCAAATCCCAAATCCCGGTTTATTTTTTTTTAGTTAATCCCGAGATTTTTCTGGCTTTTTTTTATAAATAAGGGCGCTTTGCAAAAACAATATTTTAATTTACAGTTTTTTTATTTGTTAAAAAATATTGAAAGCAGAGTACACTAAACCAGGTAATAACATCAAGGCGAATTTAAAAAATTCGCCCTCTGCAAACACAAAAAGGAAATGCAAAGGGCGAACTTTTTGAATTCGCCTTGGGATTACCTTGTTGGATGTGCTTTGATGGGAACGTCAAAAAAATTAAAAATTTCATATAGGGCAGGGTACACTAAACAAGGTAACAGCAAGGCGAATTCAAAAAACTTGCCCTCTGCATTTCCTTTTTGTGTTTGAACGGTGGAATGTCAGAAAAATTAAAATTTCATACAAAATTGAATATTTGTAACGTGAAAATGTCAAAATTATTTTAATCAGCTGGGCCCTTGAATTTACCTGGTTGAGTGTGCCCTGATACAGGGTATACTAATACAGGTATTATCAAGGCGGATTCAAAAAATTTGCCCTTTGCATTTTCTTTTTGTGTTTGAGAGAGTGGATGTCAAAAAAGTTTTCAATTTCAAACAAAAATTAATAAATCTGACAATCACTTTAACAAAATTTCAAGACTAATACATAATCAGCTGGGTTCTTAACACTACCTGTATTAGTGTACCCTGATTTCATACAAAATTAAATATTTGTAAAAGTGAATGTCAAATTTATGATATTCAGCTGGGCTCTTGATATTACATGTATGAGCGTACTCTGGTTAAGTGAACCCTGGTTTAGGTTATAAAAATAACAAACAAAATTGACCAGAGTTGCCTGAAGGTTGTCAAATAGTTTTATAAAAAAAAACAACAATTATCTTGAAACATTACTTCTAATGATATTTAATCTATATATTTTTTTATTTTTATTTTTCAGAAGAAGATGATTCTCAGATATTTGTTAAATTTTTCCGTTTCCATAAAAGCTACGACTTAATACCAACATCAGCCAAATTGGTAGTCTTCGATACACAGTTATTGGTTAAGAAAGCCTTCTATGCTTTAGTCTATAATGGTGTTCGTGCCGCACCGCTGTGGGATTCACAAAAACAACAATTTGTTGGAATGCTGACTATAACAGATTTTATAAAAATCTTAAGAATGTATTATAAATCACCGAATGCCTCAATAGAACAATTGGAAGAGCACAAATTAGATACGTGGAGAAGTAAGTTAATTTTTTTTCATTAAAGAAATACTTTTGTTTTTTTTTCTCTAATTTTTACGATGTTTTTATAATCTTGAACAGGCGTCTTACATAATGAAGTTATGCCCTTAGTTAGTATTGGTCCAGATGCTTCTTTATATGATGCCATTAAGATACTCGTACACAATCGTATACATCGATTACCTGTTATAGATCCCGCAACGGGCAATGTATTATATATATTAACCCATAAACGTATATTAAGGTTCCTGTTTTTATATGTAAGTGGCTTTAAATTTTTATATTTACTTTTTTTCTTTTATAATTGATTTTTTGTATATCTTTGCAGATTAATGAATTACCTAAACCTTCTTATATGCAAAAGAAATTACGTATTTTAAAAATTGGCACCTATGATAATATCGAAGTTGCCGATGAAAATACTAGCATTATAACCGCTCTAAAGAAATTCGTTGAGAGAAGAGTTTCAGCCTTACCATTAGTGGATTCCGATGGACGTTTAGTTGATATTTATGCCAAATTTGATGTTATTGTAAGTATTTAAACATTAACCCTTCGCTAAATAAATGTATGTTTATGTCTTAATTATTAATTTGCGTTATACATCTGGCGAAATTGCATAATTTTTAAAAAACGAGAATAAGCGGCTAGTCCCCGCAGCTTCCGACTTTTTCGCGAATTTATTCCAGCGGCTCCAGACGCAAAACTTCAAAAAAAATTCCTTAAACATGGCGAACGCGACAGAAAACATTTTATATATTTGTTACAATAATTTGGAAGATTTCCTTCATAACTCACTGTACTTTAAGACCTCGTTACTCTTTTGTTAACGTTGCGGACGCATAAACATTTCGTTCCAACTTACAAATTATTAGTTACTAAAGATCGTAGAGGCGTATGTGTTCAAATAATTATAGCAATAAGGCAAAAACCAATTGTAACAGCTGTTGTAAATGGTTAAAAAATACTTTTTTTATTTAAACTTTTTATGTATTACAAATGTACACAATCAGGAAAACCAAAAATATGCAAAATAATATTTTTTCTGTGCCTTGCATTAACCTATAATGTTGTTATTTATCCGTTTTGGCATATTTTTGCATATTTTACATATATGTAACAGCATATTTTTCTCTTAAAAGTGTATTTTTTTGAAATCCCCTGTTTTTAAAGCATTTTTAAATTTTTTATATTTATTTAAAAAAAATGACAAAAAATCCTTGGAGTGTTCATTGTCAGCTTTGGTTAGCTTTTTCTTTTTTATTTAATTATTTATTTTGAAGCGAACCACATTATTATTATTATCCGTTTCAGAAATTTCCTCAAATGTCGGCATAAATTTGTTAGAGCATATTTTTACATATTTTGCGTATATTGCATACAACAGCATACTTTGGAATACTTTTTCTTTTAAATCATATTTTTTAATAACCCGGTTTATTTTAATTTTTTTTATATTAAATTTAAATTAATCTAAAAAGAAATATTTCGAGTGTTAATATAACCTTTTGTTATACCATTTACACATTTAATTTACGCAATTAAGGTCTTAATTTAGCTCAATTTATCATACAAGATTTTAATTAATAAATTGAGCAATTAGTAGTAAATTGCTTTACTGAATAGATTAAGCTCGAAGGGCAACCTTGCTGATTTATAACGAACTGTGTTCAGCTAGTACAAATAAAAGCTTGAAAGCTTTTAATATGTATGCCATGGTGAAATAATGAAGTGACCTCGTCCCTACAACAATAACTTCATGCAAAAATTTAGCATGTTTTTTTTGTTGATAAATTATAGCTAAGATTACAAAATTGTTGCTATTACACCTACATACGGTATACACAATCATTATATAACATAAAAAGTTTGCAATTCTAAACTAGTAAACGTATGGCGTAAATAAAAGTCAGCTGATCAGTTGCTCCTACCTTGTTCAATGTACCTTAAAAATGAAAATAATATGTTTTTAGCGGTCATATGTACCGGAATTGTTTGGCAATGTTAATTTGTTATTTTTCAGATTATTTGCCGTAAGCTCCTTAGGTAGCTAAGAAGAGCTGGTGAGTTGCTGCCATAGTAGTGCCCTGGGAGATATAGAAAAACAAAAAGAATAAAATTAGTGTTGTGTAGCAGGCAGAATAGAGAAATGATAGAGGAAGGTGCGAAAAAGAATGGTAAATGGTCAAAAAAAGAATGCTAGGCTAACGCTCGTTAGCAGTTTAAGGCCCTTAGCATACTCTCCCATCTCAAAAAATTTCCCAGTCCGATAAAGTGGATAAGTGGCCCACAAAGTATTCGCCAAAATTTTGGCGATATCTCCTGACAAGCGTTGGGTGTTCCATCGATTCGACCTCGTCTGCGTCCTCACACAAGCGGCAGTAATCAACCGTACCTGGCTGCCACTTAACCGACAGTAACCTGATATTGAACCTTAGGTCTTAATTACACATGCATAAGATAACCTTGGTATTTCCGGCTGACTGTACTCGCTACAAAGATTTTGATACCCTACATGCTGCCTCAGTCCAGCACCCGATCGCCTTGTCTCTAAAATGTCCCTCGATTCTTCCATTGAATTCGCACAGTAGAGATAAAAATTCATATGCAGCCTCGTTTCTGGGTATCCCAGAACGTTCCGCCCCCCTACAGAATCTAATAACTCTGAGTCCTTGAAGCACTGATCTACAATCTCTGACCCACTTTGACCTCACCAGATTGGAAATTTAAAAAGATCTCACTCTCTGGTACTAACACCCGTAAAACTTGTGCAATCTGAGTCACCTTCTTATGGATATCTTTAACGTTAGGTTATGTTGGCTTCCGCAATACTGTGAACATAACTGTTAATGAAATTACCGACGAGCTTTGTTAATTTTGTTTCGAGGTGTAAAGAGACAAATATAATTCAGTTCGTCATGGAAATCAGGTAGCCAGGGGATATGTAATGGAGAGTGGAGTTTCGAACGGTACTTAAATTAATTTTTTCTTCTCAGTCTTTGAATATCCCTTTCCTTCTTGTTGTCTTACTACTCCTTTTTCCATTACTCGATTTCTTATTTATCCTTAATGGGATCCACATCGGACCTAAGAGGCCCATGAGAGGTACATGTACAACTAGTGGGTTACGAACTGAATAAATGTGTTTCGTTTTAGCTTTAAATCTTGCTCTGTGTGATTTCATTTGCGCATAAATTAACTTTAATATTTTTCCTCTTTTTTCAGAATCTGGCAGCTGAAAAAACATACAACGATCTCGATGTGTCTTTGCGTAAAGCGAATGAACATCGCAACGAATGGTTTGAGGGTGTGCAATGCTGTAATTTAGATGAAACCCTTTACACCATACTCGAACGCATAGTACGGGCCGAAGTGCATCGTTTAGTGGTGGTCGATGAAAATCGTAAAGTTATTGGTATTATATCACTGTCCGATATTTTACTTTATCTTGTACTAAGACCCAGCGGAGAAGGTATGGGTGTATCAGAAGGTTCACTCAGAGCTTCTGACCCTATACTACAAAGAAAACTGTCAGACGATGAAGGAACTACCTTGCTAGATAATAACCAATCATCTTCCGTTGGCTCGGGTAGTCGTAGTCTTATTGAAGACATACCTGAAGAGGAAGTGAACAGCGGCGAGAAGGCGACAAAAGAGTTAATCGACGATAATCTTGTGACATTAACCGACAAAGTCAATAATAATAAAGAGGGAGAAGAACAGGACACGATTAGCGAAACAGCGGAAACTTTATTTGTCGATAAAGCCGAAGAGGATGCTATCAGTAATGAAGACGTTAATGGGGAGAGAAATGAGGAACAGGAAGAGAATGACAATGATGATGAAGATGATGATTCCAATGATGTGGTAAGCGCTAATTGTGATAATTTGAACAAATCAAAAACAACAACAACAAGCTCATCAACAGATGATTCCGAATTGAACGCTGCTGAAACGGCGACTGTAAAGCCATTAAATCAAACAACATCTCGTGAAATGGCTCTTGTCAGTGAATAAAAACATTTATTATTTAACAAATATTCATAATCAATTTAAAAAATTTACATTAAACATTTTAATAAAAATGTGCTTTTAAAAGTTTTATTTTATATAAGAAAAAAAAAAACATGTAACTTATAAGTAGACTTTTAATGAATTGATTATGAATATCTGGGATATAAATTAATGCTAAATAAACAATAAACATATTATATGTCTGTGCAAAGTGAAAAAGTAATATTTTCCTTGTTATTGTTATCATTCATTCAAATTTTTTATAATTACTTTTTAGAGCCAATATAAAACTTGCAATTCGTATAACTACTTCTTAACCAATTTCTTAACAATTAAAAAAAATTGAAAAAATATTTTAAAAATACAAACAAAATTTGTTTAGTTTTTAACTACCTAATGAAGATGAAAAAATATAAAACAAAATTGCATATTTTAAACAACATTTTTTTACATAATATTTTGGATTTCTATATGTTTTTATAATTTTTTTTTCATTGTCATAAAGTTAACTAAATGAGGTAACATTCATATTTAGCTATAATTAAAAAAATGTAAGCTTTTTATACATTTACAATGTTAAGCAGAAAATTACTTAAATAAAACTCACGTCAAACATTTTTTTTGTGCAATAAATATTTTGAAATTACAAAGTTCTTAATTGATACCAAATCGCCTAAAAACAGGCAAAGTTAAGATTATTGTCATGTATGAAAAGGCTACAAAGCTCTTCAGCAACCTATATTGTTGGCAAAAAGTTAGAAAGTAGAAAAATTTTCAATCAAGGAAAAAACCCCAATTCCAACTGAGAATCAACTGTTATAAAAAAATGATTAAGAAAATAAGCAGATACCAAATAAAACTTAGTTTCTTTCTGAAAAGTTAAATATTTTTTATATATTTTATAAAAAAAAAAAAAACAAAAAAAGAGTACAAAAAATTGACGTGAATATCTTAATTATTTTGCAATTTTTTAAAATTTATGAAGCTTAATGAAAATCTCTTAAGTTGTATTTCTTTATTTTGCTCAGAAATGTATCAAAGTTTGTTTTCATTACTATCATTTCAAGCCAAATATGTTAAAATAATTTTTCATTATAGTTTATAAATAAAAACAAAACAAAAAATAATTAGCTTGCTTTACAGCTATTTATTTTTTTGTTTATAAACATACTTAAACACATACAAATAAATATATTTTTTTAAACAATATACTATATATCCGATTGTTTTAAAGATAGAAATAAAATATTTTGCTTTAAAGCTACCACTTTTTATAACATTAAAAATACAATTATGTAATTTAAAAATTCTTTCATAAATTATTGTATGTAAAAAATGCAATGCAAAAAAGATAGAATAAAAAAATACAACAAACAAAAATTATTATTAATATTATATATATATAGAATTTTAAGTGATATTTAACTTAAAGCTAAAAAGTAGTATATAAAAAAAAAATTAACTCCAAGAAGAAAAAATAAATAAAAATAACTACATTTATTAAAATAATAAAAAAAATAAAGAAGAAAATATTGTTGAAACTTAATAACTATGTTGTTTTAATATTTGGCGAACTCAAAAAGTCTTTAAAAATCAAATGCTTCCAATGTATAGAGAATTGAATATGGCTGCTGTGCACGACACTTCATTAGCTATTGTGATATATCATTCCTATGTAAATCAGCTAACTATTACAACCATATAACAAAATATTCGTTTCTATAATGGCAAAAAGTAAAAAAAAAGCCTGTTGGTAAATGCAAACTTTTACAAAAACTGGTATAAAGTTTTAAAAAGGTGAATTATGCAACATTAACATTTCTGAGTATAATATACATATGCATTTACATATGCTTTTTGTTACCCCAAAAGTCATGATGTAGTGCAGTGATGCTCGAAACAGCTGCCTTAATTTTTACGCTTTAAAAGTTGTTTGTTTATTTATTGTTTCCAGCGATGAACCTAAGAAATAAAGTCAGAGAATTAAAGAGCCAAAGTTTACTACAATACCAGGCAAACAGAAACGCGCAGAGTTAGTTAGCAGATATATAAAACCCTCCCTGTCTTACTAAACAAATCATGCCTTAAAACATTTGCAAACTACCGGCCCTGTCTAATTAAATTAACAGCCCAAAAGTATGCTTTAAAACAAAAAACAAGTGCTACCAGCTGTTTACAATAGGAACAAGAATTTTTTACCCTTTACATAGTGGTAAGGGTATATGTCGGTCTGTCATTCCGTTTGTAAGTCGAATTAGAGCATGGAGAGAGGCAACCGCCGTACAAATGAGCAATTTTAAAAAAATTTCGATACAGTATATTTTAGAAACTAAAACAGCTATCGACTTAAAATGTCCTACATTACATACATACATTCAAACAAAAAATTTTGTAAAAATATAAGAGTTTTATTACAATACTTGTGGTACCAAAACAACGGCTGGATTGGATGGCTGGGTTTATTAAAAGACCAACGTGAAGGTAGTATGAGATTCGGCACAGCCGTTAATAGCGCTTTTAGTTGCTATACATACATAAAATAAAAAAACTTCGTGTAAGTTCTAATTTTCTACACAGCACATCAAAGAGAAAGATGAATAAAAATACATAGTTTGTTAAATTTTTTGGCAAATAAAAAAGTTTTTTTAAATAGTAACATCGTTAGCAACCAATCAAACTCGAAAGTAATTTAATTGGTCAGAAAGAACTTCTCTTCATTTTGGTACTTTTTTGATGAGCAATTAAATACTTAGTCAAAATGGTCATACAGCTCTTGCGAAAAAGCAATATGTTCTTTTTTATCTTATGAAAAAGGAAACTGTTTTACAAGTACATATAAAAATAATTGTTTCAAAAACTGTAAATGCGTACTTGGCCTTGTTGCCTTTACTGCATTTTTGGTTAAAAAAGGTATAAAATCACCATTATTGCACATACATACATTTTCAGGAAGTTAATTTTTTTCTTTCATTTAAAACACGCTCATGCATTGAGGGTAACTTACTTATTTTTGGAGCTTCTTGTTTTCATTTTATAAAATTTGTATTTTGAAATTTTTCATTATTAACGCCCCTTAAAGAACATGTTCTTACATCTGGTAGCCCTTTTACGCAGTTTAATATGACAGCAGCATGCTGATAATTAACAGAAACCCTACGAAAAATAAAAACAACTCAAAACTCGCGAGGTCCTAAACATTCAGTATTTTAATTTTGAAATTACTAAACCTTTTTTAAAAATGAACTCTTTTGAAATAAAAGAGATACCAGGAAAGGTAAACAAAATCACAAATAGTACATAACTATTATGATATAAATTTGTTATTTTAAAAAAGGGGCGTGCAATGTTAGCTACAAAAGTCTTTAACATCGGGGATGTAATTTTCGAAGAGGAGCCTTTTGTGTCTTGTCAATTTTCGTGGAATGCTGCTTATGGTTATTCCGCTTGCGATCACTGTATGCGTCCTTTGGAAACGGTCACAGAAAATGTAAGACGCTTGGCTAACCAGCCAGCAATAGTGTTGCCGTTACTTGAACATGATTCCACCAAGCAATGGTTGGAGCAGTTCTGTTGCTGTTATAAGTGTAAAGTGCGCTACTGCTCGGAAGATTGTCGCATGGAGGCATTTAAAAAATATCATCGTGTAGCCTGTATGGGTAATATGAGCAAAAACGACTCTCATCCCATTAACAGATTAAACGAAATTTGGAAGTGAGTTTAAATAATTTATCCAATTAAAAACCTTTGTTGAATCGTTGAAGCAATATACATACATACATATCTTAAAAGCTTTAAGCATTTTTTTTGTTTGAAAAATATTGCTGTTATGAACAACGATTCAACAGAGGTTGTGATTCAGCCAGTTCTATAAGGTTTTTTTAATTTAGAAAAATGCATTATCCTCCCGAAACTGGTACGATAATGCTTTTAGTACGCTTAATGGCCATGTATCAACAAAGTATTAACAAGGCCGCATTTTTGGAAGCCTTACAATCTTTTCAATCACTAATTGTGAACAAAGAACAACAAATTTATCACAAAATGTTGGGAGAAAATTTTGAAATTCAGTTGGAACAGCTTTATACTGCTTTCTGTGAAGCTTTTCAAGGAGAAGAATTCAAAATGGTAGGTATAATAAAATTTTTAATAATTGTTTTATACGGTAGTATTGATATCTTTTACAGTTTACTAGTGCTGATGCCTTTAAGACGTTAATGGGTTTGGTAGGCACTAATAGCCAAGGTGTTGCTACAAGCGCTTTGGCAGAATGGGTTAAAAAGGTATCAGATTTACCCATGGCTGATGCAGAAAAACAAAAGTTGGACGAATATATAGACGATCTATATAATAGGGTGGGAGAATGTAAGTGTCTCGATTGATATGTACTTATTTAATTTGAAAAATTTATTTTGATTTATATATAATATTATTAGTCGCTGGCGAATTCTTAAACAACGAAGGTAGTGGTTTATATTTATTACAAAGTAAAATAAATCACAGCTGTGTTCCTAATGCTCAATCTACTTTTCCATATTCAAATGACATTGTCGTTTTGAAGGCCATTGAACCAATTCAACCAGGTGAGGAAATTTGCATTTCCTATTTGGATGAATGCCAATTGGAAAGAAGTAGGCATTCCAGACAAAAGGTAAGATTTCACCTAAAATTTTAGCCAGTTCAAAGTAATTTTTTGCTTAACGATACTATTTTTTCTGCAGATTCTTAAAGAAAATTATATATTTATGTGTCAGTGCCCCAAATGTCAATTACAAACAAACGATCCCGATGAAACGAGTGCGGATGAGTACGATGACGATGAAATGGAAATGGATAATGACGATGACATGGACGATAAATAACAAAATTATTAACTGAGCCTTTTTTATTTGGGTTATTAAATTTTTTTGTTATTTTAACTTAACCTCATGTGTGTCATTTCAATATGCCGATCTTTTTTTTCTTTGTTTAATAGTGAAAAACAATTTACTGGTGTTATGCAACAAACAGTGAGTTATAATGTTTTCAATATATCCAATTGGATGGGGGAAAATTTCCCCCAAAAACTGATCAGTCGATGGCATGGGGACATCCCATGGCCATCGAGGTCGCCCGATCTAACTCCCATGGGTTTTTTTATATGGGGTTGCTTCGAAGAGGCTTTAAAATAAATTATTTGTCGACAAATCAGCTGAATTGAACTAAGGTTGCTGCAGCGTGTGGGGCAGAACACAAGGCTCTCTTTTAAACAGTGTGTTCAACTCGACGGAAGGCATACTCTTTAAAAAATAAAATCAGTAATAATACATTTTTCTCCAAGGGATAGAATTGATAAAATAATAATTTATTAATTTGTTTTTTTAAATAACGAAATAAAGATTATAATGTAACTACGATATGTGATCACGTATGAACTCTTCCCATAGTAGGCCTTTAGGAGGCAGTCATGTTAACCCTCATTAAAAAAACTATGAAGTTATTAGTGTTTATTGACTCTAATTTCTTTAGAAGGGCTTCACCCGAAACTATGTTAACCTCATAAAGAATTTAATGGAACAAAAAGAGCTATAAAGGAATGAGTTATAATTTCATAAGGATATATAGGTAGTCATTAAAATGTTAAAATTTTCAAGAGTTTTGTTAAAATGATTTTTGATTATTAATATCGAGGATACGTTTGCGAAACGCTTTAATGGAAAGAAGCAAAGGTAACTTTAAAGTAAGATAACATTGTAAAGGCAGATAATATAGGTAATGTTTAAATGGGAAAGCCCATCAATTCACAACGTACATTTATCAGGACTGCTAGTAGAAACAACACAGTTGTGCGAAATAAATATTTTGCATTTTGTGCGATTGGTTTTAAAATTGTTTACTCAATAAAAATCTTATACGCAATTCGAAAATAGTCGCTAATTAACAAAAAAAAAAGGTAACAATAAAAAACCTTTATATTTATTACTTGCACAAATTTAAAAAAAAGACGTAAAACTGGGTGGTTATGATAACGGTTATAGCCGTTACGCTCAATGTTTTTTAAAAATGATTCGAAGGATTGACATAATAGGCTGTATTCTTAAACTTAGTTTGCTTAGAATCACGAAATTTAAAATTCTTACTGCCAACAAAGTTTAAAGGTTTTGATAATATCTTTGAAAGCACAAAACATTGTTAAGGCTGTAAGGATTGAATAAAGGAAGAAGTTAAAATTTCGTGATGCAAGCGTTCAGAAATACAGCCATACTCATACGCTAGAAAATTGATAAATTTAAATATTTGCATGTTTTGTGTTAACAGTTAGGCGTTAAAAGGTTACTTTTGTAAAGCGAAAAAGAAACCAGCTGTGTTTAAATTTTTTTTAACTTATTCAAAAAATAATAATAATAAATAAATTACCTTGGGGCAAATTACAGCATTCAATTCTAATTCAAATTTTACTTGTTCGAAAGAGTTGTCAATGCTTCTATTATAGGAATTCTAATAAGAATGTTGTTCAAATGTTTAATTTGTTTTTGTTAACATATTTACATCACAAAATATATTAGAAATATGTACTAAAATCATAATTTATTGGGAAAATGTACCTAAAGACTACTTTTTTAAAACTTCCAGAGCTTACGCTTTAACTTAGCACAGGCGTTAAACTTATCAAATTATTACTGCTCTCTGCTAAATCAGAAATAGACACTCTACCTCTTTGCCTTATAAATTTAGCAATTGACGTAAGCTCATCTTCTGAAATATATATAAATTTACCACGATCATCTATGACCCCTGTGAGAGTTCCATTACTTTGCAATTCTTGTATACGTTCAATTGCCTGTTGAGTTTTAAGCTTAAATTCTGTAGCTAAATCTTCTAATACAACTACTTTGTTTTCTTTTACGTATTTAATGAAATCCGATAAAAGATTTTCCTTTTCCTCTTCGTCTTCTTCGAAACCCTCTTCTTCAACACTAAAAGCTGCTTTCATTTTCAAGTACTCTTCATGCTCTTTTCGTTCTTGCTCTTCGCGAGCCAAACGTTCTATTTCAATTTGCTTGCGTTCTTCTTCAGCTTCACGTTCTTCTTGTTTTCTACGTTCCTCATCCAATTTAGCCTCCTTGGCCTTTTTATCTTCGCGTATTTTAAGCTCTTGTTCACGCATCAATCGTTTCTGTTCCTTTTGCTCCATTTTTGCTCTTTTCTTTGCACCCATTTTTTCATCTAAAACGTGACCTTGTGGTATGTCGCTTTCATCATTTTCACTATTATCATCATTTTGTGTGTTATCCACACCAGCTGCCGCTGGGAGAACCGCTGCAGCATTTTGTCTTAGGCGGTTACGTTGATTGCGTACAATCTGTGCCCGTCGAGGAACTCCCTCTTGAACACGTTGGGGAGCATTGCGTTGTTGTTGAGTACTGTTACCATTATCTAAAATATATGTTTAGAGTCCGTCACGAAAAATATGCATTTTGTAATCTGTACCTTTTTCAGTTTTCTTTTTTTGCAATAAAAATAGTGTTATTAATATAACCAACAAAGCAGCGGCTATTCCTATTAAAATAGTTAAATCCATTTCAAAACTATGAAGTTACACTTTGGATAGATTTTTTTTATAAAACTGCACAAACTTTTGCAAACGTCAACTATTTTATTTTTATTACCTTGTTATTTATGGAAGGCAATCACATTTGACTAATAGCTATTACACATATGGCCAAAATAATAAGGTCACAAGAATATCCATAGTATACTAGTTTTTAATCTGGAATCTTGAATTTTTATTAAATTAATATGGTTTTTACAAAATATAATACCTATTTGTAAAAACCTTATTAATAACATTTGTAGTCATACATATATGCACAAAAAGGCATTATAAAACCGACCTTGTACCACATCTCTGTTTCAAAATTTTTAGGTTTTTTTTAAACTTTTCAGTTAATACTTCGTAACTAGTTATTTGATTGATTATTGTTAGCCACTTTGTATGTTCGCGACAAATGAAACAAAAATAACAAGTTTTTCGGTCGAAAAATCTAGTGCTTCTACTTATCCAATATAACTTGCAAACTTACTCGGTAGGCAAAGGTTTTAAGGAAGTGATTGTTCATAAAACAAAAAAAATTTCAACTGTTTTATGACCGAAGAGATTTTTTTTTGGTTTGGCCACTAAATTAAAAATTATGGTTTTTCCGACCAACTTAAAAGCTTTCTTGTTAAGATTAGACCTGTCTTCAATATTTGGGGAATTTTAAGGTTATTTTTAACGAAACGCAGAGACTTACCACACTCAAAATATTTTGTAGGCAAATTTAAAAGAAATACCCTTTCAATTAAGAATAATTTTTAATTTTATAAATGACAAATTATGTAAATATTTATATATTTAATGTTATTTTAACTCGCATAAAATAAACTGCATAGCATTCAAAACGAATATTTTTTATTTATTTCTAACTGCAATATTTCTTCACACAAGGATGTTAATACTTACAGATATTCACATTTAAAATATTACCTTAATTTTTATAAAAACTACTGTCATTTTTTTTCTTTCATTTATATGCATATTAACGCACATATTTTTTGTATGTTGAGAGACAATTTGTGTGTAAATATGTATGAACATACATATATAAGCAAAAAAATCTACGAGATAAGTACTTACTTTCTATTCTATTCTATTTCTATTTCTAGGCAAATCTGCGATCGCTGCCTTAGAAAAAACTTGGGTTTTACCCGCACAAAAAAAGGAACATTTTGAAGGCATGCTATACTAAACGTATGTTTTCCAATTTATTCCTTTGAAGGTAATTAAGTTTTTAAATGCAAAAAGATATAACAAAATAGTCTGTGCCTACCAAATTCTATTAATATAAAGTATTTTTGTACAAAAATTGGATATTTTTTTATATTTTCTTGACAAAAAAGAGAAAAATACAGAAATATACATATGTATATGTAAATAAAAAGATGTAAGTTGACTTTGATAAATAAAATAAAATAAAAAGCTGAAAAAATAATAGCAATAAAACTTTTGGTGTGTTGTTTTTTGAATAACAAGAATATTCATAAAAAAAACCCCAATTAATGTTTAACAGTAAACAATCTTAAAATAAATTTTATTTTAGGTTCGTTAAAATTTTACCACATTTTTTTTAATAGTTTAGAATCTTTTAAATGAAATTATTTGGTGCGTATTTATTTTTTCTTTGTTATGTAGTTTTACATTTTACTTTATTTAATTTTTGACATTTGTGTAGAAAAACTATCTATTAAATTTAAAGACGACTTACTGTTAGGTTAGGTTAGGCTACGAAAGGTAGTGGCGAGTCCAACTTGCCACATCCACCCGGAGGTCCTCAGGCCCATTGTGCATCCCTTAAGAAGATTCAAGAGAAAAATTACAGACAAGCATTCAATAGGTAAAAGGAAATAGCAAAAGAGCCGTTCGCAATAATTTCAAGGAAATACCTATCTGCCCAGCCACCCAAGCCCACAGCCAGGGACCTCGCCAAGTCTATCTAAGACCCTCCAAACCACCTCTGTCGGCGGATCTGCAGCCCAGTGGCAGAAAAGATGTTCTACCGCCTCTATCTCCCCCTCATCCCCGCATACCCTGCAAAAAACTGGAGAGTTCCTGTCCCATTTGTTTGTCATATGTTTTACATCGAAGTGCCCTGTGAGAGTCCCAATAGTGCACCTCAGAACCCCCTACTCTCCTTGAGCAGCAGGTCAGTGCCTATCTTGTCGAGCCCAGGCCATAAAAGTCTAGAGATCCTGCAATCAACCCTGTCCCTCCAGGTTTGGCCCAGCTTGTCCATTATACAAGTCCTTATCAGCCCATAATAGAAACCCAGTGATGGCCTCACCGGCTAACATCTAAGTCCAATATCCTGGGCCGACCCCTTCCTTGCCAGTCCATCAGCAATCTCATTGCCGAAAACATCACAAAGACCAGGAACCCGACAGAGTCTAACCCTGCGTGTCACAATAATCGCCTTAAGAGCACGTCTACAGTCGCCTACGAGTCTAGACCTGACATAATATCCCTCTAAAGCCTTAAGCGTTCCTGACTATCAACGTAGATTGCCACGTCCCCTATCAATTCCATGGCCTTCATCACCGCCAGAATTTTAGCCTGGAAAACGCTGCACTCGTCCGGAAGTCTGTAGGCCATTCCTACCGCCATGTCAATTATATAGACACCAGCCCCGGTGCCTACATCCATCTTCGAACCATCAGAAAAGACTGCAAACCCCTGGTACAACTTCTCTGATCCCTTTCATGCCTCGCTATCCGGAAGCACTACCTAGGGCAGGATCCCAAAGTAAACTTTTGCTACCATATAGTCCGTCACACCTGAAATGCCGGCATGTCCATCCGAACCTACTCTACGACTTCTTGTTACTCATATATTATTAACTAGCACGTGACCCGTTACTTCGTAAGCGCAGTTTTAAAAATTTATTAAGTGAAGGTGATGTTTTGTGCCCTTATTTCTTAAACTATTACCAAATAAGCAGTACACAGAAAAAACCTCAGAAATTTTTTTAAAACAAATAGTTTTTTGAAATAATAGTTTTATTCAGTAAATATTTTATTAGATTCTAATGATATTGCTATTTGATTTTTATGTCAAACAAAATAAACACAAAACCATTATATATTTTGTACTATTTTTTTCTACCCCTTAAGGAACAATATTTTAAAAAAGTACCAAAAATATTTTTTTAATTTTTTAAGACCTGCAAAACGCAATTTAAATGAAGTTTCTACCTTTATTGGTTAAGAAATTACAAAAAGTTCCTAAAAAGTACAAAAATGTAATTTGTACCCTTTCTTCTATCCCCTAGGGTCTTAAGTTTTTAAAAAGTAAAAAAAAATATTTATATTTTGTCAAGACTTGTCGAACGCAGTTTGAATTATGTTTCTATCTTTATTGGTTCAGATGCTACAAAAAGTACGTAAAAAGTACCACTTTACAAATTTGTACTCTTTTGTCTGCCCCTTAGGGTCTAGATTTTTAAACAAGTTTAAAAAATATATTCATATTTTGTCCTGACCTGTCGAACGCAAATTAAACTATGTTTTTACCTTTATTAGTTAAGAAGTTACAAAAAATACCTAAAAATTACAAACATGTAATTTGTACCCTTTTTTGTGCCTAAGGGTCCAAAATTTTGAAAAAGTATCGAAAACATATTCTTTTTTTGTCGATACCTGTCGAACGCAATTTATATTACGTATTTATCTCTATTGGTTCAAAAGTTACAAAAAGTACCAAAATAGAATTTTTACCCATTTTTTACCTCTCAACGTCCGAATTTCAAAAAAGTGGCAGAAATATATTCATATTTTTTTAGTATCTGTCGATTGCATTTTGAACTATGTCTGTACCTTTATTCGTTTAGAAGTTACAAAGTATTCCTAGGCACTATCAAAATTTAGTTTTTACCCTTTTTTAGCCTTAAGGGTCTAAAATTTTGAAAAAATGCTAGACACGAGTCTGCTTATTTTTTGAGTAAAATACGATCCTTTTTAAATTTTGTTTCTATCGTTTGTAGTTTAGGAGATATTAACTTTCGGATATTTCCATATTTGGCCCATTTTAAGCCCCTTCGGGTCCAAATTTCCCGAAATCCCATCTTAGTGGATCTAAACATAAGGAAAGGTACCCACAGTCCAAATTTCAGGTCTCTAGCTCTGCGGGTTTTGGCTGTGCGATGATGAATCAGTCACTCAGTAACGTAATTCCTTTATATATATAGATAATCCAAACTAAATTAGCTGTAAATCTATCTATTCGCTTTCAAAATTTCTTATGGGAAATATCGTAATTCCAAAGAGAGCAAAGCAAGTATATAAATATAATAAATACATATTAACAAATATAGCACACTGTACCTTAAAATTTTCATTCACATGGAGTTGATTTTTTTTGGAGATATTTGTTGTGTTGTTATTTATAAGATTGTATCAATCAGGAAATGGTTTTCTTATTTACATTTTTTTATATAGGGAATTTGACAGTAACTAATTCCATTGCTAGAAGCAATCAACACAACGTTATAACTTTAATTACGCTTGTCAAATATTCTTTTGTATGGTATTCGATTTTTCATGACGTGTCGAGTTAAATTAAATAAAAGTCCACAGTAAAAAATCAATCAAATATGTCGAGAGAAATACTTACTTTAGTGGCACTGCTGTCATGTTGTAATACAGCATTTGGCCTTTATTTTCACATTGGCGAAACAGAACGTAAATGTTTCATAGAAGAAATACCCGATGAGACTACAGTTATTGGTTTGTAATCCCTTAAAAATGTAGGCAGGAAACATTTATAAAAATGTTTTTTTGTGTTTCAGTAAACTATAAAGTTGAATTGTATGATCCCCGTTCAAATGGTTTTATGCCCTCATCACCCGGTATTGGAATGCACGTAGAGGTCCGAGACAGCGATGACAAAGTAATACTTTCCCGTGTTTACAGCTCAGAAGGCCGCATTTCTTTTACATCTCATACTCCAGGGGAACATGTCATCTGTATGTTCTCTAATAGTACAGCCTGGTTTAGCGGTGCTCAATTGCGTGTTCATTTGGATATACAAGTTGGCGAACATGCAATAGATTATGCTAGTGTGGCCCAAAAGGAAAAATTAACAGAACTTCAATTGCGCATACGGCAGTTGTTGGATCAGGTGGACCAAATAACCAAGGAGCAAAACTATCAACGTTACCGTGAGGAACGTTTCCGTCAGACTAGCGAAAGCACAAACTCCCGTGTGCTCTGGTGGTCTGTGTCTCAAACTATTGTCTTAGTGTGTATGGGTTTCTGGCAAATGAGACATTTAAAGAGCTTCTTTGAGGCCAAGAAATTGGTGTAAATTAAGTAACTTATGTTTAGAATTTTGTAAAAAATTGATAGATTTCTGTACCAAGCGGAACTAACTTACGTTGATTAACTTTTAAAAACATTGTTTTCATCATTTTTGTCTTAAAATTACTGTCCATAACATTTTTGTTGTATTGCATATATCACATTTTATAGATCTATAAAATAAAAATTCGATATATCCTTTGGAAAATAAACTAATGTTTGGGGATATAAACAACAAAAGTTTTAAATTTAACAAAAGTTGTGTTCAATAGCTTTCCAGTAATTACTAGCAACGAGAGAGTAAAAAGAAATATTTTCAAAATTGCTCTCAAAAATATTTAAAAGTAAATGAACACTTTCACAGTCAAAACTAGCAAGCAAATGTATTTTGTTATTGTAAACTTATAAAAATTTAAAACTTAAATTTTTTTTCAAAGCATAATGACAGAAATAATAGGTGTGTTCATTTACAGAAAATTATCACTAATTTTCGATAATTATTACTAATAAGTGTTCACGTACACAAAAAATTAGCAGCTAGAGAGCCAAAAAAGAGCGTAATATGTTTAGAAACAAAAATGTTTCTGATAATTTCTGCTAGTAAAAATTTTACTATCAGAAATTATTCAAACAGTCTTTCTGTCATTATGCTTTGAAAAAATATTTCAGTTTTAAATTTTTATAAGTTTACAATAACAAAATACATTTGCTTGCAAGTTTTGACTGTGAAAGTGTTCATTTACTTTTAAATATTTTTGAGAGCAATTTTGAAAATATTTCTTTTTACTCTCTCGTTGCTAGTAATTACTGGAAAGTTATTGAACACAACTAATGTTTGAATAATTTCTGATAGTAAAATTTTTACTAGCAGAAATTATCAGAAACATTTTTGTTGCTAAACATATTGCGCTCTTTTTTGGCTCTCTAGCTGCTAATTTTTTGTGTACGTGAACACTTACTAGTAATAATTATCGAAAATAAGTGATAATTTTCTGTAAATGAACACACCTACTTTACAGTCAAAACTTGCAAGCAAATGTATTTTGTTATTGTAAACTTATAAAAATTTAAAACTTAAATTTTTTTTCAAAGCATAATGACAGAAAGACTGTTTGAATAATTTCTGATAGTAAAATTTTTACTAGCAGAAATTATCAGAAACATTTTTGTTTCTAAACATTTTACGCTCTTTTTTGGCTCTCTAGCTGCTAATTTTTTGTGTACGTGAACACTTACTAGTAATAACTATCGAAAATAAGTGATAATTTTCTGTAAATGAACACACCTAAAGGCTTTTCAAACAAAATTTTCATACAAAATTAGTATTTTAAGTCTACTTTAAATTTACAAACTTGTTTTGGTTAATCCCCTTAATCTTTAAGCCATATGTTAGAGAAAAAACGTTGTCCTTACATTCGCTTTTAAAAGTCTTTTAGAGAGCTCTTAATATTCTTTTTTAAACTTGATACATATGCCGATTTGATAAATATATTTTGTTGTGGAAAATGAATTCAAAAACAGTTTTTATATTCACGAAAGTTTTTGAAATCGAAATCGTTAAAGTTAAATGAGAAAAAAGTCGTTAATAAATTGTAATTAAATTTAAAAAAGTTTCAAATGTACAAAAAATCATAAAAGATGCTAAAGTACTCTTTAAAGGTATACACCGGGTAATTCACAAGGTGTGTCCTGTGGTATTGTCAATTTTGAATGGTATAAAAGGCTTATTTTACATCTTGAGAAAAATTCATGCCTAGACAAATGCCAAACTCAGTATACATATAAAAATCATAGTATAAAAATACTGCGGGGGGCAAATTACGGCATTCGTTTCTAATTAGAGATTTTTAATTTCGATCGATCGAGTTGTCAATTTTTCTAATATAGGAATTTTAATAAGAATTTTTAAATTTCGGTTCAAATTGAATGCCGTAATTTGCCCCGTTTTTTTAGTTGGATTTTTTACATTTATCTAGGTATGAACTTGTCTCGTTAAGACGTACAATTATGGAAATGCTGCCTTGTTAACGGGTTTTCAGCTCGGTTGACCCATTGGCTTGTGCTAATAGATGATCCTGTGGGGGACAGAAATATAGAAATACACGATTTTTTCAAAATAGCGCCTTTTGTTTAATATATCATATAGATGGCAAATTTCATATCATAAATTTTTTGTTTATTTTTTTAAATATGTAATAAAATATGTGGCCCTCTTTATTTTAAAAATGTTTATATGCAAAGTTTTTGATATTTAATGCATTATTTTTGTTCTTTAATTATACCTTTTCTTATTAAGCTATCGATATATTCTGCTTGAACATACTGTCTTCATGAACATACCATACATATGTACATATCCTGAACTCGGTTTAACCATGGCATGAACATGCACATTAGTTGTGTTCAATAACTTTCCAGTAAATGATTTCTGATCGAAGATTCATTCGCGTACTTTTCCAGTAAAGTCCAGTAACTTAGCAAATACTGAGAAATTTTACAAAATTTCTCACTTAAAATTTTTGCAGCAAAGAGTACGCCAAGTTCCATTGTTTCGCCTGTGAACATTAAATTACTTTTTATACCACTTTAATTTTTCTCGTTTTATAATTTGTTAGCAGTTTGTTTTTATCACTTTTTTTGTAAAATTTTGTCTAGTAAAAACTTTTGTGTTCTCATTTACTGGATTTTGTGTAAACGAACGCAATCCAGTAAGAAATATTAAAAAAATTGTAAAAACTTTGAGTAAAAGAACGAACTTAGTAAAATTTTTACTAGTAGAAATTATCAGAAACATTTTTGTTTCTAAACATATTGCGCTCTTTTTTGGCTCTCTAGTTGCTAATTTTTGGTATACGTGAACATTTACTAGCAATAATTATCTCAAATTATTGATAATTTTCTGTAAATAAAGACACCTATTAATTAGGACAAGACAGTATTAAGCATGGGTATTGAGTATACAGCAAATATAATATATCAAAAACAAAAATATGACGATATCGTCGTTAGTTAATTATTGCGTTCTATTTAACACACAAAACCCTATACTTAGGCAATTGCTAGAGCAATAATTGCACAATGGATCGCCGCATATGATAAATTGCGGTCCACACGTCACAATTTGTATTAAAGAAAACAAATTTGACAATTGCTGCAATAAATATTGCTACGTGGAGATCCAAAGCAATAATTTGATGGAAACTTCACAACAACAGTAAAAATTGTATATTTACACCATTTATTATAAAAAATGCAACTTACTAGGCACTTTATCACAAAGAGCGAAAATCTCAATTTTTATTTGCAATATATGTATATATGTATACATCAAGACATAAATTATCACGTCAAGAAAAATAACGTAAATTTATAGTAATCAATGTGTAAGAGAGTTTCATACATTTTGTGGTGTAAACACTTTCTTTACCTTTTAACCTTTTTCGTTTTAAAATCGCTTGATTTCATAAAAATTTTGTTCAATTAACACTACGGTTTGGAAAAATTAAACAAATATTTGCATTCCAGTTGTTTTAAAAACAGTTACTTCTTTAAAGTGAAAAAAATACCCACTAAGCTAAAGAAAAGAGCTGCAGTTGTTGTATTCGTTTTGAAATTTTCTTTTAAAGTGACTTTTTGCTTGTAATAATAGACAATATGTCATTTAAAGTTTGTATAGAATAAGCTTAAAAGAAATCAATATTTTAATTGTCTTCTTTTTTTATTAAAGCCAATTGATCCTAAGCGTGATGAGTACAGACGTTATTTCGAACGTGGTGGAATTATTGAGTCCTTAACGAAAGTTTTTGTACGAATACTTGAAGAACGTCCGGAAGATCCTACCCAATTTTTGCTTCAAAACTTAGGTGATGCTCGTCTTCAAGCCGACAATATTGCACACTTGCAAAGTGAATTAGAGGAAGCCCGTAGTGAAATCCAACATTTAAGAAAAATTATACAGGGTATTAATCCAGACTTGCTAAATGGCCATCCTTCTAATAACGATGTTTACAATAATGATAATATAAATGAAAACACCATTAAAGGCGAGGATGCAGGTGGTGCCTTGCAGGTGTGTGATGAACAAAATATGCCTTTTGGAGAGTACTCTCAAGCTACGACTCTGGAAGAGGGACTTCACCATACTCATATTAGTGAAACAAATGTACAAGCAGCCGTCAGTGGAAATATACAAAATGAAATAGTTTCTAATACCGAATAAACTGATATAGATACAATAATATTAAAGAATTTACTTGATGCTTAAAAAATCCAGAATATATGTATACAACTTAAAATATTTTTGTAACGATTTAAAGTTTTTATCCATTTACTATGGATTTTAAATATACATACATTTGTGTATACAAATTTTATCTCCGTTTAGTTAGATACGAAATAACCATAGTAAACTTTCCAAATAAAAACTTAAATAACTCTATACCTACATATGAATGTTTTAATAATAAAATATCCTAAAAAACAAGATTTAAAATAATATGTCTATGAAGTTATAGGTAGTTAGATATTTAAGACAGAGTGCTCCTGCCCTCTGTGTGGTCAAAACTCTGCTGATCTTAAAACGCTGGTTTTACTTAATTAATTTAATACTTGATATAGGTATATTTTTTACGAATACCACTTATTGATTTATTCTGCGTTTTAATTATGATTCCGCATGCTAATACGCATATATCAAAAATAAAATTAAAAAAATTTTTTGCAATTTTAATATTAAGAAGCAAAGATTATAGTACGAAAAAACGAAAAATCCAAAATATACAAAAAAAAAGTTATTTGTGGCCAACCTATTACATAGTAAAGTCGACAGAGAAAATTTCGATTCGAATCGAAAAGCAGAATAGGATTGATTATTATGAGAGTATGTCGAGGGTTTATATTCAAATGATGCTTTCTGAATTTTTGACCAAAATGGTTTTTAATATAAACGTGTTCCCTGATTTTACTGTCACAAGATAAATATATTAATTACATTATATTAATTATAATTTTTTTTAATTGTGTGTAGTCTTGTTAATAAGAAAATATGTAGTGTAAAATTTGCAGATAGCTCTTTTTGAATATAAACCCTCGGTAATATAAATACATTCTGAGTACAACTAAAAAAAATATTTGTAAACATTTACTCTCTTCTAAAAATTATGTTTTCGTTTTATATATCGCAAATTGAACCAAAAATATTTAGGTACAACTCAAAATTTTAGGAATTTTTTTTTGATCCTGTTTTCAGATCAAATCTTAAACGAGTATAAAAAAGTTCGCTTGCAGTTCAGTAAACGTCTTTTTGCTGTTGAAAATACCTCCTATTATGATTAACAGCTCAACCCAGTTGAGTTGAAATTGAGTATTTTGGTACATATTTAAATTGCAAACAGACTTATGACAAAACACCAAACAAGTACACCTCATCAGTAGCAATTGTTTGGGTTTTTTGTAATCATAATAACAAATTTCATGTTACAGCTAAAGTTTAGTTGTGTTGTAATCCATAATAGGGGCCTAAGTTTAGTTATGCAATTACAACCGTGTTTTAAAGAGCGGAAAGGGGCTCTCGTGCCTAAAAATTATTTAAAAAATAATGTTTGGAAACTATAATTTATTTATTTTTTTTACATTTAGGTTGCTTGTGTTCAAAATTTCTCTAAGCCAAATCCGAGTAAATTTCTTGACTTCAAGCCTAATTAACAGATTTTACTAGATTTCATATGGAATAAACAAATCTGTTTGTGTGTAGAAATTCTATCGGTTAAGAAAACACTATTCGATTTAAAATCGGTACAGAACAGAAGGAATTGATCACCGGATATCAGTTATTTTGCACACTTGCTTTATTTACGTTAAATTTTAAACTAAAATTGCAATTTTTTTATATTTTTTTTTATTTAAATTCAATAGTATAAAGGGTACTTTATGTATTTGTTATATTAATACGGAATTTGAGTAGGTAAAAATTATACAATGTTTATTTGTTTTTATTTTATTAACTTTCAGCCAAAAATATATTTATATATATAAAACACACCTTGTTTTTTTTGTTTTGCTTACACAATCAAAATAAATTATTATAAGGATGGGATAGAAAAGAAGAGATGAGCTTAACATTTTATTTAAGAATTTCAAGTAAAATAGGTATGTATATAAACAAAATTTAAAAGATATAACAAACTTGTGTGGGTTGAGGCCTACATTTTATTGTTTATTTTTTTAATTTGCAACATATTCTTTTCCTAATTAAGCCTTTAATAAAAATGTTTGACATTAAAAATATTTTTGTTAGAGCTTTATTTTGTGCATTACAAAAATTTTCAATAGATCATGTTTAAAAATTGTATGAAATCTCAGTTTACTTGGTCAACATAAGTTTTGCTAAAACCTTTTTAAAAGTTAAAAAGCACAAGTGGCTGACAATATGCATTTCGATGTATCAACGTTGTCATTTACACACGATTTCATTTTTATTATTATACGAAAAATGTTTTTTTTTACAGAATTCATGGAAATTATACAGACAATCTCGTCAATACAATAAATACCAACAAAAAACAATGTCACTAAAAATACGTTCAATTGTGTCGTAATTTAGTAAAAAAGATTAAAGTTAAAAGACATTCCTTTATTTTGTTAAACGTAACTCTTTAAAACATGTATGGATATTCGAACCGTTTATTTTAAAAGTCGCATAAGTCACTTTTTTTAAAGTCTACATAGATATTCAAAGAAATGAAAAAACACCGTTCAAAATTATTTAGTGTTACCATTAACTCGATTTTTTTTTCAAAAGTCACTTATGCAACTTTCAAAATAAACTGCTCATATGTACATGCATTTGAATTTTTTTTTTAATTTTATTCCAAACAATAGATTTCGTTGTTATACGAAACAAGGTATTTTTAATTATAGGGAATTTCCAATTTTTAAAGCAATTTTCGCTAATTAAAAAAAGAGTCTGTAAACAATTTTGTGCTTTTTAATAAATTAAAGTCCCAGTATTTTCGATTGTTAAACATGAAAATAGATGCACTTATTTTTTAATATCGGCTCATCCATTAAAATTTCAAACTCTCAAGCAATAAGGAGGCACCGTAATTAATTTGCAAAAAAGTATTAGTTTAATTATAATACATTTAAAAAAATTAAAAATTTAAAAGCATTTTAAAAAATGCACCAAGATGGTGTACGATGTTTTCTTGTGCCTGCTCTTCTTTAATTAAAAAAATCATTTGCGGTTCCTGGATTTAAGTCTGCATAATTTGTTGTTGTATAGAGATTAAAATATGGATTTTTGGGTTGTTACACTATTTTAGATTTAAGCCTGCATAATATGTTGTACCTATAGAGATTAAAATATGGCATTTTGGGTTGTTACACTATTTTAGTAATTTAGGAATAAATACCTATATTGCTTTATGCAAAAATCATTACGCATTACTTATAAATTGTTGTAAGCACAAAAGGCAGTCCACATTATTGGTCGATTGGATGGACAAATGTAATCGACTTTTGTTTATTTTAATAAAAAAAAGACCATAAAAGGATTTAATATAATTAGAGGGTGATTTTTGTTTATTATAATTTATAATTTGTTGTTGTTTTCGTTTGATGTTGATGCACAATTATAAAGGAAGTAGTTTGCCAGTTTTTTTTTTATTACGGCGTAAACTGTCATAATTTACTTTTTACGCTTATCAGCTGGTTTTAATATTTGGAAAGAGCACATTAAAGATTCGTCTACAGACATCATGGCTCCTGCATTGTCAAACTCACCGCAATAGTTGGGTGCCGAAAATAGTGTTACCAGTTGTCGTTTGGCAAAGAACTCGTAACCATCCTCAACGACTTGATGGGCACGACAAATTAAATCAAACTCATGCTTCTGTAAAAATTTGTTTACAACTTCGGCTCCAAATGTGAAACTAACACCACGATCGTTTTCACCCCAACCCATTGTGTCTTTGTCCGGATCGGACCACAACAAATCACACAAGAGACCTTGATCTGGAACATCAGTGGGACGCATAATTCTACGGATCTGCTCCATGGTTGTGAGATCGGGACTGAGACCTCCGTGACAGCAGAAGATCTTTTCATCTACAATGGCAGCTACTGGCAGACAGTTAAAACAATCGGTAAACGTTTTCCACAACTTGATTGTGTAGCGACGTTTGCATTCGTCATAGAAGCCGTAGATGCGATTGATGCTGGCACATTCGTGGTTACCACGTAACAAGAAGAAATTTTCAGAGTACTTGATCTTGTAGGCCAACAATAGGCAAATAGTTTCCAAGGATTGCTTGCCACGATCAACATAATCTCCCAAGAATAAGTAATTTGACTCAGGTGGAAAACCGCCGTATTCAAACAAACGCAATAAGTCATAGTACTGACCGTGTATGTCACCGCAAATTTTTAAGGGGGCCTCCAACTCTAAAAGAATTGGTTGCGACAAGAAGATTTCGCGTGATTTTAGACACAAGCCCCTAATTTCACTTTCCGAAAGTTGTACATTTTTCCCAGGCCTTGCCCCACGCACTTCCAAAAGCCGAGATATGATGCTGTCAATATTTATTATGTCAACCATATTTTTTCTTTTTGATGCGTTTTTTTAATGTATCGAGCGTTGGTCGGTCGTTGTTCGTTTGATTGGTGGGCTTATTTTTTCAGATAACTTTTTATTAGTTGTTTTTTGGCGAATGCCTTAAGCATTAAATTTTGCTGAAATTGATATTTTTCCCCTTTATATTTTGCAAAACTTGTAATGTGTGTCCCTCGTTTTCGTATTTAATTTTATATTTTTATTAAATTTTTTCACAGAAACCGAAAACGATAGGCGAATTCGAAGAACGAACAAGCACACAAAGAAAAAACAATCGGTTAAAACAGCCCAGTAAACGGTATGTAAATATGATGCTGCCAGATGTTATAATAAATTTTTATAAATACGGCAATGCAAGGCAAAATTAAATACAAGGGGGTATCCATGATACAACTAATCAGGTAATCTCGTCCCTGCAACAACTACTTATTAGTACAGCACATAGAAAATAAACGATGAGTAATAATTTTTGTTGTTTTATTTTCACAGGGAGAACATAATTTTGACATTTTGGCACTAATTAGCTGGTCCGACGAGACTACCTGGTTTTTTGTATCATGAGGGTATCGCTATCAAAGCTTATTATGTTAACTCCTTTTTCCCTAAAGTTCTTAAAAATAATTGTGCGTTTACGCTACTAAAAAAGGCTCCTTTCCTCGGCCACCTTGTACGCTTATTATATATTGCAAGTTACTTATTTGGACCATGTTAACATAAACAGTACATGGTACAAAGCATGAACCATGAACAAAAATGTACATATCGCACAAAAGTTAATGGATTTGAAAATTAATATTGATGAATTTTAACTATTTCTCTATTTGTTACGTAGCTCCTAATTTTACTTTATCGTTGTATCGCTTATCGTGTATAATATAACATATGGGATATGCATATGAATCTCCATTAGCCATAAATCACTTTTAAAGACTTGATGCTATAACAAACGACCTTCATTACACAAAAAATCGTTGAAAAATTACTGCTAAATCATTGGGTGAGTACTTGTTTGCCGCATAAACATAGGAAAATTCCTACCTAGGTAGCAAATAAGAATCAAGACGACGTAACGCTCCGACCAGACACGCAATCTGATATGTCTTAATACAAGCAATAACACAGGCAGAATTGTTGCGTTAAATTTCCTTGCTTATTGCTGGTGTATATGGGTAGCTATGTACGTTGGCTTACGATCGTTGGATACGCTATTTTGTTTGTGTCAAAATTTACAAACTCTAAAATAATTTTTAGAGTTTGTGTTCTTGAAAAATACCTTATGATTTTGTACTGTGTTAATTCTGTTTTTTATATGTGAATATTGACACTAAACCGTTGAGAAAAATTTAAGCCGTAAAAAGAAAATAAGCTATGAATGGTGACGTCGTGTTCTTGTCTTAACAAATTTTTGGCTAGTCAAGTTGTAGTGCAATGATGTTAAAGCATAAAAAAATCGTTACCATTTGTGGTTGAGATATTATAGTAACATGAGTATTTACTTTTAGTAAATAAGGTAATCATGGTAAATGACATAAATTTACAATTTCTACTGTAGTTTTTGTGATGGTTACATCATTTACCATAAATACCAAACTTACTAGGCACTTTTTCATAAAAAGTTAAAACCGCCTTTATGCTTATCATATATCTCTATCTGGTAATCTTGATTTATTTAAAAACGAAAATCATGCCGGAATAAGGTGACCTCATCCCTACAACAACAACATCCTGTAAAAATATGCATCTATATTTTGTGCTAAATTCTAGTTTAGTTGTCAAAAATATTGCGATCGCACATATACACAGTATACACAATCATTATACAACATAAAAAATTTGCCAAGCTAAGCTAGAAAACATTTGGCGCATATAAAGTCAGCTGATCAGTTAGTTCTACCTTGTTCAATATACCTTGGTCGAAATGATATTAAACAAGTGCGCTATATTCGGCTGTGCCGAATATTATATACCATTCACATTGGTCTATTTGTATACCCAGCCATCTGATATAGCCGAGTTGTTTTCGTACCGCAAATTTTATAATTAAAATACTTTGTGCCACGTTTGAGGTCGAAAGCTTAGCTTTTGAAATAGAAAACTTACGTTTGTATTTACAATACCACGTAGAAGGTTGAAGGTAGAGAGTTTTAACAGTTTTCCGACACATTTTGTATTAAAAATTTAATAAAAGATGTTTATTTGTTTTGGAGCTACCGTTCGCCTTGCTCCTATTCAACTCATTTTTTTTCTAAAATGTAGGCATTGCAGCACAATTACTTTTTATATGAAACTCAAAGTCGATAGCTGCTATAGTTTTCGAGATATAGCGTATAAAAAATTTTATTTGTATGCGGCCTGTCCTTCCGGCTCCTACCCAACTAATTTTTTTTCGAAAATGTAGGCATTATCCTTTCTATTCTCCTAGACAACTATTTTTTTCAAAATAAAGGAATGTTGTATAATTACTTCTTGTGGGACATTTGAAGTCGGTAATTAGTATAGTTTCCGAGATGTAGCACATTTAAAGTTTCATAAAAAATGTTCATTTGAATTAGGGCTACCGGTCGCCTTGCTCCTTTTCAACTTTTTTTTAAAGGAAATCATTGTAAAATTACTTCTTGTTCAACATTTGAAGTCGATGGCGTTTAAGTATTTGAGATAAAGCGTATTAAAAAATTAATTAAAATTATTCATTTGTATCGGGGCTGCCCCTCCCCCTGTTCTTATCCAGCAAATATTTTCCAAAATGTAGCCATTGTTGTACAATTACTTTTTGCGGGACATTTGAGGCCAATAGCTGTTATAGCTTCCGAGATATAGCGTATCAAATTTTTATTAAAACTGTTCAATTTTTATGGGGCTGTCCGTCCCTCCCCTTGTTTTTACCCAACCAATATTTTATATATAATGTACGTATTATAGTTAAACTACTTTGGAGTAAGTTTTATTTCTATAGCTGTTATAGTTTCTCAGATATAACGCATAAAATACTTCACAAAATTTGTGCGATTGTAGGGGGGAAACAACTTCCGCTGTTTCTATTCGAAAAAAAATTTGCCTAAATTAAATCCCTATTTTAAAAGTATCCGTGCCAAGTTTTGTGGCAAAAGAAGCTGAATTAACTAAAGCTATATTTACACTACCTAAGTTCTCATCATGAGTGTCAAAAAACAATTTGATTTTCTTATTTTTAGTATAACATGACATCTAAAAAATTAAAATAAGTCCGCTAATTATATAAGGTGTTAAACTGGTACAATACAACAAGCATATAATCCGGTAACGTTTAAAAATTTAAATTTAAAACTCAGACGTTAAATAATTTGAAAATAGAAAATGTTCTGTTTTCAACTGAGGTTAGACAAAAATATTAACAAATGAAAATAGACATGTTATTACACTATACAAATAAGTCTCAGTTGTAAAACTCAGATGATAACTCAGGTAGTGTAAATATAACTTAAGATATATGTGGATATACATATGCACGTACTTCGACCTAAGAAATGGGTTATTTTGAGTTTTCACCCATATCTCGGTCCGATGTGAACCTATTTTTCTGATTTTAAATAGCGATTGTTAAATACTCAAACGTTTTTGTGCGACTTTTTTGGCTCCGGAAAGACACCCAGATACACATACGGACATGGCTGTATCGACTTCCCTATTTATAAGAATCCAGAATTTGTATACTTTATGGGGTCGCAAGTAAATATCGTAGAAATTACAAACGGAATGATAAACTGATATATACCGCTATCACTATGTGAAGGGTATAGTAATTTGTTATACAATTCAATAATTAGATTCGTAAAATGGTTTCACTAACACTGGGAAAAACTTTAATTAACCGAGGTGGAGACAAAGTATATTTTATTGCTGAAATAGGTCAAAATCATCAAGGAAATCTTAAGTTGGCGAAAAAAATGATTTTGGAAGCTAAGGTAAAGATTTTTCCGGAAGATACCCAATTGATGCATACTAAGTAATGTGTCCTAATTCTAGTTTACAAACACACCTCTAAATAAAAAAATTGTAGGGTGATTGAGGTGGAAAAAATATCGTTAGCGTATTGTCTTCGGGTTATGGACAATTCATATATTTTATAGGTATAAATGTAATTTTTGGCTTATTTACATATGTATTAATTTATTTCTCACACTTTATAATATAAAGCCTAGGAGGCCAAATTACAATATTACATAAAAGAAAATATAAACCTGGAATTAAAATAATTTGAAATACATTTCGCTGACTAAATATTCAAAGGATATAAGTCCATATTTTAAAATTTTACAGGGGAGACAAAACGATCATTTTTTTACATTTTAAATTCCGTTCAGTTTATTATAAAACAGCCAATAACAAAAAATTAACGGGATAACTGTATTTTTTTCTTTGTAATCAATGTACCTAGGTATTTTTTATTAATTGTATTTAACTGCATTAATTTTCGTAATCTAAATAAGCCTTTGCATGTTACGCCAGCGTTTTATTAATTTAAACAACTAAAAATAATAAATCTACATACATATGTATGTACATAGTTGTACAAATTTAACCAGATAAAAAAACTACACAAGGTAATAGAAAATTTAAATATATGAAAATATTAAAGAAAGTCCCTAACTCTTTATTTTTATAAGCCCAGATTTCGTTTATTTCGATGAATGGTCTACTTATATATTACAACTTGCCAAAAAATCACGACTTAAAAAATATGAGTTATTTCCCTTCTATATTAAGGTAACGATATTAAATAAAAATGTTTTGAAATGCACAGTTATTTAGTCATGGACCAGTATTTTATGTTTTTTTAGTTTATGTAAAGTTCACTGAAATAAACTAAATATGAAAAGATACTTTCTTGAGATTAGCCGGTATTATTTATACCAGGGCGAATTAATGTATCAGGTGGTGGGTGGCGATTTTACAACTTATTTGCGACAAAGAAAATTTTCGATTTTGTTGTGATTTTCGTTGGCTGATGTGCCAAAAAGATATGTAAGCCTCGATTTACCATATATGTATAAGAAAAAAGGAGATCAGCTTGATTTTTACCATAGGGAAGACAACTTTTGCGCACGGCCTAAGCTCGGCTAAGCAGAGCAGCTTTTCCAAGTAAAGTTGTTGTAAATAATTAGGCCCTTCCTTAATCTTTTCATATTTTTCACTTTTCTTTTATCCAACAATCCTTTTTTGTTTTATTCGGAGGTGAGTTGGTAACTAGACTTGTTCATTATTTTTGAAAGCTTGATCTTTTTTCTTATTTGAAACCAGTTACAAAAAAAAAATGAAGAAAAATTTGTTAATAAATAAACATATGTACATATATATATGTATATGCACATATAATAACGCTGATTTTTTACATTAAAAAACATTAACTTATAGAAATGCGGTTGTGATTGCGTTAAATTTCAAAAGTCATGCCTTGAAGCTAAGTTTACTGAATCGGCGTTATCTCGACCATATGTAACCAAAAATTCATGGGGAAAAACGTATGGCGATCACAAAAGACATTTAGAGTTCAGCATTGAACAGTATCAGGATTTACAAAAGTTTTGCAAACAAGTTGGTATTGATTTTACAGCATCAGCTATGGATGAGGTTGTTGTTGAACTTTGTCAAATGTGCAATGCTTTAATTACATTATTTACAGGTCTCTTTAAAGCAGTTGGATGACATTAAAGTACCATTTATTAAAATAGGTTCAGGAGATGCAAATAACTTTCCTCTTTTGGAGAAAGCGGCCAAATTAGAGTGCCCTCTTGTAATATCGACTGGCATGCAAACAACAAAAACAATTGAACGTGTTGCAGAAATTATGAGCAAAGCCAACAAATCTAACTATGCTGTACTACACTGCGTTTCTTCGTACCCAACAGACCCCAAAGATTGCAGTATTCAAATGATTTGCTGGTTGAAAAACAAATTTTCTTGCGTAATTGGTTATTCCGGCCACGAGCTTGGCATAGAAATTTCCAAAGCAGCGGTATTACTGGGAGCCAGAATTGTAGAGAGACATTTTACTTTAAATAAGCAACAAAAAGGTTCTGATCATAAGTGTTCATTGGAGCCTCATGAAATGGCTCAATTAATTGATGATGTTAAACAGTTTTCTCTTAATGATGAACCACTAGCTTTTGATACAATTTTTACTTTGTTACCTAGGTTAGCAATCATTGAGGGAGCTTTAAGTTTATTCAATCCTGAATCTAACGAAAGAGGCATATTTCCTTGCGAAATGAGTTGTCGTTTAAAACTAGGTAAATCCATTGTTGCATCTCAAGACTTAAAAGCAGGCAGTATAATAACCTCTAATGATTTGTTGATAAAAGTCAGTGAGCCCAATGGTATAAGTGCTGAATATTTTGACACAGTTTTAGATTCAAAACTAACCAAAGATGTAAAAAGAGATAATCCTTTAATGTGGGATCAAATAATAAAAAAAGCTTAACATTTTGATATTATTTTCAAGTACGTTTGAAAGTTATTTCTATAAAAATAAAAAAAATGTTTAGTGGGTCACATTTTATATTCGGTGAGTTTTTTTTAATTAATAAAAACAAATTTATGAAATGGAACTTGACGAGAATTTGGAGTTATTAAAAACATTCCAGTTTTTCAAAAACATTACTTATTAAAAATTGTAAATTACTTTGCTTCAGCCTAAAAAACACATTAAATAGCACTATCTCAGAGCCTAATTTTTACCGTTAAATGTAAGTGTAAAGCTACAACGCTCATACTTCGTTTACTATGACTTCATTCTATTTTAAAAAAAGAGTTGCTTTAAATTTTTCCTGTAATTTTGCAAGTGACATCGACTAGCAAGTCCACTTAGCTCTGGTAAATTGTTTAATCATTAATAGTTGCATATAAATTGTTGAGTTCTTCTTGTTTTAAATGGTGAATTAGTGCGTTTGGTTCTTAAAGGAAAATTGTCGGAAATATTTTCAAGAATTTGGTGGAAAGTCAACTGATGATTTGGTGTAAGAACCAATGAAATGCATATAAACATACTTAAACCAACAACAATCCAAATAAATAAATTAACTTGGGGAAGATAACCTGAATAAAATATAAAAACATTTTACAATGCTGTTAATAAATACATAAGTTTCATACAAAATTTATTATTTTTTTTTCAATAGTTTTAAATGAACGAGTTTTGCATGATCCATAACTTTTTTGAAATTACGGTTGACAGTTAAATGAAATGTAGACTTGCGGTTATTCAAAAATTTAAATGTAATGGAAAATTGGCATTGCTAAGCTACTGGTCACCAGAATCTTCATCCATGACATTGTCATTTTCAACAGTTTCCATATCTTCATCGCCCTCACCATCTTTTTTGTCTACAGGCTTCTCATAGACTCTTTCCAAAGGCGAGACTACAACTCCGTTCCATACCGACATATCTTTAACAATATTCGAATTGCCTTCTATGCCTAAAATTTGTTTGTAGCCTCCATGTGCTAAAATACGTAATAAAGTTTGAGCAGTCATGCAACAAGAATCCTGTTCTTCCAATGTCATAGCTGTATGGACACGATTATGTCCGGGCTCACATGGATCAGTGATTCCAGCAGATCCGGGTAAAAACAAACCAGCCGACAGTAATTGAAACACACGTCTGAACGCAAGATTGATTGGAAGCGCTTGCCTTGAGGGATTATTCATGATGGTCAAATGAGCCATCAAGTCTAGCATCCAGGGAGAAAGTGGCGAAAAAGCTTCAAAACGTTTGGAAAGATCTTTAAGAATACGTATCAAAACTTTTATTGAAGAATGGTGAGCATTTTCTTCAAACCAACGGGTATGACGTATAGCCGCCAAGTGAGCTTGCATTACTTTAGCTTCGGGAAACATGTTTGGTTCACCTTTTCTCATATTTTGGGGAATTGTCGTTATAAGAATACGAACCTTAGCTTGTTTGTTGAAAATGTCAAAGCCACGGTCATGAAAGGTAGTGTTAATGTAATCAGCTTTGGTAACCACCTCTGTTTTCATGGCATTTTTAAGGTCAGACTCAACTTTTTTTCCCAATTCTTCACAGGTCTCCTTTGTGGGAACCGATTTGGAGATGACCACAATGTCAGCGACATTATTTCCTGTTAACATTGTTCCTTTTTTGAAAGAACCAACCTGACGCACTTCCTCCAATTGCTAAAAATAAAATTCATGCCTTCCTTAATAACACAAAAAAGACTTTATAACCAAATTAAATTCTTACGCATTTATTAAAGTCTCCCGGTGCTACAATTAAGTTATCAAGTACTGATTGCACTTTCGACACCAAATTTCCCACAGCAGTCTGTTCGGCAGGAGTTGGGCTTAAATCCTGGTTGCGCTTTAACAAAGCCTACAAATATTAAAAGAATAAATAAAGATGCAACAAATTTCAATACTTCTTTATTAATACTTTACCGCAGTTAAGGCCGCATCATCCACATTTGGAGACACTTTTGGAAATACTACTTCGGCAAGAGTCAAATCGAACGGATGCCGTGGTACAAACGTTTTCTTGAAAGGTGGTCTCATTGGTCCACGCATTGGGCGACCGCCTCGCATACCGCCACGCACCATCCTTTTTTTCTTTAATTTATTAATTTTTACAAAATTTTATAAAAAGCCTCGCTGCGAGAAGATGCCTATTTTTGGTTTTCACAAAAAATATCGATTAATATTTGCTAGAGTGTTGCCAATATATAATTAATCACGCATAATAGGTATAGTACTGCCAGTTGTTAAATATATACATTTAGTGCTGCCATGAGCTTAGAAAAAATGATTTCGAAAAAAATATTCAAACTAAAGTAGGTAATATAATAACAGACAGTTGTTAACAACAGTGATTATATTAATTTTTTTAAAGCCTTTCAGTAGAAAGCTTAAATACAACTTAAATAAGTTAAAACTAAATATCAAAATCTGACAGAATGTTGTCCTAATTACAGATATATATGAATTGTATTAGTTTTTGCACTATCACACAAAATAGTTTCATATATGTAAAGAAGCAAAAGACATAAGTATATACCCTTTAGGATATGTTTTTGTTTTTTTCCAATAATTGCAAACAGGACACCCTTGTCAGTATACAGTATCTTATTATTTAGCGACATACACATCGCCGTGTGGTTTCTTGTTTGCTGCATAGGTATGCCTTTTCTATGCTTATGCTGCAAAAAAGCATTCACCTGACGATTAAGGTTAAAACCCTGTGTCTAACAACTAATTATGTTACATCATCGTATGATATTATACTTGTCATACGCGAGTTTTTTAAATGTACTGAGGGATTTATTAATGCGCCATTTTTTCAATCCGTAACCCATTCTTGTATACCTCGTACTTGGTACAAATTACAACGAATCTTTTTAAAGAAAAGGAAGGTTTATATGTTCAAAATGATATCAATGCGCCACATACCTTTTCTGATTTTAGTTTGATTAAACCAAACATTCCTCATCGTTTTTCATGAAAACACTTTGCTTAGCATATATTTTAACAGAACTAAATTAAGCGAACTAATTTTTTTTCCAAAATGTAGACAATACTGTACCATTACTTTTTGTAGAACATTTGGAGAAGATAGTTGTAACAGTTTCCGAGATATAGCGTATCGAAAATGTCATAAAAGTTGTCCATTTATATGGGTGGTACCCCTCCCCTGCTACAAAATGTAGGTATTATTGTACAATAACTTCTTGTAGAACACTTGAAGTTTATAGCTGTTAAAGTTTCTCGGAATTGGCGCATCAAATATTTTTTTTGTGCATTTGCAGAGGGGATTCCACTTGCCCTGCTCCTGTCTGAAAAATTTTTATCCTGAATTAAGGTTCCTTCCAAGGATCCGCGCCAAGTTTTGTGGATAGAGTGGCTGTTGTACTTAGACATATAGGGATATATGAGCGGATTTTGTTCTAAAACATGGGTTATTTTGGGTTATCGCTTAAATCTTGGTCAATAATGAACCGATTTTGCTGAATAAAAATAGCGATTGGCTCAAGGATATTTCTGATTATTTGATACAGAAACGTTTTCTGTGCGACTTTATTTGGCTCAGAAAACTTGATTTAAGCAGACATACAGACGGATATGGCTATATCGACTTGCCTATCTATAAGGATCCGGTATATATATTCTTTATGGCGTCACAAAAAAATATTATAGAAATTACAAACGGAATGCTAAACTGATATATTCCCTTATCACTATGTGAAGGGTATAAAAAGGTATTACATGAGAAGATGTATCTATTTAACGATTACAAAGAACTCAAGGGCAAAATCGTCGCATTCGATTCCAATTGAAATTTATTCGATCGATCGAGTTGTCAATGCTTTAAGTTAAGGTGGGAATAACTGATCAGCTGACTTCTATTTCCGCCATATGTTTTCCAACTTAGCTTGGCAAATTTCTTATGTTCTATAATGGTTATCAATACTGTGTGTATGTGTGATCGCAACATTTTTGCCAACTAAGCTGAAATTGAGCAACAACAAAATACATACTTAAATTTAACAGGAAGTTGTTGTTTTAGGGACGAGGCCACCTTCTTATTCTGTTTTTTTAACTATAATTTTGAATGGCAGAGGTACATAACCAAAATGCCAGAGTGTCCCACGTTCATCCAAACAAGCGAAAGCAGTCGACCTATGCCTTTGAATAGGAATCTTTTTTGTTATTGACCAAGGTATTTGTTAAATGTATTGTACGCAGTATATTTATATTTGAGTTTAGTGGTTCTCCTCCATGTAATCAAAATGTGTATATATAATTCATAAAATTTTTACCATTTTAAAATTGTTTAAGTAAAATAAATTTTTTGGGGTTGGTAATCGATTTCAGTATAAAATTGTTAAAAAAAAAATGTATTACAAAAAATCGGTTTTTTTGTGGTCAAAATCAATTTCGAGATTAATATACCTTTTGTTGTTGAGCTGGCAACTATTTTCAACAGCATTGCCCAAGTTAGTTTTAAATACATTAATGGTATTCTTATACAACCCTGATGCTTTTAACCAAATAGTTACTGTAAGTTTATATCCGCTTTTTAGTATGTATTGTTTTCTTGATTTGTGCCTAATACATTTTAAGAGTTTTAAGACATTTGCGTATTTACAGATTGTATATTAATTATAGAAGTTCTATGGGCAAAGTAATCAAAATATGTGGATTTTAAAGCAAACACGCAATATATATGTTAAATTTCTGGTATGTTTAAATATGCCTTTGTCTGTTGTATTGATTTTCCTAAATTAACATACATATGTATTTTTGGTGCACACATTTAGCTAAAATGCTGTCAATGGAAATACCACAACATCAGGTCATATATGCTCCATTGAGCCAGGCAATGACAGATTCTGATTCCGAAGAAGAAATTCATAATTCAATAAAACATTGTCAACGATTGCAACTGCTGCAGAGCCAGCAAAACCAATTTATACAGCAACAAAATCAAAAATCACAACTTGATTTAAGAATAAACATAAATACTCGAAGAAATCCACCAACAACACTAAATTTACAGCCAAAATTGTACCAGCAAAATCGACGTAAATTACAAATAGAACGTCAGCGACAGTTGAACGGGAATTTAAATCCAAATACAATTAGATCTGAAACCAATATTGTACTAGGTATGTTAAAGAGCATTTGCACTAGAAAATTTTACTTTGTAGTCGTGGACAAGTGCCCTATGAAAATCCCAATTACACACCTCAGAACCCCCTGCTCTCCTTGAACAGCAGGCCAATACTCTTCCTATCTAGCCTGGACTATCGAATTCTGCAGATTTCGCAATCGATCTTGTCGCTCCAGGCTGAGCCAACTTTTTCGATGACCTACATAAGTCTCTATCGAACCATAATAGAAACTAGACTGCTGCAGGAACAGAGAAAAACTGTGTTTGAAGATGTTTGCTTTATTTTTTATGTTTAACTCGTTTGTGTTTATTGTCGACAAGTACCGATGAGTCGACACTAGCAAACATGTATGTCATGAACATGAATACGACCGATTAGATGTGTTTATAATCATGAATCTCGTAATCTTAGCCAAAATAGTGCTGAACATCTTAAACAAAAATTAAAGATCGGTGTATTCAAACAAAGTTCGAACACATTAAAAAAATGTTAAAGAAAAACAAAATAAATACAGTAGTTTTCGCTCAACTTTTTATTTAAAAATATTTATATCTCAGAGCAGTTATCCGAAAAACTTTTACTAATACTGTGTTAATTGATTTATAGATACATACATCTAAAAAAGTAAAATAATAGATCTAGTAGAAATTAAAATTCATAATTTACAATTTTTAGACTAAAATTTTTTTTTAATATAAAAAATTCACTACATATGTACGTATGTACATACGTAAATCAAATATTTAAACAAAAAAAAAAGGCGAAAAATTTATTACATACTTAAAATACATAGAAAAACAAAAACACAAAAACCATGTAAAACGCAATACAATTTGTTCGGGTATTCAAACAGCTTGATTATGTTCGAACAATGTCTACTGTTCATGAACAATCGAACAATTTTATTGAACACCAAACAGTATTCATAGCGATTGCAACATAAACGAACATTTGATGTTAAACTCGACCAAGCTTGTACTTAGAAAGGCAGTTTGTGTTCGATGTTGGCTATTTATTCATAGACACATCAACATAATTGTGTATGGAGTTGTTTTTGCAACAGTTTAATAGAAACCAGGCCACATCTCAGCCCAATATCCCGTGCCGATTCCCTCCTGAATTTTTCGGCCCTCATTTCCTGCAAATCCTAACCCTAAAAACACTGCACTCACTTGGAAGTCTATATGATGCTCTTACTCTCGTATTTAATGTGTAAACATCAACCCACATCCATTTTCAATTTACTAATTAAAAATTGCACAAACTTTCCTTTCTTAGCCTCCCCATCAAAGAACACTTTTTGAGGTGAAATCCCAGTCAGGTTTCGCGATCATATAGTCAGTCATAACCGACTTCCGTAGAACGACCCCTCCGAAATTGCCGACATGCCCTTCTGACCCTGTTCTAAGAAGCATAGCCGATTAACTAAGCCTCAACAAAGTACTTGACGCCATTCCCACAACGAAATCATCAATTAAAAGAATTCACGTGGAATGCAAAACTACTTCCTGTGACGTTCCTCTGACCACACTTTTCCTTAGGTGCTCATTCCACAAGCAAAGCCTGTTTGCCAAGCCTAGTAAATATCCTAACCTCAACTTCTAATTCCCTTAGTGCGCTTGAAATAGCTTCTATCGGCCAATCGATATTAAACAAATGCCGCGTAAAATGTGTGAGAATGTAATGAAAAATGTGCTCAAAAGGGCACGCATTTAATAATATTTATTATTATTATTATATTTATTAATATAAGGTCAATTTCTCTTTCGTTTAATCAAAAATTGTAAACAAACAAAGTAATATACCTTGCCGGCGGGCACCCTGTACTTACTCTCATATTTCCTTAAATGCATAAAAAACAAAATGTATTTAAAATCTTTTACAAAATTTGGTTTTTCAAAACAATTGCTTTTGTTTTTAAGCAAGGTCCTTAATTTTGAATCAAATATAAGCTATTTCAATATGTTGTTCTTTTCCGTTTGGGAATTCCAGTATTACAGTATGTTTAATTAAATCATAAAAAGAATTTATTTGTTATGTCTTTTTATTAAAACCTTAAATAGTAATGCTTTAAATTTTGTTAAAAAAGTTTTACGTATTTTTTCCTAATCTGCTTAAATTGTTTCTAAAATCTCATTTGCAGGTAACGGGTTACACAAAAAGGAAACTATTCAAAAAAGCATGCAAAATACATATCTTCGCTCAGTAATGATGTCAGACATGGGCATTAATGCCGATGGCAATGGTGTTCCATGCGATGCTGGTAATAGCTTTTCAAGTTTTAATAGCGATTACGATGAGCGTTATCAAACCGATGCCGATAATGTGGCAATATTAGGCGGCATTGATTCCACCAAAGACATACATATGAATGAACCCATGTCATTAGCACGTCGTTGCTGCTTTTTTGCTTCAATATTGTTGTGCATTTTTACAGTCATTATGTTTGTTTGGGTAGTACCATGCTCGGAAGACGGCTCCTGTCCGGCGTCAGTGGATCGTGTTAAAACCCATAATTGGTACAATAACTATACAAAAATCGAACTAAAGGGTGGAGTAAATATAGTTGGTGGCCTACGAAGTTGGGAGAATAATTTGATATTTTTGTATCGTGGCGATGCATTCTTTCCAGAATTTCGTCCAGATAATTCAAAAAGAAATGGTATAATATCACTGATTGGAAGTTCAGGAGCTGTGGCTTGGTTTGACGAGATGACAGATGAACCTGTTGCTATAGATTGTACGCTGTTAGATGTTGATCATAATGGACGGCCGGATTGTCTTGTTATTGATGAATACGGCGAGTTGGGTGCAATTAATCCTATATCTGGCCAGTGGCACTGGAGGTTTAAAGAAAGGTCTGCGCATAAGGTCGATGCTCTAGATTTTCCCGTTATTTTGCCAGATTTAGATAATGACGGAATTATGGATGTACTACTGGTTACCAGTGTGACATTGGAGCAAAGAACAAAACACTATATGCGTACAGGCGACGTAGCTAATAAAAATGGTCATGTTCTCGAACAAAGAAACTTTTTAAGAATTTTATCGGGCCGTAACGGGAAACCAGTGGGTGATGGTTTTAAAATAATGGAGTGTGATTCATTGCGTAAACTTCAGTTAGAAAATGCTAAAACTGTTTCCTTTACTTGCATACATAACAAAACTGAAGCCCAGCGCTCTAAAACGTTGGCTGAACTTTTTGCTCTGATTACCAACAAGTCTTTGATTGGTCAAAAACTAGTACCGGCTTCGAAAATATCACAACATCGACACTATGGGCAACGCAAAGACATCGACTCCCAACGTAACATTTACTCTTTAAGCGGCCGTGAACTAGTAGTTGAAAATCGTGGAAAATGTCCTCAAGACTGCAACGTAACGGTTATTTTAAGTGAAAATCGCAATGGGAAAGCATTAACTTTACGTAATTTTACCAGCAGTGGCATGTACGGCATGGTACCCGCTCAGTGGCATTTTAAGAATACCAAACCCAAAATGTCAGGTTTCGTTATGAAATTTTGGAAATGGAACATAAGTTCAGAATCAGCAAGTTCCCAGTCGCCCACGTCTAACAATCCTCGGGGTAATGAAACATTTCAAAAGACTCAAGCGTTTAAAGCAAAAACGAAATCGGTAAAAACCACTAAAGACAATGCTTCAAAATCCTCATACAAGCAAAATCATTTACAAAGTGGTTTTGGCTTTAGCAACAGTAGTGGTAAAAAAAGTGAACGACGACGTCGAACTTTGTGCGATAGTCAAATAACAAATGAAGAATTCTATGTTTTTGATCATCTTACACACCAGCGAAAATCATACAACGTAAAAAAGCTGGAAACAATGCGTTTAAAACGCAGCACTATATCTTCAGCAAATGGTACAGAATTGAAGCCTTCGACCAATAGTTTGTTAATAGAAAATTATAATATGCAAAGAATTACCGAATCGGTAATACTGGTATTATTTATTGGTGCTGATACCCGCATCGAAAATACCTCGCAAAGCAATATTGTACAATTTTGTCGCAGCGATCGAAAAGATATTGTCTGTCAGCCTGATCTTAACAATCAGGAAAATTCTATGCTTATAGCTGATTTAGATCAGGATGGTTCACAAGAGCTTGTCTCCTACACTTCAACATTTGTTCAAGCAAATGAAGATCCGCAAGATTGGCGCCTCGTAACTTATGTGCGTTTATTACGTTTGCAATCGGAGTTACCTGCCTTTTATGAGGATGTTAAACACCATTAAAACGAATAGTCAAATACAAGCATTTAAAGACCCTTTTCTTACTCACTTTTTTATTTATGACATATTATGAACATATATCAAAAGGATATTCTTTTTTTAATGAAACCTATTAACATTAAAATATAGCAAGTTTAGTAGCTATAAAAGGTAGTTAAATTAAACACAAGGTGTATAATCTTTCAATGGTAATATACATCAAACATACATATATTATACATATACAAATATTTAGATTAATCCATTGTTTATTTATTAATAAAACTACTCATACAAATTTTACGAAAAATTTTAACTTTGAATTTAAAATCAAAATCAAGGGCTCAGGTGAAAAATAAAATGGAAGAAATATTTCTCAGTTTGAATAAAATTTATAGCGATAGCTGATTTTAGTTCTGTTTCAGATATTTAACTAAGTAGTCAGAACTTAAATAAATGTACTCAATCTAACCCAAAAGAATTCCAGGTAATAATTTTTATGCAATAAAAAGAGCGTATGAGACAGTAATGATTAAGTTGTATTCAAGAAAAATGAGTTTCAATTCAATTAAATTTGTGATACATATTAATTAAAAACTTAATTATTATTATTTTCTCACCAGTAAAGTTATATTTACACTACCTGAGTTATTATCTGAGTTTTACAACTAACTTAGCGGCCAGACGTTCAACTTTGGCCTTTTAAGTTGCAATACACTCACACTTTTTACTAACACACCCAAACTTTTCGAACTTGAAAGTATCTTGATGATCAATTTTTCCATTCAAGTCGTCTTTCAACTTGATGATCAAGTAAACAGGTTATTATAATTATTTTTCATAAGTTTTCGTTTTTACGTGTCTGCTAAACAAATATTTTACCGCAAATACTTAATTTTAACTAAATTTTTGTGTACGTATTAACATTTACAAATAAATCAAGTAAATAGTTTGTGTGCCGTTGTACCAAAATTCAGTCGCAAGTAAATAAAAAAAAAAAATAATAAGGATATAGGTATATCAAACAATGTTTGTGTTTCGTTAAACAAATATTCTGCCGCAAAGTGAGCATTTTAACGACGGCATCTTAAGAAATAAAATTTATGATCAAGTTTATTATCAAGTTGCGCGCAGCCTACGTCACAACCATCAATTCGAATAAATTTGACAAACAATATGTGTGATCAACTTGAAAGCGAAAATTTGAACTTGTGACCGCAGCGTAAGACTCATTTGTATAGTGCAATAACATGTATGTTTTTATTTGTTAAGCTATATTTACACTGCCTAAGCTCTCATCTCAGTTGAGTGTCAAATTACATTACATTTAAGGAATTAGTTTCAGTCCGCTAATTATAAAAGTTGTTAAACTGGTACAAAGTGTATGGCAATACAGCAACAAACATATAATCTGGTAACTTTTAAAAACTTAAATTTAAAACTTAGACGTTAAATAGTTTTAAAATAAAATACGTTCTGTTTTCAACTGAGATTAGACAAACATTATAAATAACGACGGACCTAGGACACACCAATTGCAAGGTATCTCATATCAGAACTTGTTCCTTTAATGAAATCAAATTGAGATCTACCACTCAAATACGAATAAAAATGTTTACATACCGTTTAAGAAAAAATAAACTAATGGAAGAGCTTAAAAGGCATAATATGTACATATAATGATACACATTTCTTTGAAGTTTAAGCGATTCTTTATATTTACAGTCATATATAGAAACAATGATATTGTATTATGACAGGGACGAAAAAAAACTTTAAACATAATCTGCATAATCTGTAGTTAAAATGTTATTGGTAAAAGTTAGTATATACATATGTACGTATATATGTACATATATAAAAATGTAAGCGCAAACTAATTTAATCGATTTAATATATATATTATAAGTGCCAACTTACCATAATCTGACTTTACTTAAAGCACAAAGGAGTTTATTCTCAGCCACACAACGCCAAGCAATTATCAGGAAAATCCTAAAAATTTAAAGAACCTAAGCCACTATCAAAGACAAAAAAATTGTTAAAGGTACGGTCACACTATAATTTTTTTTTTCAAACATCTTTGCTGTTGTTTGTCTTAAACTGTAAAAAACGAACCAAATTTTATTTTATACTCCCACTCAAGGGCGTTTGAGACGATGCGTCAATATTGTATGCCTTTTTTGATAAAAATGGTATGAAATTTTTCTTGCTGTCGAAAGAGTAAAATTGTTTGCATACATAAAGCATTTCAACCATCACATATCAAGTCATATGAAAAACACTGCTTAGCTTATTGCGAAGTAAAAAAGATGTTTGAATTTACATAAATATACAAACAAGCGCTAACAAAGAGAAACAACATTGGTTTTTGTTTCTCTTGTTTTCTCTTGTGTATGATGTGATAAGGAATTTTTAGAAAATTTTTTAAAACCATCAATCTTCGAAAATAAAGTCGCAAGGACTATAAATTTCATAACAAAAGCTGTTTTCACGATACGACTTTTACGTCTTACCCGAATTTTTGAAATGTCTCAGATGAAAATATTATCGCGGAAAACGCTCTTGGCACAAATATTTGCCGGTTTTTGTTTGTTTAAACAGGCGTAAAATAACGGCAAACAAATCTTTGGGAAAACATATTTTCCCTATGGTCACATATGTAACACGTATTTGATGTGTTAGAAAATAATGTTACTTACAGTTTTTTATGAATATTGCTATTACTATGTAATAAATTGATTGGTCTCATGGGATTTTTTTGTTACAAAATGGAGGATTGAAATAAATAAATAAATAAATAAATTATATACATATGTATGTACATATATTTTTTGACATGTTAAAATACAACAATAGTGCGATTAAATAACATTTTCACAAGAAAAATAAACAGGCATTTAACTGAGCAGAGAATTTAACTGAAATTAGCTTCAGAAACAAAAACTGATTTTGACGAGTTTCGAGTTGTGACTGTTTTTGATAAATAGTGTGAAATGTGAATATGTGGTTAAACAATTTCAATGAATATGCTAATTTTTATTTATTGTTGAACTTATTGTTTTTAATACAAATGTTTGCTTTTTAGTTTGGCTTAAGTTCATATAATTTCTTTTTATTAGAAGAAATTAATATTTTCCCGTTAATGTTGAAAGAAACTTTCAATTTTGAAAAAGGCTACCGATACTAGCCGAGTAGAATGCATTTTCGAAAGCAGCTACGCAATTTCATCATCAGTACTCTTTGAACGGTAGTAGTGTCTTTTGGTTGTAAACATCACCTATTTAACTTACATGTAACAGAGAAAGGGAAACGGTATGACTGTTTTCCTTTTTTTTTTGTTTTGTAAGTTAGGACGAAGTTTATTTTGTCTCTTCGGCAACACTTGACTAACGGTCTAGCACAAGGCATATCGATACAAGGTAGCCGCAATAAAAAAATTAAGAGAGTCGTTCTCTTACTCTTAATTTTTTTTACATGGAGTTTGACACTAAACTCGAAAAACTTTTCAATTTTGGTGTCAAAATTCATATAAAAAAAATAAAGAGTAAGAGAACGACTCTCTCAATTTTTTTAATAAGACCACCTTATATGAATATGCCTTGGTCTAGCATTAATCCATCTCTCAGATGGAATGAAACGCTTTTTATTATTGTATATCATACAATAGGGGGGTAAATCTTTTTAATTCCTTTTTTTTGTCAACGACAAATGAACTGAAATTTTTTAAAGATCATTTTGCACTGTGCCATGTGTGTGCAATTTTAATGAATTATGGCCTTAATCCTTTGTCGCTACTAAATAGGTGTACCTTTTAAACCTTTTTTTTGGAAAAATTGTATATACATATATATATTTTTTAAAATAATTTTTTAGGATATCTTTTCTTTTTTGATTTTTAGTTTGGCTTTAGTTCATATAATTTCTTTTTTATTAGAAGAAATTATTATTTTCCGTTAATGTTGAAAGAAACTTTCAATTTGAAAAAAGCAGATTTTTCTACCGCTACTAGCCGAGTAGAATGCATTTTCGAAAGCAGCTACGCAATTTCATCATCAGTACTCTTTGAACGGTAGTAGTGTATATGGTTGTAAACATCACCTATTTAACTTACATGTAACAGAGAAAAGTATACGGTATCAGTGTTTTCCTTCTGTTTTTATTTTGTAAGTTAGGACGAAGTTTATTTTTCATATAAACTATGCTTTTTTCCATTAAAAGTCTCTTTGGCAACACTTGACTAACGGACAAGCATTTGTCCATCTCTCAGATGGAACGAAACGCTTTTTATTATTGTATATCATACAATAGGGGTAATCACTTTTTAATTTCTTTTATTGTCAACGACAAATTGATAGAAATTATTAAAGATCATTTTGCACCGTGCCATGTGTGAGTTATATGTTAATTTTTATTTATTGTTGAACTAATTGTTTTTAATACAAATTTTTGATTTTTAGTTTGGCTTTAGTTCATATAATTTCTTTTTTATTAGAAGAAATTATTATTTTCCGTTAATGTTGAAAGAAACTTTCAATTTGAAAAAAGCAGATTTTTCTACCGCTACTAGCCGAGTAGAATGCATTTTCGAAAGCAGCTACGCAATTTCATCATCAGTACTCTTTGAACGGTAGTAGTGTATATGGTTGTAAACATCACCTATTTAACTTACATGTAACAGAGAAAAGTATACGGTATCAGTGTTTTCCTTCTGTTTTTATTTTGTAAGTTAGGACGAAGTTTATTTTTCATATAAACTATGCTTTTTTCCATTAAAAGTCTCTTTGGCAACACTTGACTAACGGACAAGCATTTGTCCATCTCTCAGATGGAACGAAACGCTTTTTATTATTGTATATCATACAATAGGGGTAATCACTTTTTAATTTCTTTTATTGTCAACGACAAATTGATAGAAATTATTAAAGATCATTTTGCACCGTGCCATGTGTGAGTTATATGTTAATTTTTATTTATTGTTGAACTAATTGTTTTTAATACAAATTTTTGATTTTTAGTTTGGCTTTAGTTCATATAATTTCTTTTTTATTAGAAGAAATTATTATTTTCCGTTAATGTTGAAAGAAACTTTCAATTTGAAAAAAGCAGATTTTTCTACCGCTACTAGCCGAGTAGAATGCATTTTCGAAAGCAGCTACGCAATTTCATCATCAGTACTCTTTGAACGGTAGTAGTGTATATGGTTGTAAACATCACCTATTTAACTTACATGTAACAGAGAAAAGTATACGGTATCAGTGTTTTCCTTCTGTTTTTATTTTGTAAGTTAGGACGAAGTTTATTTTTCATATAAACTATGCTTTTTTCCATTAAAAGTCTCTTTGGCAACACTTGACTAACGGACAAGCATTTGTCCATCTCTCAGATGGAACGAAACGCTTTTTATTATTGTATATCATACAATAGGGGTAATCACTTTTTAATTTCTTTTATTGTCAACGACAAATTGATAGAAATTATTAAAGATCATTTTGCACCGTGCCATGTGTGAGTTATATGTTAATTTTTATTTATTGTTGAACTAATTGTTTTTAATACAAATTTTTGATTTTTAGTTTGGCTTTAGTTCATATAATTTCTTTTTTATTAGAAGAAATTATTATTTTCCGTTAATGTTGAAAGAAACTTTCAATTTGAAAAAAGCAGATTTTTCTACCGCTACTAGCCGAGTAGAATGCATTTTCGAAAGCAGCTACGCAATTTCATCATCAGTACTCTTTGAACGGTAGTAGTGTATATGGTTGTAAACATCACCTATTTAACTTACATGTAACAGAGAAAAGTATACGGTATCAGTGTTTTCCTTCTGTTTTTATTTTGTAAGTTAGGACGAAGTTTATTTTTCATATAAACTATGCTTTTTTCCATTAAAAGTCTCTTTGGCAACACTTGACTAACGGACAAGCATTTGTCCATCTCTCAGATGGAACGAAACGCTTTTTATTATTGTATATCATACAATAGGGGTAATCACTTTTTAATTTCTTTTATTGTCAACGACAAATTGATAGAAATTATTAAAGATCATTTTGCACCGTGCCATGTGTGAGTTATATGTTAATTTTTATTTATTGTTGAACTAATTGTTTTTAATACAAATTTTTGATCTTTAGTTTGGCTTTAGTTCATATAATTTCTTTTTTATTAGAAGAAATTATTATTTTCCGTTAATGTTGAAAGAAACTTTCAATTTGAAAAAAGCAGATTTTTCTACCGCTACTAGCCGAGTAGAATGCATTTTCGAAAGCAGCTACGCAATTTCATCATCAGTACTCTTTGAACGGTAGTAGTGTATATGGTTGTAAACATCACCTATTTAACTTACATGTAACAGAGAAAAGTATACGGTATCAGTGTTTTCCTTCTGTTTTTATTTTGTAAGTTAGGACGAAGTTTATTTTTCATATAAACTATGCTTTTTTCCATTAAAAGTCTCTTTGGCAACACTTGACTAACGGACAAGCATTTGTCCATCTCTCAGATGGAACGAAGCGGTAGAAAAATCTGCTTTTTTCAAATTGAAAGTTTCTTTCAACATTAACGGAAAATAATAATTTCTTCTAATAAAAAAGAAATTATATGAACTAAAGCCAAACTAAAAATCAAAAATTTGTATTAAAAACAATTAGTTCAACAATAAATAAAAATTAACAGATATCTTTTCTTTTTAATAAAACATTGATAGAGCTAACGGCCTTGCCGCGATGCGATAGCTGTTATAAACATATTTAGTACGCACATTAATGTATTTGCTAAATTTTAAATTAATAAATAAACCATAAAAAAGTCGCTTTTAAATAAAAATCGAATATGAGTTTTGATAAATCGAATTTTAAAATCGATACCAGAATATTTGATCATAAAATCGGAAATCGATTATTGACTTTGCTTACCACTCCCTAGTTGGGAGTTAAGTCTCGTACTAATATAAATTCAGTAGTGGAAAAACTTACTGATGCTTTAGGTACAATTGTGGACCAGGGATTTTTAATCAGAGGTCTATAATAAGAAGGTTGTCTAATAATGCTAATGCTAGAGTGAGCCGGGGGTTCTGATGGCTACAGAGTAAGTTTTAATAGATTCAAAGTAGATCTAACCGCTAAAAGGGCTTCGTGGTCAAAGTATTGTGAGCCCATAGAGTAGATAAATGAGCTTTCTGCAAGATGCTATGTTGCTATCTTGAACAAATTAATTACTTTGATAAAGAAATAGACATAAAATAAATAATTAAGAAATAACGAACTTGTAAAAAATCTACACAAGTATGTACATATAGTAAAAAAAATTTATAACTCACCTTACTAAAACTGCAAGTTATCAGCAGATATTTTCAAAATATTGAAAATAAGGAGAAAATTTATTTTCTTATTATTATTCTTATTATTAAACTTTTAACAAATTTAACAAACAAATACCCTCAACTTTTCACCTCTTATAGTTATACAATTATAACAAGTAAATATTTCCGTAAAACTATTTTATTTTCTAAGCATTATGATTTTCTTCTCTACGACCAAATTTCATATCCCGTAAATAATGTATTGTTTGATCATTAATTAATGACAATATTGTTGATTTTATAGTCAATACGGACGCCAATTTATATTTAAGGGTAACCGATTGCACCAAGTCTAAAAGTTCGCTGATATGAACTTCCATTTCTTTGTTTATATGATGCTGTTTGTAATAAAGTTGAAAACTGAAAAATTTAAATATTTATATTATATGAAAGCAATCATACACATTTTTTAAGCTTTCATAACTTGCCTTTTTATAGCATTTTCAATTATGTCATCTGTAATATCTACCAGTTGTAAGAAATCATTCATATACGAACGTTTTAACTTAATAACGAATTGATTTATTAAAGCTTCGGACCAATTAATATCGTATCCATAGGCACGGCTTAGTATTAAGGCTTGAGATACACTTGAAATTTTTAAGAAAAACATTAAAGTTATTTTGCAACTAAACAAAACACATTTGTTTTACCTTAATTCGTTATTGACTAAAGTTTTAAACTGGTCTCCCGATTTAAGATTTATAACAGCGGCACACAGGTGAAGACCGTTTGATGTAGCTGGCTTTTCCAAGGACTTGTTAACTAAATCGATTTGCATAGCGACTAGCTCAGCTATTGATGCACTTTTCTGAGCTAATAACAGCTTATTGTCCAGCAAATAATTTTCAGTAGCATGAACATAGTATTCAAGTGAAATATTTAGGGATGTTAGCATTTCTGTATTACATTTCATTTTCGTTAACTTAATATCGGCATCATCCGGCAGTAAATGATGTGTGCTATAAACCTTATTTAATATTTCTTCAGCATCTTCTTGCCATAATTCAGCCAGATCTTTGTACATCAAAAAGTTTAATGCGGCCAACTTAAATAGTTCTTTGCCTTGTTGGGGAGAACAGTTTTCGCGCAGATAAGCTAGGATTGCTTGTCTCAAACCAATTGTCTTTTCCACATCAAACTGCTTAAGCAGAGATTCAAACTGTTCATTTTCAATAAGAGTATCAAAGCAGAAGAACATTTCACGATAGCGGCCAATACCTATAAGCATACGAACTATAAGGGACCAAGATTTGGCTTGGGCAAGCACAGCATTTAAAATTTTGCCACGATTTAAGACGTTAGCTATACCCTCCATGGAACATTCGTGAATAAAGGCTTGATGAGCCTTAATTAGCAATTCAACGTATATTATGTTTTGCTTTTTATGTGACAAAACTTGCAAGGGTCTAACTGCTTGATTAGTATCATTATTAATTATTATATTATTGGTGTTACTACTGCTAGATGCAATCGTATTTGGTTGACCATACAGTGCTATAATTTCGGCTAAACGTTCAAAATAAACGCTTTTTTCGTAAGGCTTGTTATCTTGAAATTTACGATATGATTTTAAAGCATCACAGTATTCTAGCAAACATGCACCCAGCTTGGTACGATCGGGAGTTAGTTCAAGCAATAAGTGCAAATCTTTGTCTATATTATAACCCCATAGGTCGGCATTACGAAACATATGCTTAGCTTGTTGATCGGGGCTAAAGATGTAAAACCGTGGACGTACAACGGCGGTGGTGATTTCAAAGGCTAAAAGCTCGGCAATTTCTTGTGATTCCATATGAGTAGAAGTTAATATATCACTGACGACTAAGAGACGATTTAAACATCCTTCATCTGCTATACTTTGCAATAATATCTGCACATCTTTGGTGCGTAAAACATCTAAATATTCTTTGTCTAAATACATGGCAGCACGATAGCAACAAATAACACGTTTTGCTAAGTTAATGCCAAATTTTAATTTTGAAGCTATGCCTTGAAGTATGGCCAAAGTTTCTTGCTTTTCCTTGGAAGGTATTTCTTCAAATTCTAGGGTTGAACTACTGTCTGACAAATAGCTACTACTGCCACCTGATGTAGCGCATAGTGTGCGCTTGGTAAATTTGGAAAACGTTGAGCGTTTAACCTCACTCAATAGTTGACGTTCGTCCGGCGACATGGCGTACACATTTGATATTGATTCTGCCAAAGCCATACAAAATACCAAAAAGCGCAAATCTAAGGGACGCACATCAAAAAGTTCTTGAAGCCTTAAAGCCTCTACAATGTCACAATCATCAAGCAGGCGATGTAGTAAAGATTTTAATCGTGTTTTCTGAATTTCGTTTAATTCGATTTTTCGGCTTATGTTCAAGTCGTCTATACCAGCCAATTCCTTTAGCTCCAAAAAGGATTTGTACAGTACACATCTTTCAGACAACATAATTTCCTCATAATATTCGGAATGATACAATGTAAGTGAGCACGCTTCACTATCTTCTAAAAACAGATAGTTTATAATCATGTCATATTCAATTTGATCTCTATCAAATGATTCATTAGGAAACAAATGATGATGTTTTATAACGTTAAGAGCTCTTTTTAGCACATAGTAGCGAGATCGAAACGATTTGGCTGGCAAACGCGAAGAGACATACAATAAGAAATTAACTAGTGTCTCAGGTGGTAAGGAATGCAATGAAACCTCTTCTTCGTATTGTTCGAAAAGAAACTTATAATCATCGAAATTTTCCCCTGTGGGAAAGGACAATTGTAGTTCTAAGGAGTTGACCCATTTGCTATAGACGATATCACTAATGGGCTTGTGCAAAAGGGTTGCCAAACGTACGGCTGTATCATATTCTTTGACTGCTAATACACTATTTAATATGCGTTCATATTCCTTAACTTCTCCCGCCTCATTTTGTAAAAGATCTATAAAGTTTAAGGGAAACCTTTGCGTGGCATTATTACCAGCCTCTTGCAATATTTCACAAAATCCCCTTAACAAACAAAAGTCCAGTTGACCCGTTATATCGCTGAGCCCCGACTGACAGACACAAGCAAGAAATCTCATTTGATCGGTGATGGACTCAAAATTATTTTGCAAATGTAAAAGTAAAAGGCGTATGGTGCGTTTCATTACTTTTTCACGATTCAACCATGGATTCAGAGGCAGACGTATTTCATCATTACTCCAAGCCAAAACATACAGACGTAGTTCATGGGTAGCCTTCTCACCGAACTCGTTTTGTAAAGTTAAATGCAAAAAATTTAGTAAATAAAGCAAGGAATTATTAGGGTAAAATATACAAAAGCTTTGCTGCAGTGACTTTATTTGGCGTTGCCTTACTAACTGTTCAATAAGATTCCAGGGAAATTCTTGAACACTAATACCGATAGCAAATCTTAAAACATTACACCATTGATCCGTGGTCACCGCTAACCATACCAGCCAACACCAATTCAGATTGCATTCATCGCTGCCATTTATAGAGGCAGCCAAAACTGCCATTATAGGCAATTTTTGCTCTACAGCACTTCGTAGATAATTTATATCAGTTTGAATAGTTGTGAGATTATGTTTTTGTTGCATACACTCCAAGAACTTATTAATATCGATTATTTTTTCTTTATCATTAGGTTCTTTGTTTATAGCATTTGTATGTAAAATTATAAGAGCAAAGAGATCGGGACAGCCATTTGTGCAGTCTGCTATAAAACGATTATTGTTTGGCTCTAGATCATTCATTATACCTGCTGATTCATAACAAGAAGCTAATGATGATGTCACTGTTTCAATTGATGCAGTTGCATTGACAGCTTTGTTTTCCTTTTTACGTTGTCTACTTTGTTTCAATTGACGTCTCTTGAGATTTATATTACGTTCACTTACTTGTGTGGCAAATGACAAGGCACGCAATAAATGATCGCCTATAGTTGCAATAGTAAAACATTTAACCAAGATTTTAATTTGTTCTAAAGGTATTTCGAAATACTGTAATAAAACTAATAGATGCCAAAAATCATTTTGATTCGCATAGTGCTCCATTATCAAGGAAGGGGATGTAATATTCCCATTGGTTTGCCCGCTTCCTAAAGCGTTAACGCACATTATTGATGTGTATTCGTTTAAAGGAAATGTGCTTTTTGTTTTAAAGCTGTTAATTAAAAATCGCTCGGAGTTTTGTAGCAATAACACAATACTTTGAGTTTGCTGGAAATCAGTATTAGAAAGGCTCTTCCTTAGTTTCAAAAAGCAACGCAATTGTTGGGTATCGAAGTTAAGCATTTCACAAAATGCTATGCAGTGTGTAACAAGTTCCGTGTCCGTATTAGAAGATTGCAGCAGCATGTCATACACACATTCGCATACGCTAAACAGGTGAGTTTCCGTTACTTGAGCATAATTTTGTAATTGCTCAATTAACATTTGGTAAACAGCATACGCACAGCGAGACTGTTTGATATAGTGCAAAAAGTTAAGGCGGCATATTTGCTGCCACGCTGCTTTACCATCCTGCTTAGTTTTCTGAGAAGAGCATTTTGTAAATTTTTCATACAAATTTGCATCTTTTGTTAAACGTTTAAAGTCTAGCTCATTAAAGGTTTTTAATAAATCGTAAGCATTTGGTAGACCATCTTTAATAGTGTTTGTTGTCTCATTCTGTTGTTGGTAATGAACAATTTTAAGAAACGATAAAGTTTTAAGTGCACCAGAAGTGGATGCACATTGTAAGCTCGATATTGTTGGTTCTGTGGAAAGGAAGTCAAAAAGTGTGGCAAGTGCTTGCTCCTGCTCAAAGTTTATACCAACACTTTCCAAATATTTTATTGCATAGAAACTTATCTGTAATATTCATTTTGTTTGTACAATAAACTCGATTAGGTATTTTTGTGTCATATTTGAAAAATTGTAAAAAAGCTAAGTGATTCCTTACTTATTAAGTATTTTTCTCTTTTCTGCAGATAATTCTAGTAGCTAATAACATTAACAAAAACATACATATATTTTTAAAATTTTTTTAAGGGTTTTAACGGTTTAAATTTTAAAAATATTTCTCATTCTTTAGTTTACCGCCATTTTTGCTTTTTTAACAAAATCGTTATTTTTTTAGAATTATTTTAAAATTGGAGTCATTTTTTTAATGAAGTTATTTTTCAAAAACAGCAAAAAGATTAAATATGAAAAAGCCCAAAATATTTAAAAAGTTTGGTGTGATTTTAAAAATAAAATATCTCTATATAGGTACTAAAATGACGTGTTTTTTTTAGAGTACTTACCTCCTTAATTTCTTCCAAAGCATACAACGAATTGGTTTTTAATGCCAGTAAAAATTTTAACAGAGGCTTATATTCGCTGCATATCTCTGCCAACTCTTCGATTTGACGATTCCCCACAAAATCATAAAAAAGCAAATAGTATGAATTGTGATCTAATATATAACGTGCTAGTGGCAAGGATTTGATATTGTCATTGTTAACGTGAAAACTGTTTGTAAGGCAAATGCGTTGTAGCATAGCTGATACAGATTTTTTTTCATCTTCAAAGAAAAAACCAGCCCAAGCAAAACAGTTTCTTAGAACTTCGTCACTGTTGTCTTGCAACGATCGTATTGCATATTTATACATTTCGTTATCCAGTGGCCACTGAGAATATTTTAATTCCAGTTCTGAAACATGAGCTTCTTTGTTTTCCCTTGAGTTGTGTTGAAATTTGCACCATTTTATAATCTCAGCAACTTTCTTCGTTTCTACCAAATAATCCCACAAAACACATTTATTTATATGCTTTAGGAGAGTGTCATTGTTTGTCTCAAAAAATAATTCCACCATTAGCCTTTGTTGGGTAGCTGAATCTAAAGATATCAGCGATTCCAAGTTGACACGTCTCATGTACTTTTTTATATTTGCCATAATAGTATCTGAATTTTTTAACTGCTGCAATAATTCCCAATAGAACTTTAAGTTTTTCATTAGACTGTCATAGTCAGTACAGAGTTCCTTTTTTATCAAATACTCTATTATTACTTCTCTTAATTCCAAGTCATTAGACTCACAAGCAAATTGATAATAAAAACATTTTACATCCCTTTGTACGTTGCGTAAAACATTTTCGGCTTTGCACAGAAGTCCTTCCGTTAACAAACGATTTACATAGGTCTGAACGACATCATGGAAAAACAGTTCATATTCTGTCACAGACATTTTACGCTTTCGGGCCCAATATTGTATGCACAACTGTATATGTTCACCCTTAGTGGCCACTTCCTTAATGAGCGCCACTTCACTTATTCCTGACCATGATTTAATAATTTTATCTCTATCGCTATTTGCCATTTTGTGAATTTATTTTAATTAATGAAAAGTGAGCATTTCTTTGTTATTTTTATTGTAAACAACCTCGCCCAATAAAAAGTAGTTTTTTACGAAAAACTGAGATAAGCTTTTAAGAAAACAGTTTGTTTTGATATTCTTCTTTCCCTTTGTTAAGAATCATTCACCAAGAACTGTGAACATACAAGTATACTGTAAAAAAAAGTGGCAGCATCTGCATTGAGCACTCTCAACTTAAATGTGTAGAAAAACTTAATACAAATTTAATGTGCTGTTTTTATAAGACCAGTAGTGATCGTCTGGGTACGAATTATATGTATTTTGTTTTTGTTTACAACATGACGCATGCTAAAAAAAGTAGTTCTACTTCTTGCGTGCGTCGCGTCAAATGAGGTCAACGCATCATGCTCTGTAACTTGCCATAGTAAAATACACGTATTAAACTTTTTTGACAACTGCGTATAAAGCGAGAACGCATGAAAAGCGTGCTATGGACTTTCAGCTTTACATTATAGACGGACCTTTTACAATTTAATAAATTTCGTAGCGTTTTCGCAATAGTTGTTTCCATAGCGACTATACCTTGTCAGGTATTTGTATATTGCGTGTAATAAAGCTCAAGGCGGATTCATTGATTAGGTGGAGTTAACAGCTTAGTTGATCTACTTTATTCTTGCATAAATCGAGGCTAGGTGGTCAAATTTGTATATGTTTTCATATCTTTTTTGACACATCAGCAAACTAAAACCACAACAAAAACGAAATATTTTCTTCGCCGAAAATTAGTTGTTGCAAAATACCTACCACCTTGTAATCCAAGGTACACGTATATCAGGTAGCCTGAGATAAACAGCTGGGTAACGGCATTTCGTTACATTAATGCCAAATTTTGTTTATGTTTAGGTATTATCTTATTTTTACAAACAACAACTGTAGTATCGTAAGAAAAGCTCAACAAGAAGAAGAACGATTTTGTGAGTTTTTGTTATTTGTCTATACGAATGTATATGACGGTTTTAGTGGTTTTTGCAGAATCGCTCCTACCTGATATACGTGTACCCTGTTGTAATCAATTCCCCTTTAATAAAGCTCTTTTCTTAAAATATTTACTAGTGGCAGCAATAGCTGCCAGATTAGTTTGTTTCAATATCGTCATAAGAACTTTTTCAAATCGCCAAAGAATCATCAATCCTAGTTTGTTTTTTTTTTAATTTTTTACTTAATAATAAAAAACTTGGACTGAAAAGTGCTTAAAATTAGCTTCAACAAATTTAAAAGCAAAATTTTAATTTTAAGCAAAATTAACTGCATATATAAAACCAGATTATCTGTATGAATATTTTAATATTTTTTTTGAAAATATGGATGTTGTAGTTTGGCACAAGTACTCATTATTATCTTAAAACTATTTTATTAAAAACCCCACTTTCACATAACTTATATTCCAGATTAAATTTTTAGGGGCTCTGTTAAAATTATTTCTAATTCTTGTATATAAAATATGTTCGAAATAAAATTTTTTTAATAGCTTTACATAAAGAAAAAATGGCTTATGTATTTTAAAAATATTTTTCTTATATGAATAAAAAAATATTCTTTTCCGCCTTGATTTTCGTATAAGAAAGCCACACATTTAAATTTTTCAAAAATCGTCGCATCAGGTGAAAGATGTCTGTCTAATCATCAAACCCCAAAATCGTCAAATCTGGCAATTCATAGTTATTAAAATATTTTTGTTTGCAGACGTTAAAAAACAAACTCTACAAATACTTTCAAATTTAATCGCACTGAGTTTGCTTTAAAACTTAGCTAGTTTTACATTAACTAATAAGTAAAGCAAGCTATGGATTTTAGTGGTAATTAAAATATACTATTTTATGTATTAAATTTTTTAAACTCAAACTATTAACTAAAATAAAAAAAATTCAAATGTGGTCATCTAATTATCTCTTAGCGTATAGCTTGCAAAAATTAAATAGAGAAAAGCGAGAGAGGCAGCCCAACTGGACGGAACCTGAAAAACAGTTACTATTATCTTTGACACGCATGCATCATTCTATTTTGGAAAATAAAGGGAGCGATACAATGACCATTAAGCAAAAATCTGAAGCTTGGGATGATATTGCCCTGAGAATGAAATTCGCTGGTTACAATCGGTCAAAGGAGCGACTTAAGCAACAGCTAGGGAGAATACGCGCAGCCGAAGCTAAAAAGATTAAGGATGCAGTGGAAAGAGATTTTACATCGGAGCAACAGGCAAATGACTTAAATGATTTAGCTAACAGTCCTACAATAAGTGAAGAAAACATTGATCTTAGCTACACACCAACCGAACCAACTTTATTGCCAGCATCTGTGCCTTTGGCAGAGCATCAGTACATAAAAATAGAAAAGAATTCATTAGTTAATATAAACGAATGCTGCCCGGAAGATTTTCAGGTGAGTTCAAGGTCCTATACTAAACCAAATGTGAGCAGTTGTATTGTTTTGAAACCTTTAAATAATACTTGTAATGAAAATACCAAAATTATGAACAATATGCATTTCAAATTGCAAAATGTCCAATCATTAGCTGAAACAAACAAAAACATTACTTCAAAAATTACGAATGCAACAGTAATCCCTAACGAAAATACCGAAAAAGTCACACTTTTTTCGTCTCTAAAAAGCAATAAAAATAAGCAGCGGGCGATGCTGCAGCAACAAAGACGTCGATTACAGCGCATGCGTTCTAACCGTTCACGCTGTTGCACATTATCGCGAGAGCAAAGCTTACAACAATTATATATGTTTCGCATTGCTGTTGAACGTGAACGTTTGCGCAGCCTACAAATGCAACAAAAACGTGATCGTATACTGTACCGTAAAGATGTTGAAATACAAAATTTAAAATTAGAAATATTGCGAAATCTAAGAAATCAGCATCGACCCGAAGCAAATCGTATTAATTTTTAAAACCTCGCGCTAATTTTAGTTTTTAACTATTTAAATATTGAGTTTTTTTGAAAATATTATTTTAAAATTGTTTTGTGAATTTTTAAAAAGCATTTTGTCGTGAATTATGTTTTTTTTAAATGTTTCTTGCAATCTAAATACGTTTACATATGTACGTATGTATGTAATTTTTTTTAAATTTTAATTATAATAAAAAATGTTTGTCGTTAAAATAACTTGCTATTTTGTATTCTTTTCTAAATAAATAATTTTTAAATTATTTAACTGTTTATAAAACAAGATTAGTCGGTTAGTTTGAAATAACTCTCAAATAAAATATCTAAATACCAACGAAATAACTCTTAACAAAAATGAAAAACTTGCAATGGTAAAAACGAAACAATTCCAAATTTCTAGGAGTTACTTTATAAAAGTCCACAAAAGTGAAAAGTGAAATAACTCCCATGAAATAAGTCCCAACAAAAATAATTTAAACTCCTGTTATATACCCTTAATATTGGTCTCTTTATATACCCAACCATCTGAACTAGCCAAGTTGTTATTGTATCACAAATACTAAAACAGAAAAATATTTAATCTGGCCCAGATAGCATTTGGAAGATTGTTTTTTGAAAAATCACCTTCCTGAGTCTTTTAAGAGTACTTTTGGTGATCAAAAACTGATTAATCACTTACACAATCAAAAAAGGACTAGAAAATGATTCGCGCTACTGAGTGAAATGAGTTTGATTTTAAATACAATAACAAATTGTATAGCAATCGCGAATGAACCATCCAGACGTTTAAAATGTGACTACTTTTTTCGTCATTTATTATCATTTTCTACTCACCTAGAAGAGTGAAAAATGCTTAATCAAAAACAGATCATGCAGGTGCTTAAAAAGTGATTAAAATTATGTATTTTATAATCATACTAGCTGACCCGGTGAACTTCGTACCACCTACCAATTATTGAATATATGGATTTATTAAAAAAAGTTCAAAGTTTATGTAGTCAAATAGTTCATTGAAATATATTTATAAAGAAAACAAAAATTCAAAAAGATTACAAAAATAAGGCGTTTCAGGTAAAAGCTGTTAAGAAAGCTATGTGTTTTCGTGCATGGGTTATGTTTAGGTTAATTCCCTTCAGTGCAGTACCTTGTGATATAAGAAAATTTTCGTTTTGTTATTAGGCGCAAGTACAAATAAAGCAGATGGTTTGCTCACACGTGAACATGCAACGTATATTTGGCCATGAGAAATTAAGACCACAAATACTCAAGGATTGTCCTTGTGATTTGTTAATCGTCATTGCGAATGCAAGACGAATAGGAAATTTAATTCGCTTGAACTCAAAAGGCATATCGGTTGGTATCATCAGAATTATCGGTATGAGAACTTCTTCCCCTTTGAATTTTCCTCTAAGTATAATTGCGTGAATAACATGAAATATAAGTTTTGTTATTACCAAACGCGTTCCATTGCAAAGTTTTGGTTGGTTTAAATTTCAAAGCACGATAACTACCGAGCCAACCTTCAGTTGTAAGTTGTGCGGGGGTAAGCCAGGCACATCCAAGGAGTTAAAAACTTCAGTTAGATAGTTTGTGGCTTCATCTTCGTTTGTTACACAATCAAAAGATTTAAAAGAATGCAGAGTACCAACGATTTGATTCTGAACTATTTACAAAGTTTAAATCATCAACATCTATATTTTTCCCGTTAGCAATTATGTTGGAAAATACTTTCCAACTCTTCTTTTGACGATACAAAATTACAAAAATTTTGAGGAAACGAAATCAATCCGTTTGATTCGTCGACAGGAATACGGCCATTACCGATAGTCAACAATTGGTTGGAGAAATCTTGAGGTGATATATCGTTGAGAAATGTAACTTTCATGTTTTCTGTCATCTGCAGTATCTTTGGAAAACGCCACAGACTTGAGGATTTAGCGCAAGCATTTTTTTGATCAGCCGCCGTCGATCTTGGAATGACTGGCAGACAGTAAAATCATTGCACCTCCAAAACATCTTGGGTCACTGCGCAGATAATGATTTTACACGCTACTAAAACTTTGGACATGACGAAGTTTTTCGCAATGATACATATTGGTTGCTCTATATTTTGAAGGTTTAATGGCAATTCAAGCGCTGAGTGAGCTGTGCGGCATCCTTCTTACAATGTGGCCGCTATTCCAGATGAAGCTTCGGCTGCAGCAATGTTGGATCTCGCACGAACAGTGGCTAAAATCAATGACATGACGAATGTCTTCCCAGTTCCACCGGGGGCATCCAAGAATAGAAAACACCGTTTCCATCATCAATTGCCTTCAATATTATATCATAGACTTCTTTCAAACATTAATTTGAAATAATATGACTAACAAACTGCCGCAAATAAGGTAACACATGTCTTCAATTAAGAGCAAGTCCTGGTTATGCATCTTCGCATTGACTTCAAGATTTGGATTTCTCGAGCAGACACGATATTGATGTAAAATGTCTTTTGACATATTGTCCTTGTATTTGTTCCACAGGTCACTTGGATTTGACGGGAAGCATGTCAAAATGATAATATCAAGTAATGTTCGTATCTGGCTTGGATATGCAGATATAATTGCCTCAGCGCTTATCGTATCCCAATGAGTATCGTTTTCAAACAAATTGAGTTCTTGACACGCAGCACGAAATGTTGGGCAGACTATACCATAAACAGTACGAAATGCTGCAAATGATGTTGGACCACGAACATTCACCAGCAACAACCGCAATAAAAACATTCTTCAGATGAACTGTATAAATGCAACCGAAAGCATCACTTAAACGCACATCCGGATGCCCAGGAACCATATTGCCTTTCTTTTGACGTTAACATTTTTTTGAAGAAGCGTTCCAAGTGTAATACCGTGGCATCTCCGAGTAAAGTTTGTGCAAACGGATCGCTTTGACAAACAGCAAAGAAACTTGTCAATGTTGCCGCTGGAGGTATTTCAGCACGTTGAACAACATTTGTCGCAGTGAAACTTACTCGTTGGCCATTCTCGAGATGCACTGCTAAATGTGCAACAGTGGGATGAATAGGAAATGAGCAATACGCCACGCCGCCTCATTTCAGTTCACATATCGCCCAACTTGATAACTTGTAATTTTGTCGTTGCCATTGGAGGTTTGGATGCTAAAAACAGCCATATCGCTGCTTTTCGTGACATATTTGCAGATGTACTTGATCGACTTCACTGAATTAGAATATTCAACATTTCAATGTGTCTTAAATGATTTGGAAAGAAATGGCGAACATGGCACAGTCCAACTGTTGTCAATCACAAAATCGTTTCCTTTTACTTTCTTTGTAATAGTTTGACCGTTGTCATTGGGCCATCAACGCCGATACAGTGGATAACCGTCATGGCCAGTGATAGTTTCCGCCGTCAATTTTCGTGGATAATGTTTGAAACACTTGCCGTTGACCATGCACGGAGATTGGGGGTTGATGGTGCCACACGGTCCATGAATAATATTTGTAATTACAACATCATGTAGTTCTAGATCTGTATCGGGATCAGGAATCTCGGCACTTATAATATAATCTATCTGGTCTGGTCGAACTTTTTCGACTAACCAAATAAGAATGTGTGCATGCGGCAAGCCTCGTTTTTGCCATTTTATTGAATACATCCAGCATCGAGTATCTCCGAACACGTATTGCCTAACAATATATATAATTAGCAAACGAATTTTTACCTAAACACACACAATTCACGAAACATTATCCTTAATAGCATGTCAATAACGTTATAAACACGTATTTTTTTTGTTTCTTTGATAATTACTGAAAATTACTGATAAATCGTGAATAGAAAAGCTGTAGCCAATCGCATCTTTCATGATGGGAAGCTATTACCAAGAAAAACTTCACAAACAGTTCAGTTTATAATGGCTTCATTATTTTGTAGCCCTTGTAAATATTTTTTTTATTTTTTTAAATGTTTGTTGTGATTACAAAACAATGTATAGAAAAAAATTGCGTTAATGACTTGCTAACTGAAAGACAGATTCATCATTGCATAGCCTAAATGCTTAGGGCAAGACTTGAAATATATATTGGTTAATTTTGTAGCTTCTGAGCTAAAAAAAGAAAGAATTATAATATAATTTACGCTCGACAGGTTTCAAAGTTATGAATGCCTTTTTAGTACTTTTTTTGAAATATAAGACCACCAGAGGCGAGACGGGGTAAAAAACCTTATTCTGAAACTAATTATATCCATTTTGTACCTTCGGAACCGAAAAAGATAAAAAGGGGCTCAAATTATATATTGTTATTGCGTTCGACAGTTCTCGAAAAAATATGTATATAACATTTTGATAATTTTGATCCTAAGGGGTAAAAGGGGAAAAACATTTTATTGGTAATTTTTAAGTTATTTTTGTTACTTTTAAACTAATAATTTAAATTGTGTTCAACTGGTTTAAGAAAAATATGAACACGTTTTTTGAAGTTTTTTTACAGTTATTGGGAGGTGCCATGCCCATTATTCTCTTTTCTCCTAAGTATATTAGCAAACATAAACATCCATAGACAATTTTGAGACTCCAGCTATAAGATTTATTGAAGTACATGTAAAAAAAAAACAATGGTATGGGAGGTGCCACACTAAAAAGTTTGGAGACCTTAGCTGTCACAGTTAATGATATACACATATAAATATTTCCATGCTATTATAGGTTCCACACCCATAGTTCACTTCCTGCCTATACTCATCTTAGTTATGCAAATTAGCATAATAAATATCCATACTAAATTTGGAGATTTCAGCTGTTACATTTATTGACATATGTATATATGTAAAAGATTTTTTTCTTGTAAAGGAGGTGCCACGGCTATTAATATCTTCACGCCCAAACTCAGCTTAATTGTAAACACTAACATTATAAACACCTACACAAAATTTGGAGACTTTAACCCATACACAGCTGAATTATGCATATTACCATTATAAACATCTTTACAAAGTTTTGAGAGTTCAACTGTTACAGTTATTGAGATATATAAAAAAACCTATTTTTGTTGTATGGGAGATGCAACGCCCATTTCTTTTTTCCCGCCCATACAGAGCACAATTATGCATATTAGCTCTATAAACATCCGCACGAAGTTTGGAGACTTCAGCTATTACAGTTGTTGAGATATTTTCAAAAAACTATTTTCGTTGTATGGAAAGTGCCACGCCCATTTATTTCTTTTCGCCTATAAAAAGCTCAGTTATGCACATTAGCACTATAAACATCCGTACGAGGTTTGGGGACTTCAGCTATTACAGTTTTTAAGATATATACAAAAAACTATATTTGTTGTATGGGAGTTGCCACGCCCATTTATTTCTTTCCGCCCATACAAAGCTCAGCTATGCATATTAGCACTATAAACATCCGTACGAAGTTTGGAGATTTCAGCTATTACAGTTGTTGAGATATATACAAAAAACTATTGTTGTTGTATGGGAGGTGCTACGCCCATTTATTTCTTTCCGCCTATACAAAGCTCAATTATGCATATTACCACTGTAAACATCCGTACGAAGTTTAGAGACTTCAGCTATTACTGTTATTGATATATATGCAAAAAACCATTTTCGTTGTATGGGAGGTGCCAAGCCCATTTATTTCTTTCCGCCCATACAAAGCTCAGCTATGGATATTAGCACTATAAACATCCGTACGAAGTTTGGAGATTTCAGCTATTATAGTTGTTGAGATATATACAAAAAACCATTTTCGTTGTATGGGAGGTGCCACGCCCATTTATTTCTTTCCGCCCATACAAAGCTCAATTATGCATATTAGCACTATAAACATCCGTACGAAGTTTGGGGACTTCAGCTATTACAGTTGTTGAGATATATACAAAAAACTATTTTCGTTGTATGAAAGGTGCCACGCCCATTTATTTATTCCCGCCTATACAAAGCTCGATTATGCATATTAGCACTATAAACATCCGTAGGAAGTTTGGAGATTTCAGCTATTACAGTTATTGAGATATATACAAAAAACTATTTTCGTTGTATGGGAGGTGCCACGCCCATTTATTTCTTCCCGCCCGTACAAAGCTCAATTATGCATATTAGCACTATAAACATCTGTACGAAGTTTAAAGACTTCAGCTATTACAGTTATTAAGATATATACAAAAAACTGTTTTCGTTGTATGGGAGGTGCCACGCCTATTTATTTTTTCCCGCCCATACAAAGCTTAATTATGCATGTTAGTACTATAAACATCCGTACGAAGTTTGGAGACTTCAGCTATTACAGTTATTGAGAAATATACAAAAAACTATTTTTGTTGTATGGGAGGTGCCACGCCCATTTATTTGTTTCCGCCCATAATCAACTCAATTATGCACATAAGTAAATAACTTCCCTGTACCAAATTTGGAGACTTCAGCTATAATAGGTATTGAGGTATGTGAAAAAAACTGTTCAATTTGTATGGGAGGTGCCACGCCCAGTCGGAATTTCCAAAAAATAATAAGCCTAAAACGCATTCCCAGATATCGGGTATGTCTTTTTTTCAAGTTTCATTTAAATCGGTCCAGCCGTTTTCGAGTTATAAGCGGTGTCACTAACAAAAAAAAAATTGTTCTTTTATATATAAGATTTTGCGCAGATAGATGATTGAACACTGCTTGTTAAGTAAATGTCAAACACTTAAATTTTTGTTCATTTAAAAATTAAATCGTGGTATAAAAGTCGTTTTGCTGTGAAAGTGAAATTAAAGAAATAATAAAAACGTGTAATTAAATTTAGCAACTATTCAAAAATCCTTAAAAGAAGATATTGAAACCAAACAGTGAAATGCAAAGTTAGAAAGGAGAAAAACGTTGCAGCTCAAATTTGCAGAAGGCAGGTAGAAAACTTGGAAGAGGAAGAAGAACTTAAGCAGCCATATGGGGCAAAACAAGAACACAGAACAATTTTAATTACCTTCTTTTTTTGTTTTTTTATAGTATTTTTATGTATTTATGTATTTATAGTATTTTTAATGTATTTTGAAAATTAAAATAATAAAAAATAATAAAATAAATAATAAAATAGAAATATGTGTGATAAATGACAATAAAGGGACTTACAAAAGACTCGAAAGCGACTATAATTATGACTGAAAGACGACTCAAAAGAGAGTCACAAACGAACTAAAATTAGACTTATATATGATCAGAAAACACCTCAAATACTACTTAAAAAGGAGTCGAAAATGACTTTGAACTGATATCAAAAAAGACTCATAAAAGACTTATCAAAAAGAGTCACGGGAAGTTACGTTTTTCTCCCGACAAAAGAGTCTTTTATGCTCAGAAAATGCGCGCATATTTTGCCTTTTTAATCGCGCAGTGGAGTCGAAAAAGACCCAAATTTGATTAAAAAATGAAAAAATTGCTGGATGGGGGGTTTTGAGGTCGATAGTTATCCTAAGTTTTATCCTAAGTTTTAAGTCGATAGCTGTTACAGTTTCGTATCGAAAATTTCATAAAGAAAGCTTTATTTGTATGGAAGGTGACCTCCCCCCCCTCCGCCTCTGCTCCCTTCGAGCTAATTTTTTTCTCAAATGTAGGCATTACTGTACAATTACTTTTTGTATAACATTTGAAGTCCATAAAATAGTTAATTGAATTTGTACAATTGTAGAATGGATACCACTTCCCCTGCTCCTATCCGAAAAAAATTCTTTCTAACTTAGGTACCTATCTTCAAAAATTTTGTGGATAGAGTGGCTGTATTTACTGAAATATATAGGGATATATTCGCAGATTTTGTCCTTAAAAAAAGGGGTTATTTTGGGTTTTCACTTATATCTCGGTCAATAGCAAACCGATTTTTGCTGATTTTAAATAGCAATTGCTTCAGGGATATTTCTGATTGTTTGATACCAAAACGCTTTTTGTGCGACCTTATTTGACCCTGGAAACTTGATTTCAGCAGGCATACAGCCACACAGAAGGGAAGACGGACATGGCTATATCGACTTCTATATCTATAAGGATAACTATCTACGCTAGTTATTATAAAAAACCGAAAATTTTTAATGAGTTGTCAACGAAGGCCAAGAGTTTCATCTTTTAAAAAAATGTGAGAGTAAATGGCTGTTTTTTGAATTATGACGTTGTTTGAGCAAATGAGGGATAATTACTTCCGAACACGTATTTCTGTACAAAATAAAACGAATAAATGGGAAAGATACAGGATTTGCTTCAAAAAGTACCAGGGGGGATCTCAGGAGGGCGAAAAGGACTTCATGGTCGATGTATTGTGAATCTATTGGCTCCGTAAGCGAGATGTCAAAGTTTAGGAGGATACTACCCAAGAATCCTAACGAACTTAAGTACATTCAGAGTACTAATGGCTCGTGGATGCAGTCTAGCTCGGAGACCCTTGAATTGTTGATGAGTACCAGCTTCCCGGGATGCTGGAACTGATTGCTTAAGAGCTATCCGGCAGTGTTTTCGTAGGCCTCGGGGATAGCTTAGATAACAGGGTGGCAGACAACCTGGTAACGCGGTAGCTACCTTCTAGCCCTATAAGCCACCGGGCCTGGACGGTATTTACCCGTGTATGTTACAGAATCTCTTGGATCAGGGACTGCGGCTCCTAACGAGTGTGTTTACTGCTAGCATCACGCTCAGTTACATACCGGTGAGGTGGAGAGAGGTAAGGGTGATTTTCATACCCTGTTCACTCGAAGCTAGGGGATCTTAGACTGAGAAGCCTTTTGTCTTTCCTACTGAAGTCGTTGAAACGGCTGATCGACCCTTATCTTAGGAACACTATTGATTCGCACGTCATTAGTAGTGCTCAACATGCTTACATGAGAGGTAAATCTGTTGAGAGTGCGCTTCATTACGCGGTGGGGTCCATAGAGCGCGATTTGTACAAGAAAGAGTACACGCTGGGCGCGTTCTTGGATATCAAGGGAGCCTTCAACAATTGTGATGTTTATAGAACACCAAAGGCAAAACGTTTCGGACGGTTGCTTGTTTTTTGTTTTTGTTAAAACAACAAAATATAGACAAAACTTCCAAGACGTTTCCCCGTTCGTGTTCTATAAAAAGCACAAATGTTTTGCTAGAGGCAAATAGAAACGCACTGAGGGAAGTAGGAGTTCAGGGCATACTAATTGAGTAGATCTATTCTGTGTTTGGAAGCAGGATAATCATTTTTGGGTTGGGAAATGTCACAGGGAGAGGTCGCCACTACTGGGATTTTGGTAGTTAACAGGATATTGAGGCGGTATGACTCGAAAGGGATAATATTAGTGGCTTATGCAGATGACACCGTGATTTTGGTGACAGGGAAACTCTTGTCCACTACGATATGTCTGCTAGAGCCAGGAACAAGGGACTGGGAGTAAACCCAGAGAAGACGGAGCTAGCTTTTTCACCAGGAAGTACAAGGTGGCATACTATGAACTGCCGGAGCTTGGCGGAGTTGTACTGAAACTAGCGGATAGGGTCAGGTATCTCGGTATCGTTCTAGATGGTAAGTTATATTGGAGGGCGAATGCGGAAGAGAGGGTTAGGGAGGCTGTCAACAGTTCCTATTATGCCTGCAGAAACTCCAAAGGTAAGAACTGGGGGCTGCAACCGGTTATGGTGAACTGGATTAACACATCCGTTGTAAGACCAATTCTAACGTACCGTAGCCTCGTATGGTGGAGGAACCTAGAGAGGGGCGAAATAAGGAAGGGATCCGAGAGGCTGTATGAAGGATTTGCAGTAATCACTGATGGATCGAAGGGGAAGGCGGGTATCAGGGCTGCTGTCTATATAACGTACACGGGAGTAGGGATGTCATACAGACTTTCCGACAAGTGCAGCGTTTTCCAGGCTGAAGTCAGGGCGCGCTCAAGACTCCAGAGAGACATTATGTCAGGTCTAGAATTGTAGACGACTGTAGACGTGCTCTTAGGACGGTCATGGCGACACGCAGGGTTAGGCTCTGTTAGGTTCCAGGTCATTGTGACATTCCTGGGAATGAGACTGCGGTTTAAATAGCAAAGAGGGGATCGGCCCGGGATATTGGACTTGGTTGTAGGCCGGAGAGACCACCGTCGGGTTAGAATCATGGGATGATAGGGACTTGGGTAACAGACAAGGTGGGCCGAACCTGGAGGGACAGGGCTGATTTCGGGATCTCCAGACTTCTTTGGCCCTGGCTGGACAGGATAGGCACGGATCTGCTTCTCAAGCATAGAAGGGGAGTTCTGAGGTGCATTATTGGGAATCTCGCAGGATACTGCAATGTTAGATATATGTATGACAAGCAAATGGTACAGGAACTCTTCGGATTTCTACAGGCTGTGCGGGGATGAGGAGAGGATAGAGACGGTAAAACATCTTGTGTGCCACTGCCCAAGGCTGAAAATCCGCCGACAGAGGTGGTCGGCAGAGTGCTTTCCAAAAAAAATTTGGTGAGGTCTCTGCCTGTGGGCTGGGGAGCATCATGGAGTTCATCAAAGGGGTTGGGTGGCTGTGATGGTTCAGCCCCTACGATAACTGATTTCTTGTGACTTCTTGCGGACAGCATTCTTGCTCTCTATTCTAATGTCTACCTATGAAATTCTTGTCTTTCCTATTATTCTTTTCGAATATTCTGGGTGCGAGGGATAAAAACTATAGTGAATTCGATCCACCGGCTTCGCTGTAGCCTTTTGCCGGGCAATGGGCCTAAAGCTCTAGTGTTCTCCAAATACTAACTTCGCCAAATATAATTTAAGCTTTATAACACTTAATTATGAAGCGCCGAAAACTTCAGATGTGTATAAGAATAACGTTTGTGTAATTGCCAAAATACTTAAACAACACTTGCCTCAACGAAAATAAAGTAACTCTCAATTTAAATGAAATAACTCCCAACGATAGAAAATAATTTAGCTCCCAAAAAATGAAATAACTCCCAACACACCGATGAAGTGCAAAGCCTCTCCAAAAAATTTATTAAAAATATTTCATTACGAAAGGGTGCCCCGGTAGGTCAGTGATAAGTGCACGAGTCTACCAGTCAGGGGGTTGTGGGTTCGATTCCCACCAGAGACCCTGGTAAGTCTGTTTAATTCTTCTATTCTTTCTTTCTTTCTTTCTTTCTTTCTTTCTTATCTATCCTTCTCTAAATTTTTTAAATTAAAATTTTTAATTTTTCACTTTAATTTTTTATTTATTTTAAAATATATAATGCATTTGTTAAAAAAATTCAGAGACTGTAAAATACAAACCAAAAACACAAAATTCTTTGTTTGCATTAAAAAATTAAAATACATTTGTGTCTAAAATGGAAAAACTTAAATTGAAGAATATATTTATTTATTTTTAAAGTACAAAATGATTGTGTTCATAAAAACACAACTCAAACCCCTTTTATTTGGTTTGGTGTTTAGTTTTTTTTTTAATATTTTTTTTAAGAAGAAATAAACAAGGTACGAACATATATACATCTGAAAACAAACGGTAAACAATAAAGAAAATAATTTGATTAAACTATAAGTAATAGTTCTGGAATGAATTTTTATCAAAAGTTCTAAATGGCGTGTTCATTTCAGTTACAGTTTTAATAATACATTTTGCGTACTCATCTTTTTTACTTTTTATGAAACGGTTTAAAATTTTCTTTTTCCTGAAGTTCAGTGCCAAGATATGTTTTCCTTATATAATATCAATTGATTGTGTATTGCAGAGTAATGACGTTTTAAAATACCCATATGAGCTTTAAGTGCTTTATCCAGTTCCGTCCACTGAAATGTATAACTCTATATTATATTGCTTAAAACTTCCCAATAAACTAATGTTCTAATGCAGTAATTGAAATTTAAAAAAAATAGAGCAATTTTTTTCTACGAAAACTTTTTTTAAAAACTTAACTATTTAGAACTTAAACGATGTTTATTTCAATGTTTTGTTTGTTTTTAATTTTTTTCGTTTGTACATTTAAATTTTTTTTAACTTTAATGATAAATATTAAGGTGTGTTCCAAGTAACTTTGGGCATGTTTGTGCATATGAGAAAAAAAAACAGAATTAAATTTACCCAAATCTTCTAGAACAGAAAAATGAAATGTTATTGATGTTGCTTACTTTTTAATTTTAAACTCAATTAGGCAATTTAAGTTGATATATGGTAAATAAAATAAATACAAAATATTTTTTGCTGTACAAATTTATTATAGAAACACAACACAAATACTTACGTTTTTAAATAATTTGGAAGAATTTTCCATTATTTTTCTTTTAATAATAACTTTTTAAAACTTTTTTAATATTTCTGAATTTAAAAATTTTTGTACATGTTAATTAAAAACAGCTGAACATAATTTTCATGTACAAACTTACCCGAAGAAAAAGTTTGTTAACTTTGTGCATAAAGAAAACTGAAAGCACTCTCCCATGAGCGCTCTCTCATGCACAATTTCTGTTTTTATCTGGAACGATTTTTTGGTAACTTTGTGCAACTTTAGAAAAGTTTGTGCATTATTTGGAACACACCTATTTTTGTTACAAACAAAATAAAAAACTTTTTCTGGTCCTTGAAAGAATCTAAATTTTATTGACTAGTTTATTTGATTTAAGTATGTCTATATGAATTTAATTGGTTCTTACACCAAATCATCAGTAGACTTTCCACCAAATTCTTGAAAATATTTCTGATTTATCTTTTTATATTTAATAATCTAAATGAACCTATTGAGACTTTTAAAACAAACAAAAAAAATCCAAAATGCTTTAAAAACTAACAAACCGTTTTAAATAAATAAACTTGAAGAAGAGAACCTGAATTAAATATAAGAACATCTTATAATATTGAAATACAATAATGTTTTTGTGTTTCGGCAGCGCTTATGGTATAATTTGTGTCAACCAGGTGCGGATCCAGCTCAAGCTTTAATGAAGCACACAATTTAAAACTAGCTTTTAGCGGGTTTTTAAAACAAAAAAATTTATTATGTATACGCAACGATGCTAAGCCGTTCAGCCTGTCATCTGTTATCGTTGATCTCAGTCATGTGTGAAAAATTACCTTTCAGCCGTAGCATTACTGACCGGCATTAAAACAAAAGCTATGAATATATTCCGCAAGCTTAGGCAAATATCTGGTTCACACCTTGCTAAAACATCTTTTATATTTTCTGGGCGGTCTTTATAAATTTTTCATTTTTGTTTTTAATGCAAAATTTCAGCTCTTAATTTTGATATAGGCAGTTTTTTTAATAAATTTTTTAAATTTTCAAAAATCTGCAAGTTGTGTAGATAAAATTTCTAAAACTGTAAATGTAGTAATATTCTGAGCTAGAAGTTGAGGGATGTTAAACAAATAAAAGACGTCCTTTGAGAAACGTGTTTTAAAGACTTGTAAAGCAGATTCAATTAAGGGTATGCAGCCCTCGCTGCACTAGTATATTTCGACATCTTCCAAATCTTTTTTTCTGTTAAATCCAGGCTTTTCAACTAAAACTCCCATACCAACGCAAATATTTTTTGCTTCTTTAAAAATAGTTTTAAATTGTGTGTGGGCTTCATTCTTTTTAGTCTCAGGACACATTATGAGGGTTTTTATAAGAGATGATCCTTTTGTAAATCTATATCCTGCTTTTATAGAATTCCACTAATCGGTTGTGTGACAGTAGGTATGTATATCATTTATAATATGTAATCCACAAATAAATTCTAAAAACTTTTGAAGACGTATCCCTATCATTCCACTCGGATATATTTTTCAATGCCTCATAACGATCAGCACATTGTATTTCGCATAATGGAGACAACTTTGTATCTAGATACAGGGTGTCCGTTGGCAAGGTATATTACTTTGTTTATAATTTTTGATTAAATGAAAGAGAATGGATCTTATATTGATAAAAATTTTATTTAATGTCGGCAATTATGTATCAAATAATGGCCACCTCTGTTAGCCTCACAAATGCGAGCCCTTTTTTATTTCATTCTCACACATTTCATGCGGTATTTCATTAATTAATTTTATTACGAATATTTTGTTTTTATTGCTCCAGCGTTTTTGATTAGTTTGCATAAACCATGCTTTTCAGATATCCCCACAAAAATAAGTCCGGAGCAGTCAAATCAGGCGGCCGTGGAGGCCAATCAACATCACCATTCTTAAAAAATATCTTGCTGTGGAAAGAGGTCTCGCAGTAATTTCATTGTAATCCTGGTTGTATACGATGTGACACCATCTTGTTGGTATCACATGTTAACTAAGTCCAAAGCATACAGTTGTGGCATTAAACAGTTTTGAATCATATCACGATATCGCTCCCCATTGACAGTTACCGTTACGCCGTTTTCAGTTTCAAAAAGTAGGCTCCAATGATTGCTTCTGACCAAATTGCACACCAGAATGTAACTTTTAATGGATGCAAAGGTGACTACTGATGAATAATTTGAGGGTTTTCAATTGCCCAGAACCGACTATTCTGTTTATTCACATACCCATTCAAATAAAAATGTACCTCGTCACTCATTATTATTTTTTCATGAAAATCGATGACTGACTTAAAAAAATGTTTTAACGATTAGAACACATTGGTTTACCGAATATTTTTCTATAATTAATTTATCACATCTCTACTTCTCTATTGCCAAATATGAACTGTAAAGACAAATGTTTATCAAAATGGCGGCAAAACAAGTTAGTATACCTTGCCGGTGGACACCCTGTAAATAAATAAACTTGGAAAAGAGAACCTGAATAAAGGTTTAATTATATGTGATTTACCATAACGCCATAACCGTTGCCATAAAAACCAAAACTCAATTAGTTTCTAAGGTTATGGTTATGGCGTAATGTTAAGTAACCTGTAGTCAAATACAGTGTTGCCCATAAGTTTGGTTTGAACAGCTGTTTACTGTGGTATGGTTAAGTCACCTTAAAATATAAAAACGTTTTTTTAAATAGTTTTGATAATTAATAAAAGTCTTGCTTTTTTAGTTTTGTTTTATCAAATTTGTTGCGAAAATTATAATTTTAGGCAAGCTGCTGAATGTGAACGAATTCGTTACGAAAATCGGCCCTTTAAAAAAATTACCGAAATGTTTAACAAGTTCGAATCGACAACTCAGTCTTTAGAAAAAATTTAAACTTTTGGCTCGGTGGAATTTGCGTTAAATCAATCGACTAAAGAGGTGTGGGATTCCAACTTTTAATTGTTAAAAACATTAAAACAGACTAAAACACTTGGGGGTTTTCTTTTGTGAGCTTAAAACGTTTATTAAGTATGTGTTATAAATGTATGCACGTACATAGGTATACATTATTTCTATTGAACGCGTACATTAAGTGGATTTAAGATACGTCCAGCCATTACAGCAACATCTAAATCACGATCAATAATGAAAAACATAAACGGATGATTTACAGATATTTGTATGGGCTGTGTCTGGGCTCCATTATTGCCTAAGAAAATCAAGATAAAAAAAAAAAAAAAAAACAAAACAAAGAAAATACAATCAGTTTCGATATTTAAAAAATTTTCATGTGCAATTGCAGTTTATGTTGTCTAGAATTCAATGTGCCCTTAAACGTTTTGCTTGGCTGGTTTGCTAAATGGTGTGATGGATGTTGAAAAAAAGGCTAAAAACTATTATGTAATATAAGGTACTTACGCCTCAATTGATTGATGGGATTTGTACGTATATGAACATTAATGGATTGTTCAATGTGCTTAACGTAAATACCTTTTTCATCTGTCATTGGACGAAAATCTGCACGATTAGGTTCAAAAATATCACATATTCCCAGCTAAACAAAAAGATTTAAAATATTACAACTATAAAACTTTCGAAATTACTTTAAAATTTGCTAATCTTTTTTGTTTTAAACAAATAAGAAACTAAAAAAAGTATTGTTGTTTTAACAAACAGCATAATTCTATTTTTCGTAAATTTCTGGCTTAAACATTTTTTTTTGACATAATTATGTACTTACATTTTGCAAATCATTTGTAAGAAACATTGTTCCATGCAACTTAAAGTCTGGTATGATTGCCTGCACCCATTTTGGTTTTAGTTGTTTCCGCATTAAACGTAATTTTGAAGCCGCACGGAGTGATGCAGCTGCTGACACTAAATCCGTGTTATAATCGGGCAGTAGTATAATTAAATTATATTCCGTTGTGTCTAGTTCCAACTCTAAAACACTCATTCGCAAGTGTTCAAAATATTTATAGTAGAGAATTGCATTATAAACTTTAAAAGTAGTGTAGATAACTTGTTGATTATTTAAGTAAAAGACGTGACTGATAACATCGGTATTATAGTTTTGTTTTAAATTTGACGAGTGTTGAGAGGTAACTATAAAATTTGGATCTGTATCGACTTCATAATCATTGGATAGTTGAACATATTTTGTGGGTAAACTGCTAAGAGCTGATCCTGTGCCCAGAGGTGTATGTAGCTGGGATTCAGTATTAAATAGAGTTACAAAAAGGTTATTATCAAAATGTTTTAAACCAAATAGATGTCGTTTAGTGCGACTGGTTAGGTGTTGAGATTTTCTTTTTGCAGGTAAATAATTAATTTCTGGTTTAAGTTTAGAAGTTAAAGGTGCCTGTAATTTAGCACTTGGCAAGCGAGTGACACGAGCCTTTTCTATGCGTAAAAATGGTTCGGCATTTTCTTCTGCAACGTACGAACTAATCAATTCAGCCGCTTCATTGGTTTCTGTTTTTGTGGTTGTTATTTCAGCAGTTGTGAAAGCCTCTGTGGAAATAGTTATTTCTGAAGTACTTCCTTTCAATGTTTCGGGCGTAACTTCTAGTGTTGTAGTTGTATCATTTTTCTCTGTAGTAGTTGTAATGGTTCTAGTAGTTGTCGTTGGGTTTGGCTGTTTAGAAGTTGTCTCCAAGCCATTTGTATCATTTTGTATTGTTGTTTCAGTTGTAATAGAATTTGTATTCATATTCATTCCTAAAGTTGTGGCTTTTATGTTGTCCACTATATCAGCTTCTTTAGTTGTTGATGCGTTAGTCAGGATTTGAGTTGTACTTTTTGAAGTTGGCGTTGTAGAAGCTGGCACAGCTGTCGAAGACACCATATCAATACCCAAATCATAGCCGTAAAACATTAGAATAGCTTCATAATCTCTTGTTATTGTGACATTTTCCTTATTTAAACTCAAGCCTTTTAAAGGGTTGTCGGAGACAAAAAAATAAGTCTAAAAAAATATCAGATTGTAAACTAAGCCAACAGTTCTATTCAACTTTAAAAAAGTTATGAAAAAAATATCTTAAAAAACTAATAAGGAAGAACAACTTGTAAAAGTCATATACATACATATAATATTATAAATAAAAAAATTCAAAGGATTTCCTCTGTGTTTATAAACCAATTTAAAATTTCTAAAGTTTTAACTATCGAGATTTCCCAGTAAAGACTTGCTAATAACTAGGCATTATTAAACGACATATTTTTTAATGACTATTTAATACCGTCGGTGCTATTCAGAAGTTGTCAGCAGATCATTTATGTATTTGGTGAATCCGTTATTTTTAAGTTTGCATGACACAACACATGTCCGTTGTTTCGTTTAGATAAGCTGTATTCCTAAACGGAGTTTACTTAGCAGTTCAAAATTTTAACTTCTTTCTTCATACAACCCTTACAGTTTTGACAATGTTCTTTGCTTACAATGCATTAATAAACACTCATTTGGGAGCAAATGACATCGTCGAAACCTTTAGCTTTGCTATCAGGAAGAATTAAAAGTTTCGTGATGCAAACTGCGTTTAGGATTACAGCCATACTTTTCTTTTATTAACAATTTCACTGGGTAAAATAAGAGTAATAACTTATTTAAGCCCCTATTTGCAAGCGAGCATAGTAAGTACAAAGAGGGAGCTTGTAAGAAAGTGAAATAAGCACTTGATCCTAATGACATCGCTGTGTTAAAATAATAGGAAAAAATGCCAATAGCAACAACTCATTCAAAATCAACGCAAGTTTTTGCTGGGATATTGAATTAATTTTATAAACCGATCTTAAATTAATCATTTTTTTATGACTTTAAAAGTTTTTACTTTTACGTATTAATGTACAACTAGTTAAAGACTGTCTGATGAGTGTAGCGTATTCCAGTGGAACATGTTCCAAGGGATAGTGAGACCAATATTTATGTTGACAGCCAGCGGCTCTTAATGCCTTGAAAGAGCATTGTTTCAGATCTAGGCTTGTGAACGACTGTGGGAAGGTCCTTGGTGGGATTATAAACATCAGAGTTTGTTGGGTTCCGGAACACTGCGACATAGTTGTCAATGTGACACATATGAAGGAAGCTGTGACCCAGCAATAGGTCATTATTATGGGAAGATTAGGATATGGATGTTTGACGCGACGAATCTTCAGTGGGGAAACAGGAGTTACTGCAGGGTAGCTTGGGTTATGTGGCCGTGGCTGAGCACAGCAGATACTAGATTGCTCATGGACTAAGGGAGAATGGGCTTAAGGGACACAACTGGGTACTGTCTGGTTAGGATATGACGAGCATTCGGGATCACGGTACTCCAGATTTTTGTAGGATGGGTGAAGACGAGAAAAAATTAAAGATGATAGAGCAAGTTGTCTGTCACTGCCCAAAATTGCAGAACCATACGGACAAGTCGTTGATTAAAAGATTTCACGAATAACTTTTGCATGTGTATTTGAATTGTGTCTCCTATTTTTAATTTTTCTTCTTGTTGGCCTTACTACTTTTTTCCCTCTTTGCTTAATGTCTCATTTTTCCTTCTTCCTAATATTTCCTTTAAGGGATGCACAATGGGCCCAGGAGGTCTCCGAGTGTTGATGTATAAAAGAGTTTACCTCTTTTCATCACCCTCCCAACCTTACTTAATTTAACCTTTGTATGTACATTATACCGTATTGCCATAAAACAATAATAAAGTATTCCGTACACTTTCAAATGTAGAGGGTTTTTAAAAGGATATTTGGAAATTTTTTAAATTTTTTTTGTCAAACGTATGGGTCGCCTTTTTTTATTTTTGTATTGTAGCCGGGTCTTTAAGTATGATATATCAACGTTTTCGGCTCAAAAGGACTATGCTCTAAACAACGGGTTATTAAAAAATATACTTCAAAAGAAAAAATATGCCAAATTATGCTGTTATATGCAAAATATGTTAAAATATGATTTAACAAATTGATGCCGACATTTGGCGAAAGTTCTGAAACGGATGATAATACTAATGTGTTTCGCTTCAAAATAAATAATTATATAAAATGAAAAAGCTGACCAAAGCTGATAAGGACACTCGAAAGATTTTTTGTTATTTTTTTAAAATAAATATAAAAAATTCAAAAAATTGTTTTAAAATGTGCCAAAATAAGCAAAAATATGCCCTAGCAAATCGATGCCAAGTTTTTTCAAAATTTCTAAAACGATAAATAACAACTTTATAGGTTAGTGCGTCGCACAAAAAAATATAGTTTTGCGTATTTTTGGTTGCCCTGATTATAAACTTTTCATTTAAACAATGACTTAAGTCCTTCTATATGAATAATTTCTAGTCGTCTACTTTCTTAAATTTTCTTTTATACAGTTTTTAAAAAAAGAAAATCAGAGGCAAAAAAATATATTTTTTTATTTAATAAAAATATATTATCTACTGTTGTTTATATAAAGCTATATAAACATTTTAGTTAGAATATTTTTCAAAAATGATTATGTGTATCAAATAACTATATTTGAAAAAATACTGTTAAATATTTATGCATTTATATGTGAAGTTTATTTTGCGTTTTAAATTTGTTTTGCAGGTTTTTTTATTATTAAGCAAAAATTAAAAAGACTCAAATTTTGGGACTGACGGACGACTATTTGACGATTAAAAAAATTTTTTTATGATTTTGACGATTTTTATACTAAAATTTTACGATTTCAAACCAAACTATCTTGCAGCTATGCATACGGTAGCCTGCAACAACAATTTTTTGTATCTTTTTTTCCTTTATCAGCATTTTTTTTAATTTGTGGGGTTATTTATTGTAACATTTTATTTGGAAAAAGAGAAACATAATAAAAAATACAGATTAGTTTTAAAGGGAATTAAAAAAACAATTACGGAAATACTCACATGATTGTTTTACTTCCGCATTTATCGCTCTAACCTGTACACCCTCACTATACAACATACATACATATGTGTATAGTACAAAAAGCCCTATTATAATTTTAATCTACACTAATTGAGCTACTTTCCATTAATATATCGCTTTCTCATTTTTAAAAAAGTTGTATGTGTAAAAACATAGATGTTAATGAAATAAAACTTTAAATTTTTAGTTTCTTTTATTTCTAAATAAAATTTGCAACAAAGTGTAATCAAAGTGTTAATTAGGAAAGAGTAAACTATTATTTTATATGGAATTAAGGCAAACTTATTTTTAATCCAATAAAATTCAGTCACATGTTTTTTAACATACACCTTTAATAGTGTAAGTTTCTACGCAAATAGTTTTTTGTGCTAGTCAGAATATTGCTAACAAACAAAAATATTAAAAATTACATATTTTGTTTTTGTGCATTTTAAAACTTCACATCAAGGCTCGTATCCAAAAAAATGTTTAATTTCACAAAGGTTTTTAAAACAAAATTTTCATACAAAATCAGTATGTATTTGAAGTCTACTTGAAATTTAAAATCTCTTTTGCATTGTTAGACCACTTGTTCAATTCACAGCTGTTGTAAGTTGTCGAAGCCTTAAAAATGCTTTTAGTTTTGACACAACTCGTATAACATATTTCCCTATGTTAGAAATTAAATTAATTTCTTATTTTTTTAAGCTTGACTATATAATAACCATAAACTATTGTAGTTTTTACGACTTACAACACGTACAATAAGTTGTGAATCGAACAAATATTTTAGAAAACGTACAATGTTTATAAGTTTCAGTAAAAATAAATTTTCACTGGTTACTGAAACAAATTTAATTACTAAGAAAACTTCAGTTATCAGTAAATTTTTGGGCAAAACAAGGACCAAAATTAATAATTATTTTCGAATTTTCGAAGAGAGCAATAGCCGTAGGGAAACATCGGAGAGTCAAGTGAAACACACCATCTTGCTGGTATTAAAGTAGGTTTTTTTAGAATAAAGTGCTTCTTAAATTCTTGATTTGTATTGTATATTTTAGAAATAATTATTATATTTAGTTTTTACAAAAATCAAAAACAATAAAATTTTTTATTTTTGTTATCGATTTTTAATAAAGTTTTAAAATCATAGTTATTTCAAAATCAAGAATAATTATTGTTTTTGATATCATTTACTATTATTACATGTAAAAAATAATTTTCTTTGAGCTTTTGATTATTAAATTTTTTAGTTAAAAAATTTTATTTTTTTAACGATTTTTGTTAGGGGCATATATTAAAATCTGGAGCATATTTTTATATTTTTAGGTTCAATACCGACCTAGTGAAATATTTAAACGGGGCAATATGATTTTCAGGTTAAGGCCTACTATAAGAGAGAAGACCAAAAATAGATCGACCTGAAAAAAATTTTGCCGGACAATATATGCTTAAAAAGACTAATGCATTAGAATTATATACAGAAGCCCTGTTCTATTCTACCACGCATGAGGCATTTTTAACTACACCCAGTTAGAGAAATCATCTCGGATTACCATTGTCTTTAACGATGTTTTTCAGACATGGTCAAACTGTAAAAATTTTCGTTTCTGTTGTTTTATGGTTGACAATGAAAGGAGATATGACGGCTTGTTGTTAGTGCGGTCTCCAGTGCCATGGAAAAGCTAGACAACCGAACAACACATTGGTTAGTAATGAAAAACATTTTGTCAACGAGCTGTCTTTAAATGTTTTTCATTACTAACCAATGTGTTGTTCGGCGAAAAGTCAAACAAATTTAAAAAATTATCCAAAAGTTTGTGTATGGGGATAAAGTGATTTTCGAGCCAGTTATACCCCAAAATGCTTATTCCGGGAGGACATTTGTATGGGGGTCATAATAAAAAATCGGCCGATCATGTCCATGTTCCACATAGTAATTTAAGGTATAAAGCTAAGCACATATGCAAAATTTTGTAAAGTAAGAGTAAGATTTGAGCCAATTATAGCCCAGTCCGGGAGGACATTTGTATAGGGACTATGTTCAAAAATGAACCGATCAAGATGAATTCGGTAGAATAGTTAAAAGCATAAAGCAAAGTTGTGTGATAATAGAATAATATTCCAGCAATTTTTAGCCCAAAATGCTTATATCAGAAAGACATACATATATTTTTGTAAACAAATGTACAAATATTAAACGGGCAGCATAACTTTGTTTCATTTGTTACATAATACTTTAACTAGCTACACCCGAAGCTTAGATATCAGGATCTCGCAGGGCAAAAAAGATTTAAGTCAATCACTTATATTTGTTTTAAAAATTAACACAAAAAAGTCCCAACTTATATCCTGCTAACACTTTACTATCAGAAAAACTTTTATTAAGATTTTTTTAAACTTTTTGCGTTGATCTTTAGCTGTAGGATTCTTTTTTGTTGCGTTTAATTTGATTGATTGCAAATATTTTGGCATGTGTTTAACAAAAGCGTTTACTTTCACACAGTAGTGTGCCGCTCGCAATAAGCCTTAATGAAAACTGAAAATTTTAAGGACATTTGAAGCAAGGGACCTTGGGGTGAACGAATTTCATCTCCTAGGGTATTCCTGTAGCCAACCCAAAAACAAAAAATCCCCAACTAAAACAGTTTTTTTTACTTTTTGCTGCACTTTGCATCAATTAAAATATCTTGAAGACGTGCCTAAGACATATTTTTTTTTATATACATATTTATTTATATTTTTAATTTCATACTTACCCTTAAACGACGATGAATGTCACGGTATCCTACGCGAATTATATCCCGATTTGTAGGCAATTGCAAAACATTGTTCAATTCTGTCATACTTCTGCCAGCCGATCCCTCGTGAATGGCTACAAGGACACTCATTAAAGCGGTGGGTGAAAATGCAAAATTGTTACGATTTAATATAGAATGATAGTGTAGAATTCTATGAGCTAAATCATTAGTTAAATCCACCATATATTCCGATGGCGTCAACTCTTGGGCAGGCAGATGCTTTGGCGGTTCTTCGTATAGTGGCAAGTAAGTTTGGGGTAATCCATTTGAACGAAATTGATTATCATCGATGTGTAATAAATGTGAATTGCATGGAATTAATTTGAAATCCATAAGCATAACAAATAGGGCTATTAAAAAGTGCAGTTTTTTAAACACGCAAGTTACATTATTTTCATATTGACGCTTTCGTTGATAGGTCATAGTGATTGATCTTAAACTATTAGTAATCTCTAATTGTAAACGATTTTTCTGCCTTTTTATATTTCCGTTAACTGTTTATTTTTTTTTTATTAAATACATATGTATAAACATATATACATATGTACATATGAATGTAGTATGTACGTAAACTGTATGTCAACAATATCCAAAACAAACTGTTTACTGAAATTTTTTTATATTTATCTAATTTCGGTTTATAAATAATTGACAACTTTAGGTTTTTTAAATTATATTAAAACTAATGTTTTTTTTTTTTTAAATTTAAATAATAACATTTAATCAAGGTTACTTTTTTAATTGATTAATCGCTTAATATTTATATTTAGCAAAAACTATGTTTAATTTTTCAACCGTTAAATTTTTAATCAGAACCGCTTTGGATGATTGTTTCAATCCAACTAAAAGTGTATGCTGTGTGAAAAGTATTTGCAGCATGATGATGAGTTAGCCAATTTGTAAAATGCTTTATGGTGTATAAATCAATTGAAAAACATTTAATTTCCTCTTTAACAATAGTGATGCAAAAAAATTTTTTATTAGCTGATAACAAACATACTACACAAATTCACATTAACCTTGACCAGCAAGATAAAATATGGGGAAGCAGGGAAAAGTTAAAGGTTTATTTTAAAAACTACTATACCGGTTGGTGGGGGTTTTGACGAATAGCAGGACACACAATTAAAGAGTTTGTCTGAATAAACTCAGTTGGCCAGAGGATAATAAACGACATTTGTGTCGATAATACCTTTGGGACACTTCGTTTATTTACTTAACGTCATAATTCAAATAATGAATTTTTGGAGTTAACGATGCCCACATTATGTTATGCTTTATACTGTATATTAATTTCATCCTTAAATTGTTTCTACTTTTTACGCTTGGCAAAAAATGCTATATTTCTTTTCTTTATAATCCAAGCCAATCGCAAGCTATAGGTGCGTTTTTCTTATCTATAAAATGCCTATAAGGACAAGTTGAATAAAAAAATAAGGCATTTGTTGTATCTTAAGACTTACTGCCGACAAGGTATAACGATAATGTTTGAACGTTTTCTTGAGTGAAGCTTTATTTAGGACAAAGTAGTTGATAACAGCATACTACCCAACTAGACATGAGCTGTTCAATTGACAATGCAGATTAATATTTGACTCCTAAATGAACCTCCATACGATTATTTGAAGAGTTACAAGAACAAACCAAAGGTATTTTTTTTTTATTTTTGAAAACACATTCGAACAGGTTCGCTTTTAAACAACAAGTACGAGCATTTCAGGAGTTGTAAAATAATACCTTTGTTGGTATAACCCCTTACATAAATGATTAGAGTATATGTAAGTTTGTCATTCCGTTTGTAATTTCTCTAATATCCATATGAGATGTTAAAAATATATAACTTCTTGGTCGCACAATAAGTGACCGAGATATAAGCCAAAAACCAAGACTACCTCTATTTATTTCTCTAAAATTTGTACATAAAAACCTCTACAACTGCCCCGTTAACCCTACACGAGTGCAATGTAAGACCGACTACCACTGATTTTTTCCCACAAACATTTTTGTGAAGCATATTTACACCCTATCTCCGCCCCTAACAGGGTTGCCATTAAAAGTTTAATTTTTTTATAACCGCTCCCACAGCTTTAAGGAAGCTCCTACAAAGGTCAAATGTAAGACCGACTCCAAATAATTTGTCCTCCTAAATTTTTTTTTTTTTGGAGCATACTTACCCCGTATCTCGGGTGCCCCGGTAGGTCAGTGGTAAGTGCACGAGTCTACCAGTCTGGGGGTTGTGGGTTCGATTCCCACCAGAGAGCCTGATAAGTCTGCTTCATTCTTCTGTTCTTTTTTTCTTTCTTTCTTATCTATTATTCTCAAAATTTCTTCTATCCTTCCACCTCCACTTCTTCTATCTGCGTCTCCAGGTAACACAAAGGGACCGAATAAAGCGGACCCAGGTGAGCAGTAAACTTCTTCAACGGCTGCCTGTTCTACCTAACCTAACCTACCCCGCATCTCCAGCCTTAACAGGGTTGCCATACAAAATTTGAAAATAATAGGGTAAAAACCCCTTCAACTTCCCCGGAGTCGCCCCTAGAGGAATAAAATGTATCAAAGAGAAATAAAGTGTACGACTGACGATTAGTTTCTTCTCCCAAACATATACCCAAAACAAACTTACCGCCTATCTCCATCGCCTAAGGGGGCTCTCATACAAAGTTAGGAAAATTGTAACAAATCCCACCCTACAATAATTTTCCCTTAACTTAGGAATATTTCATAAATAAAAAAATGGACATATCTGGGTAGTGCCCTGTTTAAAGCCGCATTAAGGGCAAGATGAGCGACAATGTTTAATTCTACCAAAATATATTAAAAAATGCGACCTGTACTTTGTTTACAAGCCGGAAGGACGAACGAAAAAGTGATTCTGGGTCGATCGGCTTAATTGTAGGTGGGCCTCAGATTACTATCTTAGTCATTACAAACATCTGCAGAAATGCATAATAACCCTAACAAATATGTGTATCAAGAACAGAATCTTCAGACACTCTCCTAAAGTGGCTGAGAATAGGTGGCGTACTTTATTCAACAAATTTTTCTTTAAAAATAAAAAAAAAATAAAATAGAACTTTCTTGTATAAAGTTCAATATCGATAGCTTTAATAGTTTTTGGGATATTTCGTCTCATAAAAATGGTTCATTTGTATTGGGCCTATTGCTCTCCCTGCTTCTATTCAACTAATTTTTTTCAAAGTTTAGGTTTTTTGAAGTAAATTTTAAGCTGTTAAAGTTCCTAAAATAAAATGTATCAAAAGTTTTATTAAAATAGTTGGTTCAAAGGGGGCGGCTACCGTTCTCTCTACTCCTGCCCAACTTGTTTTTGCAAAATGTATATATTGTCGTTCAAGGTGGGCTAAAAGAAATCACCCTATTGGGAGCTGCTCTTGTTTTTGCAAATGGCGGCTAATGTCAAATCTGTTTTGATATTTGTGAACTAGACAGATGTAGAATACAAGTGAACAAGCAATACAGTCCCCAAGAACGCGGAATAATTGTGTCTATTTTTTTGCGTAACAATTCGTCGCGCAGCGCGAATTCCGTCGCCAGTTCTTAAGACGTCCGGCACCGATTGCGCAAACACTGCGTCGTTTGCAACGAACTTTAAAAAGTATTGGACCACACGAAACGCTGCCAAGAGTGGCCCGGAGCGCCCGTTCTGCCGAGAATATCGCCGCTGTTGGCGAGGATGTCGAGCTGTCGCCAGAAACGTCGACCAGATGCCGTGCCTCGCAATCAGCCATTAGGTCGTTCCTAAGGCGAATTTTGGTCCAAGACCTGCGCATGTTCCAATATAAAGTCCAATCCGTGCATCAGCTGCTGCCGGACGACTGCCAAACGTATCGCAAACAACATCGGATGATTTCTTTTGGCCCACCTGGTAGAATTGTATTTGTATTAAATTTAAAGTCGATACCTGTTAAAGTTTCTGAGATATAACACATTAAATTTTTTTTCAAATGGTTCTTTGTATGGGGGCTACTGCTGCCCCTGCTTCTATTAGAAAAATCCTCAATTTAGGTCACCGTTTTCAAAGTATTTGTGCCAAGTTTTGTAGCAACATTGGCTATATTTACGGAGATATATAGAGATATAAGCATTGATATTCTCTTAAAAAATGTAAACCGATCTTGCTGATTCTTCATTTCAACAGATGTACAGAGGGACATGGATAAATCGACTTTTCTATCTATAAGGATCCAGAATATATATACTTTATGGGGCTTAATATGAGAATTGTAGAAATTACAAACGGAATGACAAACTGATAAACATACACGAGGGCTGCCGGCCGAAATATTGTGAAACTAGGTTTAAAAGTTCAGCCCTTAAAATTTTAGCCGAATCGTACAACGTTTTCTAGGCGCGCATTGAGGTCAAAGTTCAGATATCGGCAAATTTCATTATTTATCTGTATGTATAAAAGAAGAGCGTTAATGACCGACTGATTCATCATCGCACAGCCCAAACAATATTGAAATTTGAACTGTGAATATTTTTCCCTATCTAATAAGACGGGATTTTTGTTCCAAAAGGGGTTGATATCTTCTTAACTATACCCGATAGAAGCAAAATTAAAAAGGTTTCATATTAAAAAAAATAAGTGGATAAATGTCTAATACTTTTTTTGAGATTTTGCACCCTTAGGCATAAAAAAGATTAAAAGCTCTTTTTTAAAACTGCTTAGGTCCATTTTGTAATTTCTAAACCCATAAAGATAGAAGCATAATTCAAAATGTGTTTGACAGGTGTAAAAAAACTATGAATCTAATTTTTAATACTTTTATAAAATGTGGACCCTTAGGGGTAAAAAAGGGGCAAAAATTATATATTGGTACAATTAACACAGTTTACGTTACATTCAAACGAATAAAGATAGCGACAAAAATCAAATCGCATGGGGCAGGTCCTTAAAAAAATATCAATGTGGTTTAGGTACTTTTTTTAAAATATTGTGGCAGAAACAATACTTGAATACTGCTGGGTCCATTTTTTAACTTTTGAGCAAAAAAAAAAAAAAATATATAGAAACACAATTTAAAAAGTTATGAAAGTCACTAGATGGTCAAAAAGACTTTTTCCATATTTCTAGTGCTGTTTTGCAATTTTTGCCTTTAAGCTGACGATATGTCCCTACCACTATGTAAAGGGTGCAAAAAGAATAAATTTAAACTTTCGCATAATACTCGTATTGACTCAAAATATGTATTGTCGAACTTATCGGCATATAGGCAACTAATTTTTTATATAACTTTTTTGTTAAAAGTATGCAGTAAAGTCACTCTAATTTGCTCTTTTTAATGACCGCTTTTAATGAAGTCCAAAATGCTGCATTTATTTGTTAATTAATATAACTCATACGCCCTTACTTACCACGACTTTCAATATTACTTTTATTTTAATAAAAAAAACCCTTGTCAAATAATATGTTATAATCTGCAATTACATATATACTTAAGTATGCATATTTTTTATTCATTTTATTTTACTTTAACATTTGTTTGGTAAATTTTACATTTTTATTGAATATTTTTTTGTAATATTTTCTTATATATTAATAACATTTTATTTTTTTTTTTTGTAATTAACATTTATATTAAAATTTTTGCTTAGTAGCTTTATAAGAAACTACTTGTTTTTTTTGTTGTTTTGTTTTTTTCTTCGTTTAAATAAATACAATATACTTCATTCAATAAAATGTGTTTTTTTTGGTATTTCATTAATTTGTATACATTTACACAATAATGATATAAGAACTTTGACATTTTTTTATTATTATTTTTTATTTAATATATGTATCTTGAATTTATTTGTTTGCTGGGTTTAGGAAGAAGGTAAATAGCTTCTTGATTTGTGTTTTATTCATAAACTGTTATATTTTTTGTTACTAAAAATGTTTAAAGCGAAAACTAGTGTGAAACAAGCAAAGGATTTTGAATCTTTAAAATAATAAGTGAGTGTTTTTTTTGTAAATATTTTGCATTTAAATGCGTAGTAATGTATATGTGTATGTTTGTATGTAGTTTTTAAATTAAAAATATTTGCAGCAGGTAGAAAGTTACAATTTTAGAGCACAGATTGTATGTGTAAATTTTTGTTTTGGTATGTACAATACATATGTACATTGATTTTTGCATATATAAAATTTTGTTCAGTGTAGTTGAAACAAATGTACAGATTTTCATTAAATTAGTTTTGGTTTATTTTTTACACAGATTAGTTTTTTTAAGGAAGATAAAATTATTTATAATAATTTCATTTGTTTGCAAAAATATTTCAAAGCTTATTTTTTGTTAGAAAATATATTTTCATTTTTATGTATTTTGTTTGGTAAAGTTGTAATATTGTATATTAATTTCACTTTGTAATGTTTCACTTTTTTTTGTGGCAAAAAAGTCTGCATTATTATTTTGTAATTTGTATTTAAAATACATATTTGTTTGTTTTTTTATTGGTTATTTGATTATTGTAGTAGATATTATGTATGTAAGTTTAATATTAAAATTTTTACACGTATGTATGTACGTCCTTTTCACAATGTATTGTATTTTATAAATATTTTTTAAACGCTTAAAACTATTTTGTTTTTAAAGATAGATATTTTATAGACATTGTTAAATTTAACTTTAATTTTGTGATAATGATTTATAGTTTATAAAAAAATATAATAAAACCTAGGGTTTTTATAATAAGCTGTTTTTTTACTCAGCTGTAGTTATCGCAAATAGTGTATTTTATAAATAAATAAATTATTAATACAGTAAGAGAGAAAAACACTTAATTTTGCAAACATTAATTAAACTGTTTTTTTTTTAAATAAGTAAAATTACTAAAATTTTTAAAACTTCAGAGAAATATCTACATCCATATCGCACCTTTAATCAAAAACAGTCAAAACTTAACTTTTCATGAGTCTTTTTTTCTGCTTGTAAAAACATGGCCCTGTTTTCATAACAAAATTAAGTTAAACAGGCAAAAATTTGTACTAGAATAAATTTAACTGCAATGCAAGTCAAATTTTCGTATTCGCCAATGTTCATGATCTGAGAAATGGCTTAAGAAAAAAATCTAATGGATTTTGAATTGTGACTGTTTTGATTTTGTGTACGATTATGTACAGTGTACTTGTACATATTATAAGTACATATAGCACTCATTGTATTAATAAATTTTTAAGTTGTGATTTAGAAACACAAATTAATAATTAAAAGCAAAAGTTTGCAAAAAAAATAATTTAAAAAAAATATATATTGTAACTGTCTTATTCATAAAAAAAAAAAAATAATATTTTGCAACGGCTTATAAACATATTCATATATTTATAATAATTAAGGTAGGTTTATTAAGAGCTTATTTGTCAGATTTCTATGGAATAATTGCCAAATAAGCCCTTACTTTAAACCTGCTTTAATTTGTATGAATATGAGCGAGAAGTTTCGTTATTATAACCCCCATAATTATAACAATAGTTAAAACTTAGTTTTTGTTTATTGAACGGAGTTTTTATAAAAAAATTGTTTTATAAATCAATGAGGAATTTAAAATTGTTAAGAATATAGGGGTAGACCATTTATAAAAAAAAAAATACTAATGAGGTGCTTTTTTGAGGTATTGACCTTGCCGCAGTTCCAAAGTAGCTGCTTAAGACGTCAATGTTTTGTTTAAAATTTAGGTATATTTTAGCTTTTTTTAGTGTAAACTGTCAATATTAACCGTTGAAACTTTGTTGTAAAATAATAAAAAAAAAATTAAATTTTTAATTGAAGCTTGTTATATTTTGATCTGACAAACAAAGAAAATATTTTTTTTTGTTTGATATACATAATTACATATGAAATTAGGTGTGAAAACAAAAATTATAAACCATCTGTAAAATGACAATTTTGGCAGGCATACACAATTACAAAAAAAGGGATGAGTCATATGTCCGCTTTCGCACGATGCAAGAAAATAAGCCTGCTTATTTTCTTTTTCTTCTTTGAACTTTCATTGGCGTTCGCACTGTTCAAGACTTATTGCTTAATTTGTTTTGATTTTTTTATGAATATACACACACACTACTGTGTTTTTTTACATTTTCTTTTGTCCATCAATTTTAAGCAGCTGAATTGCAAGTACACGCAAGCATGTACCCATTTTATTTCTCCTCACCCCGTTGTCATCAACCTAATCAGTTAAGCTTAAATACTTGCATCGTGCGAATTGGGACTATGCAAAATACAGCCCGTCTAAATGCACCTTTAGCTATCGATTTAAACAAAACATAAACATGACGCCGGTAAAGGCAGCTATGGATTACTTAATGTTTGTGTTCATGGCCATATTTTAAATCTAAATTATTGTTGTTTTTAACTGTCGTACCTAAAATTGCATAAAAAAGGGAATATTATTTATCAGCCATATGTTCGGCCGTCAGTGGTGGCATATTAGCTGAATTCATGTTTGCAATAATGTTTAGATCAAGCTTATGGCTAATGGCGGCATAGCGTTAGAAGAGCCAGGGAAAAATATAAAGTAAAAATAATTAAAAATGTTTTAAAAATGTTTACAGAAATTGCTTGCTGATTATTTGTGTTTCTAAATTTGTCTTTTTATCACAATCAAAAATAATAGAATCATTTTAGGCATTAAAAAAGAGCTTTTAGCACAATAATGTAGACAATTTATACTTTTTTCAAATATAATTACAATTTAACATCAATATTTAAATAGATACAAATATATATTATTATTTAAATAAGGGACTTAATTATTGATTAATTTTAGACACATACTAATTTTAAAACATATATTTATTTTTTAAACAACGTCATCAAGTACAACCACTTTTATTAGTTCAAATAGTAAAAAAAGAAATCGAAAACTTATTATTTGCTTTTTTTTCGTTTGCTTAAAACATATTTTCTTTTTTTTTTTTTTGAATAAAATAACTTATTTTAAGCATTTTTTCAAAACGTTTATGGGTCTTAAAATCTAGGTTACTAAACATTGTTAAATAATTTAATAAAAAAATGGACAATTTTCAAGATCTACATATCTTTAAATTTTAAGATTAAAAACTAATTTAAAAACTTAACAAGTGTAGGTATGCATGTAAATTTAATTAAAAGTTAAACTTAACTTAGTATTTTATTTGTTTAAACGTAGGAGACGAAAAGCGTTTTAACAACGTTTCCAATAAAACAAAATTCGAGTTTTAATAACACCAATGGCAATTAGGTTTGTAATAAAAATTTTAAATAATTGAAGACAAAATGTGGCTTAAAACTACTGATTTAAACGATATTTAAATATTTAAGTATATCGGTATCTTAATTTTTTTTTATTTAAAAAAAATGTGTGTCTTTTTAAATGGAGTTTACGGTAAATTCTTATCAATATTTAAAAATGATTTTTTTTATAAAAATTTAGATTACGCGTACCAACTATAAATATTTAACAAACTAAAATAGATTTATATATAAAAATTTACAATGCACATCTATAGTATATATGTATGTAAATACTAATAATATTAAGATATATTCAAAATTTTTTGTATGTTGATCGTTTTCTTTTTGATTGTTAAACATTTTATTTATTATGTATTGCTTTTTATAATAAGAACTTTGGAAAAAACAACTTAATTAGGCATGTTAACTTAAAAACAAATTTTGGCAGTGTTCAAAATTTTTATGTACTCTTGTATCTCAATTTTAATGTGCATAAGATATAATTTAAATGTTCTTTGCAGCACAACTTAATATGATTTTCACTTTATGCAAAAATTATTTTTAATTAGCTAATTAATCTGTAGAAATTCGCCACAGAAATTCAAAATATTTTTAGATATTAAACTATATCTTAAAACATAAGAAGAAGAAGCATGTGTTACACAACTTTTAATTTCTGGGTCTTTTTAAGGACGCCCATCAAAAGATGCAAAAGCATAATTTATTTTTAATGCTTCTCTTAAAAGTTAAAAAAAAAGTACAAAACCTTTTCTTCCAGTTTTTAACTTTGAAATTAAATATCAAAACTTGTTAATTTTTATTTTTATATACATAAGTTTGTTTTGAGTTTCCTGTTTCTGTTTTTTACTTAGTAAAACAAATTTACGCACCCTTTGTGGATTGGTTAAATATTGTAAGAGCTTAAATTAAATTAAGCAAAAAATCCAGTTCGAATTGGATTAATCATTTTTTGGTTTAAGAAATTCGTGCTAAATGAACTTGTTCTTAAAACAAGTGTTACGTATTAAGTTTCAGAAACTCCGATTGATTTAACTTTGGATTATTAAAACTTTGTTTGGTGTTAACATGTGCGAAATTTAGCTTAAATATTTTTTACACCCTTGTTATTATGCTGAGAAAAAGTTAATTATATCTTATGCCATATGAAAATAATTGAGGTACTGTTAAATATTTTAAATCCAATAACAAATTATTAACGATTTAGTTGCACTTTGATAAGAGAGAGGGAGAGAGAAAAAAAATACTCCAATAGAAAGCACCCACTACATATTTAAGGTTAGTGCTTAAGCAACTTTTGTTGACAGTTTTCCAATTTTTTTTTATTTTGCTTATCAATTAACAATTTTTTCTTTTTGTTTGTAAAACATAAAAAGCGTTTATTAACCGTTTATTTTTTCGTTTAACACAAAAACCATTAAGCACAAAAACATTAAATTTCTTGCTTTTATTACCCTTGGGCTCATGAACGTGAAAAGTACAACCAAAAAGTTAAGAAGAACAGCATATAATAAACGCACTTTCATTATAATATTTGGAGTTTTTTTTTTGGCTTAAAGTCTTTTCAATATTAAAGGTTGAATCAGACCTGACTTAACCGTAACGCCATAGCCATAAACATTGAAAATACAATTTGTTTCCCATTGGGTTCGAATTGTATTCAAGAGGATTTCAGTTGGAATTTCAATAGGAAAGGTTATGGCGTTACGGTTAAGTCACGTATAAAGCAACCTTTAAGTTGTTAATATATGTATGTACGTATAATTGTCTTGTTAATATTTTATATACATAAGTTTTTTATTTTTGGTAAGGATTTTAATAATCAACTTTTAAGATATTGAATATAAAGTTTTCTGCTACGTTTGAATAACGGACACCAAAATTTATTTGTAAATTGAGTTTTTTTTTTTTTTTGGAGATTTAATTCTAAAACGCAAATTTAACATGCTACATACGACTGATATTATTCGTAAAAATTATTTTTAGGCATAAATTGCATAAATAATGGTATTAACGCATATCCTAATGTTCTTGTTAAAAAAATAAAATCATAATTATGAATCGTTGGTAAGTTAGGGTTAGTTATTAAGTTATTTAAAAAAATTTATTATTTTTTTTATTTTAATTTAAATGCTTTTATTTTAATTGCTGTTAAGTAATATTTATAGCAATTTTAGAAAGGGTACATTCGTAAATGCGGAATCACTGCAACACTGTGAAAAATGGAAAAGTCAAGTTTTATAAAATGTCAAAATTTGTTCACTTAAACATGTTATGAGAGTGCCTAATAGTACTGGATACTTTAAATGCAATCTAATTTCAAAAAATATTATTTCACCTGTTCCTAAAAATAGATTACTTTACTTTTTATTAAAACAGACAAAAAATATCCGGATTTATAATAGTGATTCCTACGCGGTTTTCAATACAATACACTACGCCTCCCATTGACTTGAATTAGACATGAATATAACGTGAAAACTGCTGCTTTGTATTAGTATGTTTTTTTTCTTATACGTGATTAATACATGATGTTCGTGCTTTAATTATTCACCTTCACATGAGTAATCTACATTATTCAAATTTATAGGCGAAATATGGTTAGTTGCGTTTATAGCAAGTAGGGCAAACCTACGCTCTCAGTTAGACAGTTAAAATACCAGATTGCTCTTATTTAGAGTTTGACATTTGTCAGGACATGGATTTGTCTAATGGAGGCGTACATTAATAAAGACGTTGTTATATATAATTTGAAATAACATATCGCTTACACCAGATATTAATTTTTGTTAACTCATGATATTAAGAGGCCGACAAAATGGCCTTAATGTCTACTTTCTACAAAGAAAATTTTAAATATTAGAATATTATTTTCGTTGTGTAAAGTGTGATTCAGATATTATACATATTTGGCCAATTCCATTGTGACGGGTGTGACCAGTTTGCTTAAATTTTTGCTTTTAGTTCAAACGGTTCAAAATCTTGGTTTGGAAAAAGGACAGGGTTTCAAGGATGGTAAGTTTTTAAGCGATTTATAGTAAGTAGACATTGAAATAATATAACTTCTGCTCACAATGATCACTTGAAGACTGTGACGGGCGTGACTATTAATTTAAATTTTAGGAATTCTGCTTTAAGATCGAGTTGTGTAAAATATTGTTATTTTTTTTGATGTTTACTGCAGTTTAAAGTGTTTTTTTATCGTATTTTTGCTTAACAAAAACCTTTTTCTAAAATGTGGCAGGTGTGACATTTTCGCCAAAATTTGAAAAAGAAGAGCTGATTATTCAGTATGTAATCATTTTAAGCTCTTGAAAAATTAATAAAAATTAGTTATGAAACAATTTATTTATATTTCGACAGTTTTCGTTTTTTTAGACGTAATAAAAAAACGACATTTCACTAATTTGGGCCATTTTACGTGGAATTGACCATATGCATGTATTGACATTCAGCTAGAACTAAAAAAAATCAGAGTAAGCATGCTTGAAAATGCGACTTTAAAAAACTTTTGAATAAAACATTTCTCTTTTACAAATGAAGAACGTGGACAAAGAACCGTTAAACTTTGTCATTTTATTTATTTACAAAAATACAACCCTAAACGTACGAAACTTGAAAATAAAAACACGACTAAATGCCACTTGTGATATACTAAATATTTTACGCACTTGCGGTTAATTTACTGCGGTTACGAAGGTACCCTTGTAGTCTATTCACGCTGCCGCTAAATTAAGTACTTCATCGTCTCCAAACTTAGGGTGTTTAACGTCGATCATTTATGCCTAAAAACTTTTAGCACAAATCGTTAATTGAAACCCATTAGTTTTCTTTAAGATATCGAAAAATATTTAAATACAACATCTAAGGTCTTCTGGCCTAGAAAATGTCTAAAATCATTGAGTGGCATCAAACCGCAGTCAAAATTTGGCCCTTATTATGATTTGCATAGTTTTTGAAAACAGTTTTAGGTTAGATTAAAAGGAAGACAACCTCAAAGAAGGGATTTAAGTCCCGAAGAACATACACTTACGCCAGTAAACGACTTGTTGTGCCCGACTAGCAATACAAAAAATTATCAGAGAGAATTTCACAGAATTCGGTAATAAGGATAAAATCGTTTAATATTTCCCGTAACCCCCATCCGATGAAGGTGCGCTTGTTAGTTTGAGTGACACGTCAGCATACTCATCACTCTTCTGAATTCGGGGTTCCCCAATTTTAGAATCCCGCTAGTTATATTTTCATCTGGGTCACCACATTTTCAAGCCTTTTTAGGCATATAATAAAATGTATAAAAGTTAATTCAAAACTTAAAATTATTTAATTTAGCGACAGCAGAGGTAGACCATTTGATCATTTACGTTTTATCTTTACACCTTGATATGATGAATAAATATTTATAAATATTATTGAGTTTCTTAAAAGAAAATATGGATCTATCTCAGCCTTATTTGGTATAAAATATATTTTTTTTATTGAATTGTTGTATATTCACTTAAATTGTTTTCTTTTGTATATCTTAACAACCCAATTTCTTATATTTGAATAAACTCCAATATTTTTTATAGGCTGGCAAATTTTAGATCAATATTTCCTAATACAACTATTACTTAAACAAGATTTTATAAGTACTTTTTTACAAAATGTTTTCTTTTTTTTAAACTTTAAAGCTTTTTTAAAGCTTTATTTTAAATATAATATTAATATGCACTTCTTTATAAAGTAGTTTAGTGTATTAAATGTACCGCGCTTTTATGAATTGGTATTTTTTTCAAATTTATAATTAATCTCTAGCTTAAACCTTAAAATGTAACGTTTAATTTTATATACTTTTTATATTTTAGTTTTCCAATAACGTTTTATATACGAACTATTAATTTTTATTTATATTAAGATTTATTAATATTTTATTTGTGTTTTTTTTTCTTGTTCTTTATATATATATTTTGGTTTGTACAATATTTGTGCTTTATTTTCCAACTCCAATTTAAATGGCTCTTGTTTATATACAATTTGTTTTTGCTTTTTTTATTTTAATGATTTGTTAAATGGTTCTGATTTGGTTTTTTTGTATTTATAAGTTATTTGTAAGCCGTTTTAGAAAAATATGCATTTATATGTATGTATGTTTTTTTTTGTAATTTTAGTTAAAAAGTTCTTTTCTTTTTGTTTTCTTAGGAATTTACAGTTAAGTATCTCAGATTTTTTTCATAGGGACATTTTTATTTGTTTGTTTCCATTTTGTTTTCTTAAGTAATGTATTTGTACCTAAGTATTGAATAGTACTCTGGTTTTAGTTTAAAAATAAGCTCAATTTGTGTTTGAATATTTTTTTTTATATAAAAGGTTTTATCGATTGGAAACCAGGTTGAAAACCAATTGTGTTTTTATAGCATTAGCTTTAGTTTTAAATATAGAAAAATCACTATCAGAATGTAAAAGTCCAATAAGGAATGGGTTTAAGTTAAAAACGAGAACAAATAAAAAATAAAAGAAAAACAAAGGCATAGCACAAAAGGTCTGCAAACCAATTTTTAAATAAAAGTTGTATAAAAAACTTTAAATAAAATTATTGAAAAAAATATATAGGCATCGGATATACCGTCTGTAAAATTTTTTTATACCTGCGAGCCCTTTTACTTGCTAGCCATATTAAATTTCTTGTTAATGTGTAACAACAATTTTTAATTTACCAGCTTTTCTCAACCTGTTTATTTTGTCTTTTGTTCTTTAATTATAAGTGGTATTTGTAAGGTACCCATGTTTTGCCTACCCTCGTATGCAAAAATGTTAAACATTAATAACTTAAGACCATTTTGTCGAATATTTATCTTTTGGTACTAAAGTAAAACCCTTTTAAACAATTTTTCTTAATAAATACAACAAACTAAATGAATGTAATGAATCTATTTGATCGAACAAGTATTTTAAATACTTTTCATATGACAGTAAACACAGAAAGAAAAAGTAAAATTTTAAATAAAACAAATGGTAATTAAATTATTTTTTTTATTAAAGTTTAACGGGAAACAAAAATGTTTTTTTGTAAACAAACGTACTTAAGTAATTAAACAAAATACTGCCTAAATTAATTGTAAAATGCAGGGTATTATTTTTTCAGGGACCGTTACAATTATGAAAAAAAAAAATTCAAATATTTTTTTTTGATTTTTATAATTTTTGTCAAAAAGAATTATATTTTTGGTTATTTTTTTTTGTCAAAAAATAATTTTTGATTTTTATTTTTTTGGCAGAAATAATAATTATTAAATTTTTATAAAAATTAATTATGACAATAATAATTCTTATTTTTTGATTTTAATATTAATTGAAATTATAACAATTATTTAAGCAAAAAAAAAAAGAAAATAATTTATAATATTTCTCGACAAAAATATACAATAAAAAAAATAAATATTTAAAAAAAAAAAATTTAATCAAAAATTAAAAAAGGAATTGATTTAAAAAAAATTGTTTAATACCATCAAGATGGTGTACTTTTTTTTTGACTTTCCGATGTTTCCTTGTGCATGATATTTTCCATTGAAAACTCGAAAATAATTATTATTTACAGTCCCTGCTTTTTAAGTAAAATGAAATGCCTAAACACCAGGTACTGTAGTAAGTAAAAAAAAAAAAAAAATCACAAGCAATAATAGATATTGTATTATAATTTCTAAAGAAATCAACAATTTCAAAGTTTTGATTTTAAAACAATTAAAAAATTTAAAAATCGATTTCAATATCAACAAAAAATAAAGCAATTACTTCTGCAAAAAAAAAAATTAAATCAAATAATAATTATTATAATTGCAAAAAAAAAAGAAATCCAAAAGATAAAATTATTTTTTGCAAAATTTATAAAAATCTAAAACTTAAAAAGCGCTTAATTTTCACAAAATCTAGTTTGATATAAACAAGATGGTGTATACTTCACTTAACTTTCAAATGTTTGCTTGTGTCTGCTTTCTTTTCTAGGAAATTCGAAAATTATTATTAAGGGTATCTAACTTTTATTCTTTTAAATAAGTAGGACATTATCTTTGCATTTAGGCGTTGTTTATCAAAAATTTTTTTTAATTGAAGATTTTTAAGGAAAATATTTTTTTGAATTATTGGCCCAACTCAACGACATATTTATGTAAAACACCTTGTGTTTTATAATATTTCGCAATCAATAATTGTTTTGAAAATCACAAAACTAAAAACGTATTAAATAAGTAAACCAAACATATCAAAATAAATAAGTTCGAATAAAATAAAACAAAAGTAAAATTACCAAATCGAAATTATAAAAAGTAAATAAAAACACAATGATTTAGGTTCTTTTTTTAATTATAAATAACAATCGTATATTTTTCTTCCTTTAAATATGATAAATTGCATTTAAAATATTTTGTTGTTGTTGTTTCTTTTTATATGTATAATAATGTTATGTTAACATATTAAAAGATCATAAAAACTTGATTAAAAAGAAAAATAATAGAGTTTGATAATCTATTTAATCAAAAGAAAAATCCAGGGAAGTTTAGGCATGTGGTTGTTTTTGCACAATAATATTTTTTTCTTTTTTTTTTATATTATCTCATAATATATAAAGTATTTATAAATAATATGTAAAGTTTTTTTGCACGCAATAACAATTTTAAAAAATATCATTTAATGAGTAAAATATAAAAGGAGAGAAGTAAAGATCATATATATTTTGTTTTTAAAACTTAAATTTATAAATTAAAAAAGTCAAAAAAATATCACTTAAATTTAACAAGAAAATTTTTAAAAATATTAAAAAAAAAATGAACAAACCTAATGATATATAATTTAGAAAAAAGTTTTTGTTATACTAAAAGTAAAACAATAAAAAAATTTGTAAAAAACATAAAATGGCCACTATCACGAATTTTATTCAAAAAAGGTCATATAATAAAAAAATGTGGGGGAAAATGTAACAATTTTAAACATGGACTTTTATTTCTTATAAAAATTTAAATAAAAATAAAAATTAAATAAAAAAAATATAATAACAAATCTAATATTTTGAATGCATTTATCGACATATCATTCATTAGACACAATTTGAAAGTGCAAAGTGATAAAATTTTTAAACCTGGAATTTGAATTATGTTTTTTTTTTTATTTCCACAATCGTCGAATAAAATTCATAATAGTTGCTTGTGTTTTTTTTAGCTTTATATATAAAGTTTTTGTTAAACAAATTCTTAAATAAATTATATTTATAATTTTTGTTTAGTAGTTTTGCATCGTAATTTATTGTAAAAGAATAATTTCTGTTTTTAGTTTTCAACAAAAATATTTGATAAAAAGAGCTCTTGTTTGTTTAAAGTTTTAAAAGTTTTTGTGGTATTTTATTAATAATATTTTTACTCAGTGTACCATAGTTGCAATTATCATTGTTTTCACATTAACATTTCCATATGTTTTTATTGGTTTATTTTTTCTAAAGGGGGTTTACTGTTATTTTTAACTTGTATGTGTTGTGTGTGTATGTTGGTGGTTACTTATAAATTTTTCTATATATATTTTTTTTGTTGGTTAAGCTACTTTTTTTTTATGCAATATGTTTGTAATTTAAAACACTACTACATTTATGTAAGTGGGTTTGATTTTATATACTTATATATTTTTTGTTTAATGTAGTTAATTGTTATTTTAAACTTTAAAACATGTTTCTTTATATATATTTGTATATTTATGTATGTATATGTTATTGGTTTTATAATACTTATATTCGTTTATTTTTTACTTTTATAAAACTTACAATAAACTGTTAAATTTCTGCTTTTATTGTTATAATAAAATTGATCTAGTTTAAAATATTAAGATTTGTGTTGTTGAGATAATTTACTTATGTACATACATGTGTATATAAATAAATTTGTACAAACTAATGTACAAACATATTTATTATTTTCTTTTTTATTGGTTATTGAATTAACTCGACTTTTATTTTATATGCAAGATGCTCTTATGCTTTGTAAATATAAATTTTTTGTATTTTTGAATATTTTTTTTCAATCTTAAAAACTAAGAAAAAATTGTCTAGAATCTTAAAAATAAATTCATAATAATAATTAAAATATATTTTATATAGATAATATATGTATATGTATGTATGTATATACATGTAAAAGGTGTAAACAAAAAAAAAAAAACATTTGATTAAAAAAAACAAAAAATAATAATAATCATCGCATATAAAAATAAGTTAAAAAAAACAAACAAATTAATTTAAATATTGAAGTAAATGTTTTTTTACAGACGAACAATTAAACAATAACCAACATGGTGTATAAAATAGTATTCACAGTAACAATAGCAATTCATTATTTATATTTAATATTGGCATCAATTTAACAAAACAAAAATAATAATATTACAAATAAAAAAATAATTAATAAAAAAGTGTATTTAGGCGATAGGCAGTAAAAAGAAACCCATTAAGCTTGAAGTGCCCTGCAAAGAAGCAAGGCAAGCCATTATAAAAGAATTTTACTGGCGTTTAAAAAAGCAAACATATCGGAGTGACAGAAGTTTAAGGTGTCCACTGTTTAAAAATTCCTAACACAAAAATCGTTTTAAACAAAAAAAAAAAACATTTTACTGAATTTTTTGTTACTTTTATTTAAAAGCGATTTAAAAGAATTGTATAAAAAATTAGTCACCGATAAACCACGTATTTTAACGACAGTATGGTTTGTCAACAAAAAAAACCAGCTAAACAGGTAACAAGTTAGTTATATGTATGTTTAAATTTTGCATACATATTTGTAATTTTTCATTTTGAAAATTTTAATTTACAACCCTCCCTTTGTATCGCGTTTTGTGTATTGCATTACATTTTTGATTTTTAATTAAGAACAGTTAATCGTATGCAATTTGTAACACGTCTATAAATAGAAAACGACAAACAAAACAAAGAAACTTTCTAACAATTTAAGAAAACATACTAAAAAAAAGGAGGATACATTTGAAATATTATTTTTTTCCCATAACAGTTAATTTCCGAGTTTAGCTTAAAATTTGTTGAAAAACTAGTAAAACATTTTTTAACACAATACTGGGCCTTAAGTACATATAGTTTTAAATTAAAAAAAGATAATAATAATAAAATTTAATAATTACGTTTAATTATAAAATTTATATATTTTTTTGTATAAAAAAGGCAAAACTATAAGAAAAATTTTTACTAATTTGTACTCAATTTCAAAATTAACTTCCATATTAACATTTTTATTATTAAATATGGAAGTAATACTTTAGTCAAAATAATTAATGAATTATTAATTTTAAATTGTTCTTTTTTATTCCATTTAACATTCTAGTAGTACCACATTTTGTTGTGTTGCTGATGCAGTAGTTTTTGCTGTTGTTCCAATATTGCCACTTGTGTCTAAATTTTTATTTAGGACAGAAGCAGAAGATGTTTCTAATAAAATATGTTGCGTGCTAGTGGAAGTTTGAGACTGCTGCTCTTCTACTATACCTGATTGTTTTGTTGTTATTACTGCCTTGGTGTTGGCCGAAATTTGTTGTTTTTGTTGCTGTTGATAATAATTATTGTTGTTGGGCTTACTTAAATTATTTGGTGGCTTAACAATAACCGAAGTAGCAACAGCGCCACACAATTTGCCAGCAACAACAGGAGCAGTAGCTACATTGCAGCAAGTGTTATTTTTACTGTCGTTGGTGGTATTGGAGTTGCTGCTGCTTGTGGTGGGAATTGTCTGCCTTATAGTGTTTGTGTTAAAAAAATGTTTTGATTGTTTGCTGGGAAACGTATTGTTATTGCTGGTATGACGTTTCGTTGTAGCCTTTGTTTTTATTGTTCCAATATTTGACACATTGGCATTTTCATATGTTAATGGTAGTGATGTTGCCATATTACAGCTGTTTGAGTTTGTGTTGCTATTGTAACTTTTATTGTTGGCATTAATATTTTTGTTGTTGCTCTTATTATTTGTAAATGTTGCCGTTGATATTGTTTCTGTTGTTGGAGGATGAATGTTTGTTGCCGCTGGTAATAAATTATGCAACATAGCATTTTCAGTCATTATTGTCATACTTTTACTCGTCGTCGTAGTCATTGTCATCGTCGTTGTCGTCGCCGCTACTTTCGACGATTTGGGCCTTTTTCAGTCACCAAAACGACTACACGCCTTTTTCCACCTGCATTGAGTGCACCACATATCGCGACGATCCATGCCGTACACTTTGCGACATTTTTTATTCTCGCCTCTTGTACGCCGATTCGGTGAGTTGGGTGTTTGTTTGTTAACATGTTGCACAGCAGCATGTTGTGGATGCATGTGACCCACATTTGTTGATAATGCCGTTGAAGGTGACGCCGAATTAGTATTTGAATTGGTGTTTGCATTTGATGCTACCATTTTATGGTTGGCAGTGGCTGATGTTGGCGATTGTTGCAAACGATGTTGTTGCTGCGCACAGATGTCTTGTTGGTTATAACCTTTTGAGTGTGAATAATTTGCTGTTATAGTAACAGTTGCCAGCTGCTGTTGTTGATGTTGGTGATGATGGTTATGGTTATTACTTTGCTGCTGTGTCGTTGTTGTTACGGTAATATTTTGTTGCGATAACTGATGCAAAACATTGTTGGCACTGCTGTTGTTATGATGCAGCATTGTAGCTACTGTTGCATTGCCGATAGGGCTTTTTGGTGCCGGACTACTGTAATTGTGATGTTGATGGACGTAGGTTGGTGATGGATATGGCGCTGTAGATTGGGACGGACGAGGTGATGCCCGAGCATGTTTTATATATGTTGCTGTTGTTGGTTGCGGATGATTGCTTTGATGGTAATTGCTATGATAATTACTGGCGGCTACAATTTGATTACTGTAATAGTTGTTGTTATTACTGTTATTATTTGAGGTGTTTGTAACGGATGTTGTGATCACTGTTGAGGCCTTGGGCGGTGACCAAGTGTAATTGTGATGAGCTAATGGCGATGTTGGTATGCAACTGGTACTATTGTTTTGCAATTGTTGCAGTTGTTGATTGTTGCCAACATAAAGAGCGCGTTGCTGATACTGATTATTGATATTATTGTGATGTTTCTTTTTGCCATTGGCTTGTTGTTGTTGATATTGTTGCGCAGCACGTCCTTGTCTGGAAACAAAATATATAAAACAACTTCAATAACAAAGATTTTTGTTTGAAAAACTTACTTAAAATTGCCAACAAGTTGTCTTTGGTATTCAGGATCTTCGTGAGGCGGACGCGCCATGTCGCGGTGGCTGAGAGTAGGCGGTGATGTTGGACTAGGAGTTTTGCAGTCGTCGTCATCATCCTCGACTTCCGTATAATAGAACTCCTCTTCATGGCTATCACTATCATGACTGTCGCTATCCAGATGATCTGCCGTACGACGTAATTTTTTGTAGCTAAAATAGACAAAAAAGTTATGCAGGTATTATTAATTTATATACATATGCATGTGTAACTTATTTATTAAATACTTATTATTACAGTTTAAAAACAAAAAATTTCGTTAATATGTACGTGCTTATTATTACTTAAAATATTAAGCAGCCAAAATAAAATAATTTAGTTTTTAATAAATACTTGTAGATAATATTAAAAACCCAAGTTTTAAAAAAATTTAAGCATTTTATTTTACAAGGATTTTATTTAAGAAATTTAAAAGAGCTTTACAGCGAAAGCAAGTCAGGGCTATCGAAACAAAAAAAAAGGTTTGAATAAACTTTCAAACCGAAGTGGCTTTGTAGATATTGCTGTTGTATAAATACAATTATGCTTATGGAAACAAAACTATACGCTTAATCAAGTTTTCTATCTTAAGGTGATGGCCCTTTTGACTTTTAAGCGACGATATGTATGTAAAATGAAATGTTATTACCATTTAATTTTTCGACATAATTATGTATATGGACACATACCAACATATTTGTATTAAATTAAAATAAATCAAGAGAAGCAACCGTCTTTAAAAATTTACACAGCGCTTATCGACTGCAATAGTTTAAAATTCAAAACTAAGTTATAAAAACACACACTTTTTAAAAAATCTACATCAATTATAATCGTTTTTACTAAATGCTAATTAAAAAAAATGCTCATGTAGGTATTTTACAAAATAATGTTAGTTTTTATATTTATTGTGTGTATTTGTTATAGAAACAAAAACAAAACAGAAAACGGTAAGATGTTACGGGATCTATAAACAGGACATTAAATTTAATGTTTCTTTAACATACCTAAGAACTTTAGTTTTTAAATGCATATGTATCTAATTATGAACTGTTTGTTTTTTAGTTGGTATAAACACATTTTTTTCAGTTATAATAAGTCTTTATAGGTACATTGCAATTAAATCTGGTTTTAATTTTATATTTAACATATTTGCACTGTGTTACCCTATCTCTAGAACAGAGTTGTTTATGCAAGTAGTCTCATGACGGCTCTGTATTCTATGGACAACACAACCCTGTACTATTCAGCCACTAGTTATTTTTTGCTAGTTGTTCGTTTACATTTCATTTTATTTATTCGTTCACTTCTTCCCCCAGTGTTTGTGTGCTCATTTTGCAAAATTTTTGCAAAATTGTTAATAAAAAACTATCAGTGCGCTTAAATAGTTTTTAGAATATATTACGACGTACGTTTTTCGAAAAGTCCTATTAAAAAATTAATGGAAAATATACAAAAGATAAAACAATAATCAATTGTTAAAAAGGGAAACGTGTTTGGCCATTTTTAAGACAAAGCCACAAAAACAATTACAAAGTCAGCCAGTCAGTAACACAACCCCGCACAACATACACAAGTTCGAACTTTCAATCAACATTTACAAAAGATAATAGACAAAGGACAATACTTTTTCACTATTAAAAAGGAAAAAGAACCAGCGAATCGTCTTGGACATTAAAAAAATTATTGGTACAATTTGTTTTTAAAATAATTGAAAAATCAATATTATTACGCTATTGATATAGTTCCATATAGTTTGAAATCTAAAGCTGAACAACATTTTGCCAAAAACACCAAACAAAATTCCTAACCCCTAATCGTTATTAGGCTTAAAGGCGAAAAACGAGTTTTGAAGCACACACATCCATAAAAAAACAATACAAGTAAAAATAAAAATTTTTAATTTTTAAATCTTAAGGGGATTAAGTCAATTATTAATTAAGGTTAAAATCAATTATCTTTAAAAAAGGATAAGTAAAATTGAAAAAGCCAACAAAATGTCTGCGATTACTTCCAATACTTGTTTAGAGAATATTACAGCTGCAGCCACTTCCACCCCATCTACTTCTGCTCTTACAATAAATAGTGCAGCAGGGGTTGTGGGAAACAATGCCATTGTGCCTGTAAGTACTTCACCTGCTTTAACAACGACACTTATCGGTCTATCTGCTGCAAACAGTTCTGGCCTGAGTGCCAGCGGTACGTGCACATTTACTAGTGTTTTAATTAGTGAAATATCTGATGAATCTAAATTAGAATTTAGCCCTAAATACAAGGGAATATCAACATTAATGTGCAGTTATGATTCGCAAGGTGTACTTCTTCAAATTTCATTAGGTGAGTAGGTGGAAAAAATAAACAAAACTTAAATAGCAATACCTTTAGTTACATATTGTTCCCATAACTCACGAACGTGCGTAGAAACAAGATTTTTATTCTATTTCGCCTTTTAAATTGTCTGCGGTAAACACATTTGATTTTTAAAGTTAATTAAATATTAAGATGAAAGATACAATGCGGCCTTTACTATCGCCAAGGTACCCTTGCCCTTGCTTTACGATTCTAAAAAATACACAATTATTTAATTCAAACCCTTAAATAACTTTGTTCTTTATTTTAATATTAATAACTATAAAAAATCCATTAACATTCGTTTTTAAATATATTTTATAAACATAATTTGTTTTTTGTGATTTTATTGAATTATTTTTTATACAATAAGAGGAAAAATTAAGAAAACCTAAATAAACATACTGTTTTTTCCTTTTCTAAAGAATCATCACCAACGAATGTGCTTAAAGATTATTTAGTGACTTGTGATACGGACGCTGCACAAGTGGGACGACAAACATATGCCATATCTTTTGGCAATGAAAATTTCCTTTTGCGTTTTCCCTCAGAACAAGGTAAACACTCTCACAAAATAATAATATTGTTTTATTGACCTATAATTATAATCATATGTCTTTAGAACAACAAAGATTTCGCAAGTTAATTGATCATGTTAAGCGCCTACGCCCTAAATCTGTATTTTCACAAAGAACTGAAGAGTCGTCGGCTTCTCAATACTTCCAATTTTATGGCTATTTGTCGCAGCAACAGAATATGATGCAAGACTATGTAAGGACCAGCACTTATCAAAGAGCCATTTTGGGGAATTCGATAGATTTTCATGTATGTTTTCGATTTAAAAATTTAATTGTTTAATGGAAAGCAATATTAATGGAATTCTTTATACCTTTCTAGAATAAGGTCGTTTTGGATGTCGGTGCAGGCTCTGGTATACTGTCATTTTTTGCTGTTCAGGCTGGGGCTGCTAAAGTATATGCAATCGAGGCTTCTAATATGGCTCAATATGCCCAACAATTAGTTGAATCGAATCATGTTCAAGATAAAATATTTGTTATGCCAGGTAAAATTGAGGAAATTGATTTGCCTGAACATGTTGATGTCATTATATCGGAACCTATGGGATATATGCTGTACAACGAACGAATGCTTGAAACCTATTTACATGCGCGTAAATGGCTTAAACCTAATGGTAAAATGTTCCCTACCCATGGCGATCTACATGTGGCACCATTTTCCGATGAAGCTCTGTACTCGGAACAATATAACAAGGCAAACTTTTGGTATCAATCCTCTTTTCATGGCGTCGACTTGACTACCCTACATAAAGAGGGCATGAAGGAGTATTTCCGCCAACCCATAGTCGATACATTCGACATAAGGATTTGCATGGCCAAATCTGTGCGGCATGTCTGTGATTTCTTGCGGGACAATGAAAATGATTTGCATAACATTGGTACTTAAAGAAGCAATTAAAAGTAAATTAAACCAATATCACATAAATTTTTATATTTTCTTTTTAGATATACCCTTGGAGTTTCAAATATTACAAACCGGCATATGTCATGGCTTAGCCTTTTGGTTTGATGTTGAGTTTGTCGGTTCCATACAACATGTTTGGCTTTCAACTTCACCTACGGCACCGCTTACACATTGGTATCAAGTACGCTGCTTGCTGCCTATGCCCATCTTTATTAAGCAGGGACAAACCTTGACAGGTCGCGTTTTGCTTGAAGCAAATAGACGCCAGTCTTATGATGTTACTATTGATTTACACATTGAAGGCACTTTAATTTCCTCCAGTAATACATTAGATTTAAAAAATCCATATTTCCGCTACACCGGTGCTCCCGTGCAAGCTCCCCCTGGCACCTGTTCCCAAAGCCCCTCCGAACAGTACTGGTCTCAATTAGATACGCAAGGCCAACGTACAAGTGAGCATAGTTTTAATTTTAACAAATAGTTTTAATCAAACTTTCAAATATTTTTGTGAACAAAAACATTTTGTTTTGTTGTCTTTTAGCTGGTAATATGGTTAATGGCATGGCTGTTAATGGCCTGACTGATGTTACTATGGATATTTCTCATACGCTTATGCATCCTCAGTCATAAACTATCCTAACTATAAAAATTTAAATAAAAAAAAAACGAACGCCCTATAGACACACCCCTTTCCCTTAAACTATTGCATTTTACAATATAACTAAGAATGAACCACCTTATCTTTTTTCTCTACATAGATGTTCTTTTTTAATTTTTTAAGCCTTTTCTTATATTTTTTTTTGATTAAGTTGTAAGTGCAAAGCATTCGTATACACATACATATATTTATTTAATTTTATAAATTTATATTTTTATAAATATTTTTTATAAACATGTATTTTTAGAATATTTGAATGTTGATTCATGTTTTATTTAAAGATGAAAAAAAAACTAAATTCTTCCTTTATAACAAGCCCATAAAACTTAGAAAAATGTTTGCTTAAATTGATTTATTACGTTTTAGTTATAATGTCGTTTTCGAAAAAAAATTTTTTGTTTAAACTTTTTTAAAGTCTTTTTTAATTTTTTAAGTTAAATTTATGTTGTCAGTTAAATTTTGGTAAAAAAAGCTTTTTTGTCTTTGTTCTTATATTTGCTTGTTTTTCTTATATCCTTTTTTTATTGCTTAAACTTTTACCAATTTGAAAACAGTTTCTGTTTAAAAAATAAAGTTTTCGTTTTTTTACAATGTAAACATTTTGGTAATTTTTTTTATTTAAATGGTATTTTTTAGGATTTACGAAACGGTTGTTTTGCTATAAAATAATTAAAAAACGATAAAAAAAATTAAATCGCAAATTTTTAAAGTGTGAAAACTAATAAATTGTACTAGAAACACTAATTGATTGATTAAGTGTAGCACATGCCCCACTGTATAGAAACGTTGAATTTTTCAGCACCATAAACTTAAGGAACTCCAGCGATTATTTTCACAAAAAAGAACATGTTTTAATTTTCTTATTATAAAAAATGTAACGTCAATGGTAAATAATAAGAGAGAACACTTGCCATTTAGGTGTCGAATTCACAATGGCAAAGTATTAAGAGTAATTTAAGTTTTTTAATTAAAAGAAAAAGTTAATAAAAAAAAATTAAAAACAACTATAATTTTAGCTTTAGTAAAACACTTATATACACACACACACAATAAAAGGTAGTGAAGAATTTTAGACTCTAAAAGACTTAAATATCAACAAAAGTTCGATTTTTAGAAAACAAATTAATAATAAAACTAATAATTAATGTTTTTAGCGCTTTTTCTAAAAGCTTTGTGTAAGTGTTCAAGTAAAAAATAAATAAAACAACAACAAAAAAATTATTTTTTATATATATAATCATAAAATATAGTTAGGATATGTTCTTTTAAACAGCTAAAAGTTGAAATATGTATTAAGGCCTACCTTAATAAATTTTTTAGTTTTATTACTTTAATTTGGTATTTAAATTCAATTGAAAAAACATGCTTTTAGAGTTTAAAATAAACCATTAAAAACAAAATATTTTAAAATATTATGAGATACATTTTATTTATTTATTTATTTTATTTTCATTATGGCAAGTAAAAACAAGCAATAATTTAAGTAAAATGTGTTGCAAACCAAGTTTACATTTAGCTTCAACATTAATCTTTTTGTAGGACAAATAATTTTCAGAAAAAAGGAAAACTATATTAAACTGAAAAACTATTTACAACATTCTTTACATAACGAAACACATTCAGACATAAACATATATAAAAATTATACAACACATATTTGTAATCTATATTAGTGTAGTAGTGTTTTTGCTATAAACAATTTAAATATACAGACACCTTTTAAAATATATTGAAAAAAAATTATTTAAAGCAACAAAAACCTAAGGTCTATGAAACGAAAAATTAAAATGGTTTTATTTATTAACTGAAGCCAGGTTTGTAACCGAAAACTGAATGTTTCTATATTGAGTTTTTTGTAGACAAAGTTACGCCAATGTACAAGAGATGGCAATGTATCAGACATTTATAAGACTAATGACAAAGTGCCCGCTACAAGTAAAGCAAAAGCGTTCTATATCAATGCTACAGTAGTTCAGATTAAAAAAGTTTTTTGAGTGAAACGATCTTTTTAGGTTTCAATAATTTTTATTATTTTCTGAGCACTTATGCCTCAACAATGGTTTCAGATGAATTTTTTTTAGCAATTTATGTTTTAAAATAGTTAAAAAAAAAGAAAACTTACAGTCGGCCAAGCTTGAACGTACTACAATATATTTAAAATTAAGTGCCAACATACATAAGTAATTTAAAAATGTGTGCTCTGGTTAATGGTAATTTTCGGAAGTGGGGCTTTTATGAAACCTGTAGTAAACTATCGGCCAACTGATGGGAATTTTCGACGAATTACTTTTTTTTTATGTGTATGAAAATGCAAGATTTGTTGCCCATACTGACAGGCATGAAATATAAATAGCAGTTAATATGATTTCGGGTAAATACCTATTATGGAAGGTAAGACCAATCTTCACAAAATTTGAAAGTGATAGGGCCACTTTCATTTGAAAAAATAAGAGCATTATAGTCGGCACTGGAGACTCCTTTATACCCTTCGCATTAATCTTTTTGTATACCCACTCGTTTGATCCGGTTAAGTTGGTTTAAAATCGTAAATACAATAAAATTATTTTTGGTAGGTTTGAAGTCGATTGCTACCCTAGTTTCGGATATATCGCTTGCTCAATATTACAAGGTTGTATGTAATATTTTTTCAGGTTTTGAGTTAATAACATATGAATGTTGTATGTGAAATTTGTAATCTTTAGTGTTGATCCGTAGATTGTAGTGCCCCCAACCCCCGTAAACAACAGTGTTACATAGTTGTATGTTACAAATCGTACAAGAGTTCAGCATTAAAGTTGTATGAAGCACAAAACGTTTAAGCGTATTATATAATGTGTATTTGCTTTATTTTCTCAAAAAAATTTAAAATCGACCTTATAAATACAGAATAAACGAGGACCACCTTACAAGTCGATAAAACGATGTCTGTTCATCCATCCGGTTGGCTGGATGCTGATGTAAAGTGTAATTCAACTTAAAAACAATTAAATGCGAGGAAGAAAATTTCGGTTTGAATCGAAATGTAGAATAGGGGTAGGATTATAAAAGTTTTGAGCAGGAGCTGTAAATAATAATTATCTTCGAAGTTTCAGTACAAAAAAATAATGTGCAGTTGTGTGAGGTTCCCTCTTCTATCTCAAATATAATAATTTTTTTTGATTTTATTTTTTTGATTTTTTTTTGTCAGGAACAATTGTTAAATTTTTAATAACATAAAAATACATAATAACGATTATTGTTTTTTAAATTTATTTTTTTAAAAACTAAGAAACAATAATTATTTCTGCAAAAAAATATTAAATAAATATTCAAAATAATAATTATTTTTTGATTCAAATTATAAATATCAAAAAATAACTATTACTTTTTGGATTTATTTTTTTTGCATAATTATTAGGCTGCCTGGTTTTAAGGTGATTTTGAAAATAGAAGTTTCTGCCAAACTTCAAAAATTAAACATGATTCCAAATTTCGTTGTTGAAATAAAAACGTGAAGAAATTATTTTAAATTGGAGGCCATTTTTTATTGGCCATTTTGGTCTATTTTCTATATACAAATATACATACATCAAATTACTACTTTATTTTAAGGCAATTTATTTAATTTTTTAGCCAAATTGAATGAAAAATGTATTTAAAAGTTGTTCATTTTCAAATTACCAACTTAAAACCTACCCTCGTTTAAAATATTTTTCTGAAAAACACATTATTTTTTGTCCTTATTTTGTTTTATTACAAATATTTGTATTCACTTTTATAACAATTTTTGTAAACCTTGGCCTCAAATCCTAAATTGTTAACTTTTGCACCGGCAAACATTCGTGTGTGTGTGTGTGTGTGACCCACTTTTATTTCATTGCTATGTTTTTGGTTTGTATGTGTTTTGAATAAAGTAACCTACTTTTGCATGTAAAATTGTAGTAAATACAAAGTGGTACAGTAGAGTACAGCACTATTTTTTTTTGTATTTTTACTTTAAATATGGTTGTTTGATTCTTGACTATTTTTTATATTATTTGCAAAACTATTAAATAAGTATAACCATCTATTTATATAAAAAATGTGCGCCTGCGCATTTAATATTCTTGTTGATTTTATTGTAGTTTTGTATGGTTGTTGGTCAAGGCAACAAAAATATTGTTGGCGGTGCACAAAATATTTTAACATTGAGAATAATACATACATATGTATGTATAAGTGCACTTGTAATAAATACATACAGACATACTTTTTATGCCCACATAACTATGCTGGTATAGTTGTAAGTATGTAATAATTCCCAGGCAGAAAAAGACAATCAAACCGACTCTGTCCTGACGTTGGAAGAGGACTCTCAATATCAAAATAACGTAAATTTAACAAGTTAACAATGCTGTCTCGATGTTAAAATGATAACGCCAAATGGGCGCCTTTCGACTCTTGGTTTTTATGTTGTAGCAATACTGTAAATTTAAATTTCCGGTATTAGAATAACATTTTTTATCTTTCCTGTCTTAGGAGTTCGACCTGCTTTTGTTAAAATAATAGACATTGCTACTTTAGGCTTTTTAATAAGAGATTTCCTTAAATAAATATGTTTATATGTAGCAAAATAAAACATGCAAAAGACCTTCTAACGCATCTTAAGAGTTTTTTTTAATTTTTTCTTACGTTTATACATTTTTTTAAATTAAAAATATAAACATATTTTATTTTGAAAGCAAATTTGACATTTACAAACTAGGGTTGCGATGTTGTGTATACAGTACTGTAATGGTACGATATTTTGAAAGAGTCGAAATTTTGTGTTTACAGGGCTGTGGTGGTACAACATTTTTGGACCATCGTTTTAGAACAGTGTATTTCTGCCTGGGAATGTATTTGCTTAAATAATAATTTGTTGTATTTTTTTTCAGAAAAAAATGGTTTTTCTTTAGTATTACTATAAAACGTACAAATATTTACATAAACATACACACATTGTATATACATATGTACATACGCCCTTAATGTATGAAACCTTTGTCGGTTAATTTGCTTAAACCAAGGTAAGTTTTATTGCATTTGTGTTATTTCGAAGGAAAAGTAAAGGGCCCTAAAACAAATCAAAAAAAAAAAAAATTCAACAAACATTTGTGTGACAACACACAAAATATCGTTAGCTAAAATGCAAAAAGGCGTAAAAATTAAATTTTACAGGATTTGCAAAAATTTTTGTAAAATAAAAGCGTAATTTTTAGTTGCTGTAGTAAATTTTTTTTCAAGACATGTAGTTTAATAAAATTCATAATAATCAGGCAAAAAATCAATTTAGATTTTTTTGTTAGTTACGCCATACTGCATTAAAGCTAAAGAAATACTTGTGTTAAGAAACATTTTTAGGACTGTTAAATTAAATAAATCATTTTACCACAAACTTGGTATACAACTTATTTGTTGACTTTATTAATTTAAAGCTTTAGTAAATTTTTTAATTCTTACACAAGAGAAGTTAATTATTAATAAAAATAAGTCAGAACGAATGAAATTGAAGCATACTTTAAGGGGTAGGTTTTTAATTTTAAGAGATAGAAGTGTACGTTATTAATTATTATTTATTACAATTTTTAGCAGAAATTGTAATTCAGGCAGAAATTAGGTACCGGCCTTTAGCCAGAAAAAAAGTTTTCATATTTTGATTCATATATTTAGTAAACTGCTTTTGTGTAAGGAATTCATTTAAAGTATTTAAGTCCCATCTGTCTGATAGTTTAAACGTTATCCTGGGGAAAAATTTTTTTATATTTTCACAATTAGAAACAATGGGAGGCACTACTGCACCAATATTCGGGTCTATTCCCTATTGCATTAATTTGAGTTCTTTAATTTTAAACAATTTTTGGCAAATGTTTTAAGGTGGATGTGGCAATCTATATCACTAGTCAGGCCGCGCTTAGAACTCTAAAGCGACAATACGTCAAACCAAAACTTGTGGACGACTGTAGACGTAAGCACTCTCAGGATGATCATGGCGACTCATGGCGTCATTGTGGCGTTACCGATGAGCTTATGTGTATGGGGTTAAGCAGGTGAAGCCTTATTACGGTTTGAAAAATACATGGGCCTTAGATAAGGTGAAAACTCTCGAAGAAACAGCTGATTGCAAGATCTTTAAATTGCTATGACTTGGATTGGATAGAAAAGGTACTAACCTGCTTTAAAATGAAGGCAGAGATATGTACAGTGTATAATTGGGACTACCACTGGGAACTGTGATTTAAAATATTTAAGCAGTAATTGGAACAAGAATACTTGACTTCTGTTGGCTGTTAACAAGGCTGTAGATCCCCAGATCTGCCGATAAGGCCGGCTGATGCAACGTTTTACTATGGTATGTGTCTGTGGGCTAGGGGGCATAGTAAAAAACTTAAAGGGTGTAGGATGATTATGATTTGAAGAAAAGTAACCATTTCTTTCTAATCGCTTTTCTCTAATAGTACCTTATTTTCTTTCTACCTACAGTTTCCTGACTTTCCACTACTGTTCTTACCACTACTTTTTCGAAGGGCTTTACAATAGTCCGACAGGCCTCTGAGTGGTAGTAGCAGATATCATTTGGGACTAAGCTTTGCAACCAAACCTTACCTTCTGTTTTTATAAACAATTATGCTCAGAATTGTATAATATAATAATTTAAAAATAAATTCTATGACATAATATCATGACTAAAACCTGCCGTCTAAATTTCGTACAACTGAATTTATTGTTTTTTTTCTTTTTTTTCATTTTGGTTTAAGTTCCAAAATTATTTACGCATTTTTCATACAAAATCTGCCTTATAAGCCTTTTATAAATACAAAAATATTAATATACCACCCGTATGTTCCAAAAATTATTGATTTATGGTTGCTATGAAATTTGTGTTAAAAAGAGACATGTCAGATCAAAAAATAAAATCCAACGTTTTAAAAAGTTGCAGTTTTTTTCAACAAAAATTTAATTTGCGCTGTAATTAATATTCTCAACATGCTTATTGCCACACTTTTAAATAAGTTAAACTGTTACAAATCTCATTTGAATTATGTATAACTTTGCATTTATACATATATTTAACAATTAAAAAACATTTTCCCAATTTCCCCTGTGACCAATGAGTAATAAAAAATATTTAACACTAATATTACTCATACGCCAGATCTTACTTCCCAATTTAATTATGAATATTTTTAACACACACACATATGTATATTCATACCTATGCATAGATGCTTATTTATAATACAAATTTACACACTTATAAGAATGTGTAGTATAATATACATACATATGTACATTAGACCGAACATTTTTTGTATGGGAAATTTTTTTTTTTGCAAAAAAAGTGTACCGCCCCCTCAAATTGTTCCTTTTTATGCCAATAGTGAAATTCCAAAATCTAAGACTGATTGCCCTAGGTTAAGGCGTGGCACATGCCCACTGAAGTGGCTAAAACTGGTTTATATGGACTTTTCACATGACAAGGCAAAAAATTATAAGTAAAATGTTTCATATATGTCTGTAATATATTATTTTTTTGAAATTAACTTACGTTTAATGATTACTATTCTTCGGCAAATGCTCACGATTTGTTTTTTTTTGTATGCTCACGATTTGTTGTTGTTTACGTTGATTACTGACAATACCAAAGCGTGTCTAACTCAGTACATCGAACACAGTTCCCCCATTCTTACCGTCTATGTAAACAAATATTTGATTTGCTAAATAAAGTGTTGGCAACAACAGAGTAAAGTCAACCACGGGGCAATTAAAAGTGTGTAAAGAGTGAAGCGCAGGTATTTTGAGCTTTTAATCATAGAAACATTATTGCTAAAAAGAGAATTTATATTGATGGTATTTGCAAAATGGACACAAGAGCTAGTGAAAAAATTTATTTATTAGGATATGACGAAAGCCAAATTGTTGGATCTAAGCTGCCTTCCAATGGACAAGTTTTGAAAGTTTTGTTTTATAACATGCGCAAAGTGAAATTGGATCTTCGTTCAAGTGCATATCTGGTTATCAAAGAGGTCGAAATTTTTTGGAATAAAGCCCGTATTCCATTTCGTCAAATTGATAGAAGTGTTCAAAAAGTTGAATCTTTATATCACCAATGGAAAAATCTGCAAAAAACGTGCAAACGCAGCACACCACTTCAAAAAAGGCGAGAAGATGAGTTTATTAAAAATATGGAAAACTTATTTGACATTGCGCACGGGAATGCGTTAGATTTAATTAAAATAGAAGAAGATAAAGAGTTTTTGAAGAATCAACGTAAAGAAGGTAGACCTGGTGCAATGGTGGGATGCGATCGTTCATTATTTGAAAAAGAAAAGCGAAGAAATATTCGTATTGAAAAAGAGGTAATGCGAAAAGAAAAGCAGGGCGAAGATCAATTCCAAGGATTCCTGACAGCGAATGATTTGAGTGACAATACAGAAGAACTAATTGATGAATACGATAGTGATGATAATACTGACCAAACTGCGAACTCGAACTCTCAACAAAAAAACAGAAAACGAGGAATGAAACATTTTATCACTTCCAAGCTTGTTGCGACCTTAGACAAGGCCAAGGTAAGTGACAGGGATGCAGTACGTATTCTGATAGCTGCGGCTGAAGCATTGGAACATGATATCAGTACACTAGTAATCAGTAAGACATCGATTCGGCTTTGCCGTAAACAATTACGTTCGGAAACTGCTGCAAACCTGATGATGGATTTTAAAAACAAAGATATAAATCAAATTACTGTACATTGGGATGGAAAAATTTTACCATCGATCACAGGAAATGCAAAAGTAGACAGATTACCAGTTGTGATAACAACAAATGGCATTGAACATCTACTTGGAGTACCTGCCCTGTCAGCTGGTACTGGAAAAGAACAGACAGACGCCATACTCAAACTATTAAATGAATGGAATCTAACAGAAAAGGTATTTAAAAAACAATTTCTTATAACAGTTAATATAAACAACATTCTTTCCAAACAAGGTACAAGCTTTATGTTTTGATACTACAGCGACAAATACAGGTAGATTACAAGGTACTTGCATTTTATTAGAACAACACCTCAATAGAGAATTGTTATATCTCCCTTGCCGTCATCACATATATGAACTCTTGCTGAAAAGTGCTTTCGTGAAATATGATTTAAAATTAAGTGGACCGTCATTAGATATTTTCCAGCGTTTCAAAAAATATTGGCCCAAAATCAATCAACAAAAATTTGCAAGTGGAATGGTGGATAAAAAAATAAATCTTGCGCTTAACATAACTGAACAAGACCAATTAGCCCAATTTGCTCAAAACTATGCCACTAAACAACATCCCAGGGCAGACTACAAGGAGTTATTGGAATTGAGTCTTATATTTCTTGGTCGAAACACAGAGCCTATAAGGTTTAAATCACCTGGAGCGATGCATCATGCCCGATGGATGGCTAAAGCGATATATACGCTCAAGATTTTTCTTTTCCGCCACCAATTCTCAATGTCATCAGATGAGGCAAATGCTATACAAGATATAAGTGTGTTCATTTTGAAAGTTTATTTGAGGCCGTGGATTGAGGCGCCAATTGCCGCGAAAGCACCTTTAAATGATTTAAATTTTATTAAAAATATTATTAAATTCAACGAAGTGAATGAAATAGTAAGCAATGAAGTAACGAGCAAGTTTTCGAACCACTTGTGGTACTTGACACCAGAAGCAGCGGGTCTTTCATTTTTTGATAATGCTGTAGACGTTGGAGAAAAGAGGAAAATGGTTGAAAATCTCAAAGAAGAACAAAATAATGAGAATAAAAGAATAGTTACCAACATAAATGATTTAAACCAAAAAAATATTTCAGACTTTGTTAATAAAAAAACATTGAGCTTTTTTGAAAGGTTTAATATTGAAACTAACTTTCTAAAACTTGACCCTTCCAAGTGGCCCAATGAATCCGAATTTCAAAAGGGAATGAATATTGTACAAAACTTACATGTTGTTAATGATACTGCAGAGCGTTTTGTAAAACTTATGGAAGAATATAATGCAGCTTTAACAAAAAACGAAGAAGAGAAACAATATATCTTGCAAACAGTAACTGATTATAGGAAAAAGTACGGTAGCATTAATAAATCAGACCTTTGCGATTAAGTTTAAATGTTTATTAAGAATAGTAATCATTAAACGCAAGTTAAATTCAATAAAATAATATATTAAAAACATATATGAAACATTTTACTTTTAATTTTTTGCCTTGTCCTGTGAAAAGTCCATATAAACCAGTTTTAGCCACTTTAGTGGTCATGTGCCACGCCTTAACCTAAGGCAATCAGCCTAAGATTTTGGAATTTCACTATTGGCGTAAAAAGGAATAATTTGAGGGGGCGGTACACTTTTTTTGCAAAAAAAAAAAAATTAAGTTCGGTCTAATGTACATACAAACATACGTACATGTAATGCTAGTATGATTATAATTCTGTTTTATTAAAATCTTACCTTAAATGTACAATGCGTATGTGACGTTCGATTTTGGCTTTTGTATGTTCACTGATATTGCAGCCTTTCCAGGTACAAACAAATTTTGATTTATTTGACTGTAAAGAGAAAAAGAGAGAAAATTCTTTTAATTATTTTTTGTTGTTTTTTTAAGCAAATTAATATTAATTAATTTCCTACTTTGCGCTTTGTTATACGGGGATAATTTTTCATTTTTAATTATTTATGGTTAAATATTTCAATTTAAAACTTAAAACACTTATTTGCTTAAATTAAAAGCATAAAAACTTTTGCTTAAAATATTATAAAATTTTTCAGGCTTTGTGTTCTATAAAACCGGTGCGTGGCCGGTAACAGTTGAGATTGTAGTGGTAAAGCGGCAATAAAAATGCATTGCATTTCTATGTTATTTTGAGCGCCATCATCATCATTATCATCGTCGTCATTGCATTTGTTTTGTTGTTGTTGTTATGTCCTTTATGTATGCTAGGGCTTATATACGTCTGTTTTAAACGAAAGGATGCCGACATGAAACGATGACGAAACAAAAATTTTTTATTTTTACATTGACATACATATCCATACATGCATTTACTGAAAACAAGGCAATACATACATTCATACATACAAACATTTGTATATAAATAATAAATATGTATGTATGTAGTATATAAAAAGGGTAACAGGTAGGGTGTGAAACATGATTTGTTGTATGTAAGACTTTTGGGAACAAATAAATTCATAGAGTTGATAATTTGTTCAATTTGGAAGACAAGTTTAAACAATATGTTTTTTTCATTATATATAATTTACATAGCCTTGAAAACTGTAATTTTTCAAAAAATTATTTAAAGGGTTGCCATATTTTGTCAACACTTAACATTTATGTTGAATTTGAAATTAACTTTAAAAAATTTTTAAAATTCTTTATAACGAATTTATAACAAATGTTAAACTCCTTAATGCTTTATCTAATGTTTACTAGAGATTTCAATATAAGCTATTAACTATATATATTGCACACTAACTCATTAACAGTTACAACAGAAATCTTTATGACAGAATTTTAATGATTTTAAAAACATTATTGTAATGTTATAATTAAATTGAATTGAACACTAGAAAGCCTTTCAGCATGGTTAATCTAACCCGGTTAAATAAATTCGTGTGATCGTAAAAGATTTGATTAGTGTTTTATGAAAAAAAAAAAATTATTTTGATAAATTTTAAATTGTAAATGATAAGGAGATTTAGTGTGAAAAAAAATTACTAAGCGTCTAAAAACTAAAAAAAAAAAATACTTTCCTCCAACCTACAAAATTTTTTGTATCCTAGAAATATTGCGATTCTTAGCTATTTTTATTTGAACTCCAATTTTTAAAAACGCCGGAAACAAAGATCTGAAACAAAAGTTTTCTGATATAATATTTGAGCAAAACAAGATCATACTAATAATTATTAAATTTATTAATAAAAGGTAACCTAAACTATTTCCATTTTTGGGGAAACATAAATTAATTTAACACGTGCTTGTTAGTGACCCATTAAGCAAGAAGTAAAAAAATTTTGGGATCTCTTTGTTATGCTTGATTATTTTCTAATAACTTGTTTTAGGTAAGTCATTGCCATCTTTGAATATACTTAGATATTGTATAAAATGCAGAATTAAAAAAAAAAATAAATTCGAAAATTTTTTTGTATTCAACGAAAATGCTACGATTATAGAACAATTTTAAACTTTTTTTGCTGGGTCCTTTGGCTTTTAAAAAGTTTTAACGATTTCTTAAGAGTTTTTTCACTTCAATAACCACTTAATAGAAAATCACTTTGTTAGAAAAAGATATTTTGTTTGTATATATAATAATATTAAAATCAACTTTTTTTAAAAATTTTTTATTGGAGAATAATGTTGCTTTTTTTAAATTTAAGTCTTAAAAAAAAATTTATTTCAATATTAAAATATTCTATTTGTTAAAGAATCTCAGATTTTTAGTTATCCGATAGGTCTCATAGTGAGATTAGCAAGAAACTACTCAAAAACTCTTGATATTATTAATAATAAAATTGTTTTTCTGGCATCACTAACTTCGAATTTTAGTTATATACGAATCTGTTGTTAGTGTGACAGACATTTTTGTAGAATATCTTGATTTTCGAAAAAAGTTTTAATTCCTTTTTTAAATTGGGAGCATCGTAATCGAAAGTCATAGGTCTAGAGATTTTAACGCTACAAAGCCTACTGATCTGTCAGATCTAACATATAAGACCAAAAAAAATAAAAATTTGTTTATGCATATAAAAAACTTAACGAATAAAATATTAAATAATAAAATGCTGTTCTGATAAAAATGCTGCCACTTTTTTGTTTTGCTTATTTTTTTTCTATTATGTTACGTATCTTTTGCATAGAACACTTTTTAACAATTCAAAAACATTCTAGTCAAATTAAGGACATTTTAAGGGTGAATTATACAATATTGTTTTTATAATTGAAAACATTCTGCCATAATATTAATATTATTATATTTTATATGTTATAATTTATACACTTAAAACTATTTCATAGTTTCTTTAAAATTTCCTTTTGTGCTTTAAGTGACCCCTACTTTACATATAAGCAATTTAAGAAATACAGGGCAGAAAGGAGATAAATAACGTGCTTTACAAAAACAAATTATCACTAAACTTAATTTTGCAGCTTTACACAAACAATAAAAAAGTTGAAAACGCTGTGTTGCACTCAAAAAAAATTTTTTTTAAATATAAATTAGCAAGTGGCAGCTCTGTTTAGTTAAAAAATTATTTATTAGACTTTCGTTAAGCTGCTAACGAATCTAATCTAAAAACCACTCAGTTTTTAAGAAAAAGGACCTTTAAATCTGGTGTTGCATAAAAAGTCTTTAAAATTAGGGTAAAATCTTTAACCTGGCCAGTATGCTATAAAAAATATGAGAGAGTGTGAGGAAGAATCTTTTACAGTTAATAAGAGTTGCCATGTTTTTTAATATTATTGTTGTTACTTTTTTAGTGTTAATTGTGCATATTGTTGTATATATGTAAACAAACAAATACATAAATTGTTTTTAGTTAGTTTATTTATTACATTAAATTGAAGAACATACATATGCTTGTATGTTTACATATAAATGAGAACTAAAAATCAGCACGAGGTCATAAACACAAACGTATGCACTTATATGCATGTATGTAGAAAGTATTAATTGAATGTTATAAACATTTAGAAAAAAGGTTTTATATTATGTGAATATACTATAATTTATAAATTTATAGACAGTCTTTTTTTTATTAATAAGACCATTTAATTTTGTAAAACATATTTAGACCTACAGTACTATGCGTTTATATATACATAAGTTTTCTACTGCATCTCACTTTCAAGTATTTCTTTGTCTGTAACCTACATTTTGGTATATAGCATTGTTAAAAACTGGGTCAACAATCTTTTATTTCTTCTTTTTCCTTTCTGCTTTTGGTACAACTTAATACATGTTCTATATTGGGAAAAAAGGTTAATTAGAGACACATATATTTTTATTTTTAACATTACAACTTTTGTGTTGGTTTCAATGCCTTTTTCAATTAAATCTTAATGCAAATAGAGCAAAGAATTCAATTATCATGGCTTTCTTTAAAAGTGCTGCAGTAAAAAGAAATAAACAAAAAAACAATTCATAGCCTTGACACGTTTGCCTCAGCATAAAATCCTTCAACAACGAAAAGTATATGTATAGTGGTGCACAAAATAAAACAAGTGACATTCCATTTTAGTAAGTTATTAAAATTTCATAATAAAGTGCACTTAATAACACTGTTACACAAGATTGAGAAAAAAAAATTTTGGGGTTTAGGCCATTAGAGAACAACAATACTTTAATTCTTAATTGGTCACTTTACTGAATTGTTTTTACTTTGAACAATAACAACTTTAACTTGGGTTAAAACTACTAAATTTAAACATTATTTTTCTCAAAAATTGCCCTAAGAACTTTAATCACCCTTAAGAATTGCAGCTTGTTTCTAAGAATAGCTTAATTTTGTGCCAAACGCAAACCGAATCGAAGTAAATTTGTATATACATATGTATGCACATAGGCACCCCTATATATTATAAATAAATACAATTTTGTGTGCCAAAAATCTAATTTGTCTTTCATTGTCGTTATTTATTTGCACTTCATGATCAACAACATCATCATTAACTTGTATGTCATTATTAACTTTACTTTTCATTTTATTTTGAAGCTCCTTAAAGTATGCTGTAAGATTTTAGTAGTTTTTATATTGCTTCGAAAATTAAAGGCAACAGTATTTTCTTTTGTTGTTTTTTGCTTCTCTTCTATAAATGCATCTTATTTTAATGACATTTCTAATTTGCATCACAATTTTTGCATTTTTTTCAACGCCTTGTGCGAGTTGTTGTTGGTTTAGTGACGATGCTGCTGTTGATTTTTCTATAGCGGCTGATGTTGACCCAGATTTTTTTTATTTTAAAGAGATTTTTGCAATTTTTTTTTAAATTTTTATACAGTTTTGTTATTGTTGTGTTTATTTTTTATGGCGTGTCAAAAAAGTATGTCAATATTAGTACAAAATGTGAGTTTTTCTTTCTAAAATAATTTCAAGGTTAAACAATTGTAAAATAACAAAAAAATTAAATGAAAAAATCAGTTTAAATTACACTTTGAACTTAGGCTTAGATAAAATTGCAATTTAGAAAATTGCATTATGTTACTGCGAAGAGTTTTATTAAAATTTTTTAAATTAGTATAATAATACACATTATTAAGAGTTCTATCCATGTTTATACATACATATGTACCAAATGTTGGTATTTATAAAGGAAAACTAGAATTTAACATACACTCATACATAAGTGTACAAAACAATTATATATTATTAGTAGATGCCCTCAACAATTATTATTACGTTTTAGCATAATTTAGGCATTAGAGATATAGGGTCTTATTCATAAACGTACAATAGTGTTTATTAAAGGCTTATTTGACAATTATTCCATATATACTTGTCAAATAAGCCTTAAATAAAAACTATTGTACGTTTATGAATAAGACCCATAGACTACCACATATGTACATATGTATCGTATTTGCATGTAATATAAAAGAATTTTGTATTCCAGTTGGGCAAACAGGAAAAGTCAACTGTTTGCTTAACTGAATTACAAACATCTTCAACATATGCGACATTCCATTAAAACTTTAATATTAAAACGTTATTATGACATCAAAAGTATTTGATTGTGTTTGATTGGATAAATGCGTATTTCTTAAATTTGTAAAGGTGGTTTAATTAGGTTTGCAAGGGCATGCACGTACAGTTTTGTTTAAAATTCATAGGGCGTATGAGTGTTTTCATTGCTTAAAAAAAATTACAAAACATACTTCCCTTATATGCTAATACTTCTAGGTTTTACAGTTTTAGTACACAGAAAATTACAATAAACTTACTCTTATATCTACAATTAAATTGTAAATACAATTATTTTTGTTGTTAAATTGGAATTAACAAAAATTTTTTAAAATAGTTTTAGGTAAGAGTAGAGTAATTCTTTGCCATTACTTGATATCTGTTGCCATTTTTTTTCTGTGAAGGTAAAAACACTATTATCAGTAAACAGAAAATATGGTCTTTGAATTTTATGCGTTGTTGTGTATTTGCAGTAATAACTTTAACTTTTTTTAAATTATGTTAAAAATATTTGGTCAAAATTTAAAAAAAAAATAACTTTGTCAGCATATTGAACTAGATAAAAATAGTTATTTCAACTTAAACTGTCTATTGTATTTTGATATTATCAGTTTACAGGAATTAAAATTGAGGACTATTAAACCAGATTGACTACGAAAGTCAACTAAGTGGATCAAGACGGAAATTATTTATTTCTTCTAATAAAAAGAAATTAAAATATGAGCTTAAGTCAAAATAAGAAGCAAAAAATTTGTTTTAATACAGGGTGGCTAATTAATTTTGCTGCATTAAGAAACTCAAATGACTTTTTGTAAAGTTCAAGTAATTATTTTTTTATTAATTTTATTAAAAAAATAATAAATTTTTGTTAAAGAAATTGATAAGAGTTTTGAAAATAATTGAATTCAAATGACCTCTACTAAGGTCAAAACCTGGGGGCCAACAGAATGCGAAGTTTTTTAAAATCAGATTATTGGGGAGTTATCGCCACAATTCTTTCATAACAGGAGTTGCTATGTAACAAGCTGCCTTATCTTATTAAATCCACACAGAGTTGAAGGGGATACACTTTCAGCGAAGTTTTCGAAAGAAAAAATCTTTCACCATCTTTAAGTAACGGTCTTTGTTGACCGTAGCAGTAAGACCGTTTTCTTCAAAAAAAATAAGGCCCGACAATGAACCTTGATGAAACTGCACACCACCACACTGTGATGCAATTTTATCTCATGTAGTATCTGTGGGTTAGAATTACTCCATATTCCACAATTTTGTTTGTTAACATTGCCTTTAATGTCAAAATGTGCGTTGTCAGACATAAAAATGCAGTTCAAGATGTTTTCATCCTTTGCCGACATTTAAATGATATTCTCGCAAAATTTCAAAAGAATCGGGAAGCCTGTTGTGTTTAGTTTGCTTTTTAATTTAATCTTTATGCAAAATTGTCTACAGTGACTGTCTGCTGACACCCATTTGAGCAGATAAGCTCCTTGTCGAAATTCTAGGATCGGATTGTATGGCACACTCAAAAAAGTATTTATGTAAAATCGACTGGAAATGGTATTTAAATAACTGGATATTCATTTAAAAACCCTCCAACTAGATATTCATTAAAATCAACAATTTATTTCATTCAAATTCAGACATCAAAAAAATAACTCACATATTCGTCTAAAATTAACTAGATTTTCTGTTATTTACAGCTTAACACAAAGTATTGGAAAAAAATTAACAAAATTAAATATTACTAAAAAATAACTGACAAAATTAACTGCAACGGAAAATCAGTATTTTTGTACAGTTGGAGCTTTGAATAACTCTTTAAGCCAGTTAAAAACAAATATTATATTGAAATTTAACTGTTTTTTAATTTAAAAACAACTTTACGGATTACTTCCTAAATAACTAACAGTCAGTTACTGTAATAATTTTTTAAGTGCAGTAGCTATAGCAGCGATAGTTTCCTGCGTCCGATAATTTTTGTTTACAATAACAAAATACATATAAATCGTCATAGACAATCACCACTCGACTTCGAAAAGCGCATAAGTTTTCTAACACTGGGTATAACATAGGGTCGTATGGATTATCGCAATAAAAACATCACCTAAATAATTTTATATTGTAGGATTTTTTGCTAATTAAAGCATAGATATACAAAACAACAATAAAATTAATAAAATATGCAGAAAATTTATATGTATTAACAAAATACATATGTTCATGCTGACAAAAACAAAATACACACATACAGAACCAAGAAAAATACGCACAAAAACAATAACAAAAAAAAAAAAACACAAGGAAGTAAACAGTTACATCTGTATTAAATGGCTGACAATAAAACAGACATAAACATACAAACATGATTTAATGTTTTTTTGTATGTAAGTACGTATGGGTGCACCTAAATGTGTTTGTGGCAGAATTTTTGGCAAAGAAAACGCACATACTTACAAGTTTATGCATAAGCTTCAAATAATATCTTTAATTGAGGTTATTAATGCATTCGTTAGTCGGTTTTTATCAAGAGCTTTCTAATGTTTTCTCTTAATTTTAGGGTTTAATTAGAATTTCGTGTTCGGCTTGTTTTTATTGCTACTTTTTCTATTGGCTTGAGCATAAGCTTTAATTGTAGGTAGAGTTTTCCTACAGCTATAAAATATATAATGATTTTACTAATTAACAAAAAAAAAAAAAAAGCAGAAAAGGAGAAGAAAGGAGAGAAAACACATTAAAAGCATAAAAATGTATGTTTTAGTTTAACGCTTGGTTAAATACATAGGAGTGATATTTTTACTAAAGTAGTTTTAATATTAACACTGATCGACAAAAAAATGTTATTTTTCTTTTGAGAAAACACAAAAAAATTACGAAGTACGTACGTCGATAATATTTTAAGAACGTAAATAATGTGATTAAATCCCTTAGTTAATTTTTTGCATGCCCACGCGCTAGAAGAGGCTAAGTCCTAGTTTGTAAATTATTGTGTTCTAATAATTAAGGATTTATGTCTACTATAAAACACAATAACCTGTGGGCGACGATACATAGGATTTAGCAGAGCCGATTATAACATCATTACTTGTTCAGTCTTGTTTTGTAGCAAAAAAAATCAGTTCTGTAACTGGACTGTTTTTCAAAAGATTTTTTAACAAATTAAAGAATGATGAATAAATATGTATGCATATGCAACTGACAAAGTATTTATTTTGAAAACTTTTAAACAGCTTTTCATTCAATATCTTTATTGTAATTAAAACGTTTATATAACTCCTGCAATTTTTTGCTGCGTAATAAAGAACTTTAAAAGTGCACATCCTGTTGAGATGATGCCAAATATTAATACGCATTTTCTTTGGAAAAGGAGTTTCAACTTAAAGTTTGCTATTTTGTTAAACTAATATAAATGCGTATTTTATTTGAATTAGAAACTTTCATCCCCTTCAACCCCCTTTTACATCAAAAAAAAAAATATACGTTTGAATGCGGCAACATCTGTCCATCAAGCAATATACCTAAATATGTTTATACAGTACAATTATATTTCAAAGAATTTTCTTTCTTGGTTTTACTTGACCCAGTAATACTGGCGGTGAAGTCATGTGTAAATACAAATGCATACAAAGTGGTGGTGGGTTTTTCTTCGAATAGAAAACTGAAACGCAATTTTGATGTTAATTATAAAAGAAAGTAAGGGTAAATGCGAATAATTGCAAGAATCTAACAACATGATATGCGTTTAATGTTCAAACATACTTGTAATATTTGGTTAATTTATGCGTTTTAAATATACAATGATGAAGCCAGCCAACGCAATATTTATGCGGATATTTTATTACGTTTTGTTGTTTATTAAAGTTTTTCTTTTTGTAAATCAAAATATATTTTTTTGGTCAACGACAAAAGAGGTGCTACAAAATTTTATAAAAGATTTATACTTTTGAGCAATTCCACTGTGACGGGTGTGACCATTTTTCTAAAATTTTGCTCTTATTTTTGCTTACTACTCAAAAAATTAAACAATTTTGTTTGTAAAAACACTTTAATTTCCATTAATGGTATGTTTTTAGGCGATTAATAGTAAGTAGACACTGCAAGAGCAAAATTTTTAGTCACAATGATCACTTAAAGACAGTAACGGGTGTGACCTTTAAAATTGAAATTTAAGTAAATTTTGACTTTAAGATCGAGTTGTGTAAAATGTTTTTGAGAACAAGCATATTTCTTTTTTTTTGATTTTTATTTTTTTTTTCATTATTTCTCAAAAAAGATATACATATTTGCTTAAGGAAGAAAAAATCGGTTTTCCGCAGATTGGCTCGTTTTACGTGAAATTGATCTTCTATGAAATTTGTATGTTTGTAGACGATAGGTACAGCAAATTATGCTCTTTATTACCCTTTTTGTCAACAAACAAAAATTTTATAAAAAAATTTATCGCGTTTTAGATTAATTTTTTATACTTTTTATTCAACTATGATTTTTTTAAGCGGGATTTAAACCTTCTTTTACAATATGCCTTAGTTAAACGTAGTTTTAGAAAATTGTGCTAATTTTTATATCCTTCACATAAATAAGTGATAGGGGTATATACAAGTTTACAAGTTTCCGTTTGTAATTTCTTTAATATCCATCTGCGACCCCATAAAGTAAATATTTTCTTGCTCCTTATAGGTAGGAAAATCGATTAAGTGATGTCCGTCTGCCGGTCTGTCAGCGATATATTTAAAGCCTCCTGATGTCGCATAGACCCGTAAATAATATCAAACTATCACAAGTATCTGCGGTCAAAATTCAAAATTCAGAAAATTCCCCCGATAACTAACCGAGATATAAGTCTATTTCTCTAAAATTTGTACGTAAAATCCTCTACAACTGCCCCGTGGTTGCCCCGTATGATGTGCAATGTGAGGCCGACTCCCATTGATTTTTCTAGTAAACATTTTTGTGAAACATACTTACACCCTATCTCCGCCCCCTAACAAGGTTGCCATGTAAAGTTCGACTTTTTCAAATTTTTTTTCCTACATCGTCCAGGGTGCTCCTATAAAAGTTAAATGTAAGACCGATCCCGCCTAAATATTTTTACGGAACAAACCTACCCCTATCTCCAGCCCCTTACATGGTTGCCATACAAAATTTGAAAAAAATAGGGTTAAAACCCCTACAACTTCTTCGGAGTCGCCCCTAGAGGAATAAAATGTATCATAGACCCCCATTAGTTTTCCCTCACAAACATATTCCTAGAATATACTTACACTCTATCTCTACACCACCTAAGGGAGTCGCCATACAAAATTCACAAATATAATGTAAAAACGCCAATAACTTCTCCAGAGAAGGCCTAAGGGAAATAAAGTGAAGGACCGTCCCACATTAGTTTCCCTTCCCAAGAATATTCCTAGAAAATCTTATCCCCATCTCCATCACCTAAGGGGGTTGCTATACAAAACTTACAAAATTGATGTAAAAACGCTCATAACTTCCCCGAAGTAGGCCTTATTGAAACAAAGTGTAGTTCCACGCAAAACACCCCAAAATAGTGAAAGCTTTTTTACATCTAAATATTTTAGGGGACTTTTGAAAATGTTTTCCCTTTTAAGAAAATAGTTATTACTTAACATCTTGGTTGGAAAAATAGAAAATAATCACATTCATAAAGAGCTTTAAGAAACTGCCTATTGTCCTTTATCACAACATAATATGGAAACGTATTAACTTCATAGTACATAAGTATTGAATTTCCTTACGCAAGGTTTTACTCTTTCAAATTAACACTTTTATCTATTCGTTCAAAATTACCTAAATTAAATGTTTATTTTTGCAAATGTTTTTGTGTTAGCATCAAATTTACCTTTAGAAGCTTTGCTTCAACAACAAATTCGTATAATAGGCATGAGTAATGGGAAAAATAAAAACTACAAATCTATAATTGCTTGTCTACCCACACCTGATAAAATTTTAGTATGTTTAATATCAAACTATTTTTATAAAGTACAGAGTGCATTTGATATTGTTTTTGTTACGAATAAAGTAATTAGTTTTTGAAATCCCAGTTTAGGTACAACTTATAATAGGGTTGCTTCATTGCGACGGGCTTGACCATGATGCTCATCAGAAATATTAGAGAACAAGGATAAAAATTAATTGATAATAAATAAAATTTTCAATATAGTTTAAGATTTTTATGGAAGAGTACGAGCCGAGTGGAATGCATTTTCGAAGCTTACTAAAGATTCTTGTCAGTAGTCTTTTTTTGGTACTGATTGAATTAAAGTTAGAATCCAGCCAAATTATTTATCCGTTTATATCCTTTTTAAAAATTTTCTTATTTTTGGGTTAGAACAAATCCTCCGGCTAGTGTCGGGAAAATAAACTTTTTCAAGAATTTTTTTTCAAACGAAATCTTATCACAATTTTAATGAACCAATTAGCTTAACAATTTCAACAGAAAATTTATAAATTAAAAATTGTTCAAAAATACGCTAAAATAAAATTTGTAATAATAATTAAATTTAATTACATATTTGTTTTTGTTTTATCTAGATTAATAAAACAACATTTATGCTGCTTAATGCTTTCAGAGTATTTTAAAGGTATTTTAAGTATCAAATCCTTATACATAATTATATTCTTATAAGTGTTTAAATTTAAATTTATAAATATTTACCAAACAGGGACCGCAAAAGTCATACCAATATATTTTTTTTGTAAATATTTTCTGATTTTCACTTAAATCTCTAATGCTATTTTTTGAGAATTAATTATTTTCGGTCTCTGTTAACAAGTTCATAATTGAAAAAAAAAAAAAACTTTTAATTTTTTTTTTGATAATGTGAAATAAACTTTCATTTTCAATGTTAAAAGTCGAAAATATCTAAAACGCAATATGAAAAAAAATTACATATAAGGTATTTTTGTTCATTCTATAGTATATAACTTAAAAGAAAATTTTCCATAGTAAAAACAATATGGTTCAACATTTACATCACCCCCCTTAGGAAGACGTCATTGCAAGCATAACCACTCACTCTCATACTCTCACGCGCATACAAATTATAAAATGTCCTCCCTAATTCAGCATAATTTCTGTTTGTGTTTCTGTGTCTTTTTTTGATAAAACTAAGACGTAGTAGATATTAAATAAAATAAATACAAGTATTTATTGATTGTGCATTAAAGACTTATTTCCTATTTTTTTATTGAAATAATAACTTAGTTTAATTATCTTGGTTTCACTAAAAATATTTCTATTTAAATTAATATTGTACCTGTATGTTTACTTATGTATTTATGTTTTCCTAAAACAGTTTTAGCATGTTACTTGGTTTATTTAGCTTTTAACAAGTTTTTAAACCTTAAATTCAAGCAAATAACGCAAACATCATCATTAGCATTACTAATATCCGGTTTAAAAGCACACCCACACCCACATTCATACAAACAATTTTATTGTTACAAACATAGTTTAGCCCAAGGATAGCTGTTTGGAATTTCAAGTGTATGTGTAAGTAAAGTATTAAGGATATACTTATTAACTATACAACACAAATCAGCATAAATACATATTAAGTAAACATAATTTGATTTTTTTACTTTTTTTTTAACTCTTATACAAAATCAAGAAAACGAAACAAGAAACTGGGTCAAATATCTTAGTATTTGTTTATCTCTATATAAACATGCAAAACTTAAACATAATTTTGTTTTAAGATTTTCAATACTAAACGAAGCCAGGGAAAAGAAGAAATTAGGTCAAACATATTTGTTTGTATGTTTGCATGTTTATAAATTTGCAGACACACAAGTATCTGTTTAAACATAAATTTGTATGTATGCGTGTTTTAAAAGATAAAGTTTTTGTATTTATTAATACACATGACATGCATAGCATCATTTATGTTGACCTATATAAAGGCAAAATATATTGACTTATGCTAAGGTTCAAGAGAGTTGAGAGAATTATTATTTACAAAAATCCAAAAGTCTGCAAATCTAAGAAGAGAGTTTTATTTAGATGTAAATTAAACTTAAACTTAATAATAAATTAAAAATAAAATTTCAAATTATATAAGATTTTTTAATTGAAGAAATATTAAACCATAGAACAAAAATTTAAATAGATCTGAAATTTGATAAAATTGGGTTTAAAAAATTTTGGCAAAAATATTTTTTAAATATTTATTTTAAATATTTTCTTTACTGTTATTCTAACCTAACCTAACCTAGAGAAGTATGTATGTCTATTTAAAAAAATAGGTTGTCCTGCGATTAGAACCGACTTTGCTTTATAATTTTTTCCAAGTACAAATCAGGCAAATTTTAAATAAACAGCTGCCAACGCCAAAAACATCAAAGTTTTTAGAGAAATATTTTAAAACCCTGCAGAGATAAAAAGTGGATATCTGACAATATTTGATCAATTAAAGTATTTATGCCTAATTATATAGGAAAAAGTAAAGGACATTTTTTAAGTAGGCGTATCCTTGCTTAGTAATCGAGAGAAATTTTTGCAACTCTTAAAGCATGTTATAAACTTCAATAAGTTTTCAATATTAGGTTTTGATAATATTTTATCAACTAAAGTATGACTGCCAAATTTGAAAAGGAAATTATTTACCCTTTAAATTTTTTTAAAAGGACATTTTTGAGATACGGATATGCTTAAATGGTATTGAAAGAAATTTAGAAAGACCGGAAAGCACGTTATAATTGTATCTGTACAAAGTTTAACGAAGCTTTCATGTTTTTACTCTCCGTTATTACAATTTTTATTTTAAGGATATACGGGAAGGGTAAAAATCCTTTGAGTTTAGGTGAAAAAATTAAAGGTCTAATTATATTTCAACAATTAAAGTAAGTGTGCTAAATTAGAAACAGAATTTTGAATTTTTGCAAATTTTTTTGAAAAAGGACATTTACAAGATAGGCGTATCCTTGATTAAATTTGAGAGAAGTTTGAAGAGCACATGAAACACGTTATAAGTAATCCCTGTACAAAATTTCATTAGCTTATCATTTTTTTCCTCTTTGTTTTGCCAATTTTCATTTTAAGGATGTATGAGCAGGACACTAAGACTTCGATATAAAGCGATAAAATTAAAGACCTGATTATTTTTTTTATCCATTTATGCATGTTTGCCAAATTTAAAAAAAAGAAATTTTTTAGGTGGGCGTATCCTTGATTAGCATTAAAAGAAATTCAAACAGGTCGTAAAGCATGTTAAAACTAATGTTTTTGCTAAATTTCATTAAGCTTTAATTGATTTCTCTTCGCTAATGCAATATGACAAGGGCCCGGATACTTGAAATACTTATTTAGAAAATGTTATGGGTCGATCAATTTATTTTAATTACAAATTTAGCAGAGTGCGATATTAAAGTCAAAATTCTAAAAAACTAAAATTTAAGAGGTCACACCCATTGTCTTATAGAGGCCCTTTTGACCACAAATAATTTTTTTTCTTTTGAGATAGACACTTTATAACGAAAGACTAAGTTTTATACCAAAAGTGTTAATAACAATGAAACCTTTTTATTTTATTAATTTTTTTCTCATTTGATGTTTTTTTCAGTTTGGTAACAAGTATTTATTTGTTGTGGTAGGAGCACTCTTTGAATAAATACCGCAATGGCGGCCGCTTTTTTGTAGGCATGACAGTTTAGCATTAGCACTATGCGCTAAGAATCGAGAGATTTCCGCTCTAGTTTAGTTGCTTAAAATTTGGAAATAAAGATTTTTGTGTTAATTGTTTTTTCTATTCTTATTTTTTTTTAATGTTAAAAAAAATTAATTTTTTTAATTGGTTTAACTAGAAATTTAATTTTTCTTTAAAAGTATATTTATAATTGAAAATCTTCTCTTTTAAGGTTCTCTTGAAAAAGTTTTTTTTTTGTCAAAACTAAAAAGCCGCAAAGAGAGCGACTTTTCTTTACTATGATTAAGCTAAAAAAATGTGTCTGAGGTTTAACAGTTATCACTGAAGAGACATTTGCAGCAATATTTTTAAGATTTCAGCAAAGTGTGAGATAATTTACGAATAAGAGAGTTAATGTTAAGCTTTGATGTTAACAGTTGGTTGGTGTTAGTGTCAAGGATACAGGTCCTTTTTCAGACATGTAGTTTTAGGGGTGAGTATTTGGGTAGACAGCTAGACAAAAACACTTTGTTTGCAAACTGGGTCACTGGAAGCACAAATATTTTAATAAGAGACTTTTAGGCCAATTTTAAAGAGAACTTAATATGATTTAAGAGTTTATTTTTGAACTTTTTTCTCATTAAGCTTGAATGTTAAAAGTAAGTGTTATTGTCAAGGATACAGACAGTTTTTAATACTTATTTAAAGAGGGTGAGTTTTGTGTGGAATATCTGTTAGCAGTTAATTTTATAGGAAGAGTATTTGGGTAGAATGTCTGGAAATTCTTGTTTAAAGGGGGAGAGTATTTGGGTAGAAAGTCTGGTAATAATACTCGCTCTAAGGGATAGAGTATTTGGGTAGAATGTCTGAAAATTCTTATTTAAATCGGGAGAGTATTTGGGTAGAAAGTCTGGTTATACTCGCTCTAAGGGGTAGAGTATTTGGGTAGAATGTCTGTTAAATACATATTTTGTTTTGTAAAAATGGGTCAATGGAAGACATTTAATTTTGTGCTGTGAGTATAAAAACAAACATAATCTAAAGAGCTTATAGGTTTAAAGAAATAAATCTTGAAAAAGAAAAGTTTACCATAAACCAAAAGAAGGAAAGTTATTTTTTTGTGGATTTAAAGTTTATGTTACAAAATAAGAGGATACAGGTATTTAGCAAATATTCTCTCACACATGCAAAATTAAATACTTTCAAACATATACAATTATGTATCCATTTTATTTTTAAGGGTGAGTATTTATGTAGTCATTTAGTGAAATATTTAGATTTATCAAATAGGTCATTGGAAGTAATGGAATTAAATGTTTTTCTGTGCATAAAAAAGAGAAGAACTTCAGTCAATTTATTTAACTTAAAATAGAACACAACATACTTATATGTATTTGACATCATAATATTCAACACATATATATTTTTGATTTAGTACACTTAGGAATGACATACATACATACGTAAACATAAGTAGGTATTTGAAGTGGATACATAAATATGAAAAATCATTTAATTATTCTGTAGAGTGAAAATAAAATGATTTATTAACTTTTGATTTCCAAATAATTGATGGGATTTTAATAAAGGATACTAATAAGGTAAAACAAAAAAGAAAAAAATAAAGTTATTAGTTTTATTTATCGAAAGTAAAGTTTATTTCTTAATTTTTTTTTTTTTTTGAATTTAAAGCAATTTAAAAAATATTTTGTTTCAGTAATTTTTGTTGTTTTTCTTGCTTTTTACAGATTTTTTTAAATGACATTAAAAGCAACAAAGAGGCTAAAAATATAATTAAAATCTTGCATTTAACTTTTAACAAGGAAAATTTATTACTTTTATTTCTTAAAGATGTAAATACTTTTACATGTTTTAAACTTAACACTTAAGTTTAAAGTTTATTATTTTAAATTCAAATTTTTTACACAAATATTTTAAATTTTACTAGTAAACAAGCTTCATTATTAATTTTTTTATTTTTTATTTAAGGAATTATTTTTTTTTCTTTTACAACTAAATTAGTTGCCTTTGCTGCTTTTATTTGTTTTCAAGGTTATCGAATTAAGCATATAAGAAAAAGTAAATGTTGTTCAAGTCTCTAAAGACTTTAAAAGGTTTCCGTTTTATATTGCGCACTAAAATGACCCACTTTTGTGCTTTGAAAAAAAATATTTTTATTTTGGTATACAAGAAATAAAAAAAAGGAAAAACTGTTGTGTGTGAGGGGTGTGTTTTTCAAATAACTTTATGTACATACACATATACATATGTGTAAATGTATATTTTCCTTTTACTATATTTGATTTTTCCTGGAGGATTATGAAGAAAATTAATACGCAATTAATAGTTAAAATTAAGATTTAGTAAAGGAAATTAAAAACAAGTCATATTAAAACATAAGCATGTTGTTTCTAAAAAAAAAAAATAATGATAAGTAAAATAAATAAAAAGGAAAAAGTGTTGCCATAGAATGTAAAATCGACGTCCGTTAATTTTTTCTTACTTAAAACCACTTAAATCAGGGTACACTAATACAGATAATATCAAGGCGAATTTAATAAATTCGCGCTCTGTGTTTGAGAAAGTGAATGTCAAAAAAATTTATAATTTCAAACAAAATTAATAAATTTGACAATTACTTTCACAAAATTTCAAGACGAATTCATAATCAGCTGGGTTCTTAACACTACATGTATTAGTGTACCCTAAGTTGAATAAATTAAAATTAGGAAAAGAAAAAAATTCTTGGATTCAATTTTCAATTAAATTTGAGTTAAATATAAGATATTTCCTAACAACACTCAAGTACCAAACAAAAAGCACTGACGAGAAACTGTAGCGGGTTTCGAAAATGCATTCCACTCGAAAATAACTTTTTTAGTATTCTTTTTTAATAAATTATCATTATTGAATTAAAAATGTATTTTTATTAGTATAAAAAGCATCAAAAATATTTTAATTAATAAAATAAATCAAAATCGTCATACTAGTTTTCTTAAATATTTTTCGAAATACCCTCTTAAGGTCAAAATTTTTTAAAACAAAAATTTAAAAGGTCACACCCGTTAGATTCTTCTAGGGGACATTATGAACTAAAATCATCGTTTTTAAGGTTCACTTATACGTGACTTAACCATAGCCAAAGATAACAGCTGTTCGAACCAAAATTATGGGCAACACTGTATTTGATGATAGGTGACTTACTATTACGCCATAACCATAACCATAGAAACCAATAGAATGTAGGGATGCAGTTGTGTTTGAATTTGGTGGTGTGTGTGTAAGTTTTCTGATTTTACATATCAAGTACTTTAAAAATCAGATAATAAATATTAGAAATATTTGTGTATTGAGCGATACTTTTTTAAGTATGATTTAACTTAGTTTTATTCGAAACTACATATATTAAGAATGTTGGTAAAATATTTTGCAAATCAAATAAAAATACCGAGAAGGCTTGTTATTTAAAAAAATTCAAAGTTTTAGGAACTTTTCATATATTATTGTTTTGCAAAAACTTCTTCAAAATTCTATTAAGCATTTAACATAGTTTTTTAATTTAATTAAATGCATGTATGTATTACAGAGTAAGTATTTAATATTTTTAAATATTAAAAATTTTTTTTAAATTAAACATATAAAGTGTATCCTAAAAAAATACGAAAATAGTATTGAAATGTATTGAACGTTACTTTTAAAAAATTCCTGAAGCAGATTTTTCGTTTAAAAAAGTCAGCGCCAAACAGCAAAGAAGAAACTATCTACAGAACAAATAAAACCATGAAAGCCCTAAATAGCTCAAGTATATTACATATAAGAAATAAATAATCAAATGTAACGCTCAATACAGACAAATTTTAAAATTCGAAAATATATTTTTTTAAATTGGAAAAGATGAAACTGTAATATCTTTAAGGTTTTATTAATATAAAAAGAAAATTCTATTGTGACAGGTGTGAGTTTATTACCTCATATTTTATTCTAAAGAATTAATTTACTTAATTATTATGTTGTATGCAGTTACTAAATGTCAAATAAAACTAATAATGTTAATCTTAATCTTAAGAAATACTATTTGAACTACTTTTTGATTTTCAACCATTATTTATATGTTGGTGTTAATTTGTTACCTCATGTTGGCTAATCAGAAATATGTTGCCCTTATATGATTCCCTTAGCTTAAAAGCAAAATATTTTTGATTGGCTGTAATGATTTTAATTGTTGAGGTAAACATACTTATGTTTGAGAAAGGGTTATATTGAAGAGATTTAACATGGTCAAAAATTTTGTTTAACGATTTCTAAGAATAATTTCTGGTACAACAGCATTAAATATAATATTAAATTTTTACCACAAATCCTGTTTCTCAAAAATTTATTATAATTTAATCACACAAACAGAGTAAAATAATAAATTTTATTAAAAAACTTGATCCTCATTGTTACGTTGTTTTAAAATATTTCTATTAAAATTGAAAAAAAAAACAATAATGCAAAAACTCAAAAAAGGCCCTTAGGCGTTTACAAAAACAGTGGCCCATAACTTTAATAAAAAAATATATTGAAACTCTTTCATCCCCTAGGAGTAACTACGTACATATGTACTTATGTAAGTAAGTATTTATGTGTATGTAATAAAATGAAGAGCCAATATACGTTTTCAATAACTTCAATGCAAATACCAGATAAATTTATTTACGACTTTACATTTATACGTTTTATTACACTTTATTGTATATCAAAAGGAACAAAAATAAAAATTTAAAAAAATCCCTTCGAAAAATCTATGTCAAATAGAAGATTTAAAATAAACAAAAGACAATTTCGTATTTCCCTGGTTTTGCGTTCTATTTATTTTTTCTTCTTTGTTTAAATAAAATTGAAAATAGAATAAACCATCATCATAAAAATAAATTCAATGTTTGAAATGCATTAACCTACATTTAGCCAAACACTCCCACACCGTATTAAGAAAACTCTGTAGGCTTTTAGTAAAGAGCTCAAGCAATAAGTTTTAATTAAAAATTAAATATTTGTTGAAAAGAAAAATAGGAAGAAAAAGAAAATGCTTAAGCACAGATTAACACCCTAAGGCAGCCCACACACACACACACACATACAGATGCATCAAAACATATCAAAAGTTCCATAAAGAAATAAGTTTTAGAGATAAACTAGTTTTAATTAAAAATGTGCTTTAATTAGAAAAATGTTCCTTCATTTTCTTAAATATGTAATCCATACAACTCTGAAATATGGGGCTATCGTTCGTTTCGATTGCTTTTTTATAGCAATTAAACATGCGATTAAAAATTTTTTAACACATTACTTTACATTACTTTGAATTAAATTATAAGATTTAAATAAACAATGTTTTTAAAAAAATGAAGCAGGGTTTTAGGGGCACAAAGATATAAAAACTAGTTTCTCTATTTGTACAATATTACAAACTGCTGGCCCATTGCAAGTATATAAAAGTAATGAATTTAAAAAAAGCTGTGATTGACTGAAGAAATCCACACTGTAACGTAATAAAAATTTTAATTACACTCTGCTGGTTTTAACCCAAAAGCAGAGGTTAAGTTCTTTCTTCTTCCTGGTAATTTTCTCTTAGTATATACTAAGTTAGAAAAACTTTTCATTCAAATTGACAGATTTCTGTTAGATGTCTGTAAAAAAAGGATTTTCTACAGAAAATATTCATGAGTTTTTAAAGAATTTGGTTGAAGTCTACTGATGATTTGGCGTAAGAACCAATGAAATGCATATAGACAAACTTAATTTCTACAACAAACCTAATAAGTTAAAAAGGAAAATTGGGATTAAATTCTGATTAACCCTTGGAAATTACTATTTTAATATTATTAATTATTATATTACGGTCCCTGTTAAAAGCAAACAATTGTCGAATCCAGTCAAGAACCTTTAATATAAATAGAAAATATTGGTTAAAAAGGCAAAACAAGTTAACGCAGCTAAAGAGTAAACATTGTATTTAATTTGTGTGAAGTTGATTCAAAATTATCGTTATTTCACAAAGTACTGTAGTACCATTAAATAAGCTTAGGAATATTTACTTTAAGCTAAAAAATAACTCAGTTGCTTTCCTAATTACTAAAATATAAAATAAATATTTTTAAATCTTTTTATGTTGTGTTTTGTTTTCGAAAATTTTGAACAGCACGGTACAAATAATTTAAAAAGGTTTATAAACATAAAAATAAAACTTCTCAAAGCGCAATAAAACAACCTTTTTTTTGTTTTTTTTTTTATCCTAAATTAAAAGAAACATATTTAAGTGCTCCTTATAACGAAAGCTGCTTTGTATTATTTTTAATAAATGTTTTGCGTTTCAGCTTTTTTATAACTTAAAAAAATTTTTTAACATATAATAATTATAATTTACCAGTTTTTCTAACAAGGTTATTTGTTTTTTTTTTTTCTTAAACATTCATACATATGTACATACATACAGCAACATAAAAATATTTAGGTTTGTAACCCTTCTTTTTAAAAATACATATAAGAACGCACAAACATCTACCTTTACGACAATTTTCCTTGTTTAATGTTGTTAATGGAGGGTTCTTATTTAAGCCCCAACCACAAATTTGTTAAGCTATCAGTAGAGAACATCTTTAAAAAAAAAATACATAAAACTTTTATTTACTTACACACACTCACATAAAAAATTTCTTGTATCAAACAATAAGCAGCAAAGACACAATGTTTTTCGCAGTAAATATTTCGGTGTTTTGTTTGTTGATAATGATGGGATAAATAAGAAAATCATTGTCATGACAGACATACATATATACATACATACATGCATTAGTATATATAAAGAAAAATTATTACATACATAGTATTTTAAAAGATAAAAAGAAGTTGCGGCCGCTAAATTCTTTATTTTAAATATTAATAAAGATAGGGTAAACAAGGATACGTAGGGATGAGTAGAATAAAATTTTTTTTGTGGTTATACAAACACGAATGAGAGAATAAGAAAAATGTTATTATATTTTTGTCAAAACGATTAAATAACAAGATTGCTAAAAGGTTGGTTATATGTAAAAACCAAAATATTTATAATTTTTTTACTAAAGCTTATGCATATGAACATATATATATGTATATACATATATGTACATATATATAAACATGTAAGTTTTCCCTATAAATTATGTTTAATGCTCAATAAAATTTATTGCCCCCTAAAATATGCTCCATACAAAATTAAATTCTGCCCCTTCACAATGGTATACATAAAATAGTTATACTATACATACATACAAACACATATATATAGTCCATATAATAAATAATAAATTTCGTTTAATATCAGCACAGCGGAAAAAAAAACTAAAACAAATAACATATTGCCACAAAACTACTACTGACCTTGTCAATATAAAGGAAATATGGCTTAATATAGAATTTTATATTTCTACGATATTTTTTACAAGGGGCCTGTTATGGTAGTTTTAAATAAAACCAACCCCCAAAAAAAATCCAATTTTAAGCAAAACAAAGTAGGTCACACCAATACTTTTAGGCAAACACAGACACATATACACAAACAAACGAACCAAAAGAGCTTATTTTTATGTGTAAAAGTTAGAGTAAGAGTAATGTCACGTATTTAAGTTTGGATCCCATATTTAAGTAATAAAAACAAAAAATACAAAACAAACTTTTTTAACGTTTCATATACAAGTTTCTTTTTTTGTAAATAGGTAGTATTTACTTTATTCTATATTTTAGCTATGTTTGCCCGGGGAGGGGTATAATGCCGTTTTGTTATGTTTAAGAGTCATATACGTTCATACATACATACAAAGCTTGAACACAACCTAACCAACCATTAAAAGTAAACCAGAGCAAGCGAATTTACAGTGAAGACTATGTAGAAGAAGGCATTTTATATACTTAGTAAATAAATAAAAATCATAAATACACAGAAAGAAATACAAAATACATTTTAAAATCAAGAATTTTATACTTGAATTTATTCAAAATCGTACCTCAAATCTTTAAGTACGATCCGTATTTACATTTTCTTAAAACAAGTCTATTCGGATTGCTTCAACAAATTAAGAAGAAAAAAAACTTTTTGTTTTAATATATTATTTTACATTTAAAAACAAAGTGTCTCGGTGGCCAAGAGGTAGCGCGCTTGTGCTGCAGTGCGGAAAATTTCTGGTTCAAATCTCAGCTACGGTAAGCACGGCAGCAATGCCACTTGTAATGTACAAAATTTTATGAGGTTTTATATAGTTTTTTAAAGGATTTTATCATATCGTGCAATTTAAAAAAAGCTGGTAAATTTGAAATATTAATACTTAAGAGGGATAATTTTATTATCAATGTTAGTAGTTAGCCTGGAATTCTCTTTAAAAAGTTTAAAAAAATTGGCCCTAAACACGTCATATATTTCAAACGGCTGGATAGTCAATCGAAATCAAAACTTTTACATTTATAAGAAATAAATATTTTTAAATGATAAAATGATAAATTTAAGTCTAATCGTATGTCCTATTGAGAGAAAACTGACCTGCAAACACTTTTATTAACTTTCTTACTCTTTAACACAAATAAAAAATTTCCGAAAACACATCGATAAGAGTTAAATTTTTAATTTAAATAAAACAAAATTTTCTACCAGAAAAAATTTTTAAATAATATGATAATGGAAAATAGTGTCGCGTTACAAATGTCGCGTTCTTAGTCACACTTAAATCTAATAAAAATAAGAAAAAATACCTAAATTTAGTTTTTCTTTTGAGAAACTTGTTAGTCCTTTTAAATAAAAAATAACTTTAAAATTTGTAGTCAGAATAATTTTCCTTTTTTTGTAGCGTTCTCGTTGGTATTTTATTTCCTTAAATATTAGAAACAAACAATTTTACAAAATAAATGTTTTGCGCTTTATGTATTTCTACTAGACGGCTTTAAAATTGATACCAAGAAAACAAATTTTTCAATTTTCTTTACATATTAATTTTCTTAAAGGCGTACGATGTCGCGTTCTCCCTTTAAAAAATTCCCATATGCATTTAGCTCAACATTAATGCCATCATACTGTTTGTCATAGTTTAAAATTTTTTATAATTTAATTTTATAAATACGTACATATGTAAGTAAATACATATGTATGTACATGAATGCATGTATGGATTTGGATGGCCTTGCTGAATGCACATAAAGTAACTGCAAAGCAATTGCTCGCTTAGTTACAGAGAAGAAAATAACAACAACTACAAATAGTTTTAAATAGTTAAATAAAGTTCGGAAGGAAGTAAGTCACACAACTAGGTCATCTTCATGCATAGCCGAGATTCGAGTATATAATATAAGTATCTATGTAAGTACACATGTACTTATATGCATTTAAATATTAAGCAACAATTGCAAAGAAGCATAACAAGGAACTAAAGAAGGGTTAGAGAAAATGACACAATTTTTCAAGCGACTGACAACAACCTTGTCTCTGCTAACTGAAAAAATATTGTTAAGTAATAATCCCTCGAGGAGTTTGACATACAAGTCCCCACACAATTTAGAGCACATTTAATTAAGAATTTAAATTCAATTGTATTCTTTGGTTAAATTTGTAAAATAAAAAGTAAAAACCTTAAAAAATTTTATTGAACTCAATTTTTTTTTAATTCTAGACTTTAATATATTTAAAGAAGGTTTTTTCATCAATTATTTTTTGTGCTCTAAAAAATTTTTAAAGCGCATTTTTTTGAGTTTGATATGATTGTTTAGTTAAAAATTGTTTTAAAATAGAGTGTGTTTTAGAAAAAAATTAAATTCGTAAAGTGTATTTATTAGGTCACAGAATCACAAATTTTAAAAAGTCACTACATAGTCATCTATTTAAAATTTCAAAATGTGCATTGCTATGAAATTAAGGCTCCATTTGCTACAGCAATAGTCTCGACGTTACAACAATAAACAATTACCAATTTCTTTGAAAAAAATTTAAGAAAACGAATCATAAATTTACTTTTATTTTATTTAGAAATTTATTTCATTCGCGCTTTCTAATTTGCCAATGTTGGCTGCAATTTTTTTTCATTTCATTTCTATAAAAACTATAATTTATGAATTGCGTGAATTTCAACACAAAGACGGTTTGGTGCTACTAACAACAACAAGAAAGCCAAAAAATAATAATAGCAATTTGTTGAAAACTCTCCATTTCTGTTTTTTTTTTTTTTGGCAAAAGAAACAAGAAGTGTAAATAATAAGATAAAGAAAAACATTTCGGAGTTAGTGCAACATTAATTTTATGTAATTTTTTTAAAAGGAAAATTGCTTGTTGTTGATTAAAAGAAAAATGAAAGCGCTTTTGTTTTCTGCACGAGTTAAATTTAAAAGCAAAGAATTATGTATAATAAGTAATACTTGTTGAAAATAAAAAGTTTAACATCTCATGGCTACACAGAAAAAATACAAAGTTGATTTCAATTAAGAAATTTGTAATCCAAATAAAATTTGTATTGAGTCTAAGCCTGCCAACGAATTGATAGTATCAATTAATGAATTTGTAAGTTAAAAAGAAATGCTCCTATTTTAGATATAATTTAATAAAAATGAAAACAAAATTAATAATTAACTTTTTAATTAATTTAATTAAAAGTATTAGTTAAATATAAATTAAAAAAAAGTTATTTATTTGTATTAATTATTTTTATAGAAATTAATTATTCAATTTTATTTCATATATATAATATTATGTAAATGTTTAATGTATTTAATATTTATATTTTATATTTAATTTAGTTGAATTAATTATTATGAAAAAAACTCCAAAATGGCTATGCAAAATTACTGCTTTTTTAAAAGAATTTTAAAATAAGCATCACCGATATGGTTAATGTCTGTTAAAATCTATGTAATTTTTTTGGGACAATTCCTCTTGTATTCATAAAAATTGAAGTAGGTTTACTATAGGCTTATTTGACTATTATTTCATAGACTTCTCTCAAATAAGCCCCTAATAGACTTACATAAATTTTTAGGAAATTGAGTGTTAAATTATCAGTTTTGGGGTATTAAAAAGTTTATTTTTTAAATAAAATATGGGAATAATTTTTTTCTATGTAGAAATAAAATTATAAGTTTTGTATCAAAACAACATTTTCTTAACATCACCAAACTCTGTTATTGCTCTTTGTTTAGCTACACTCCCATAAAATTAAAAGTGTTTTTCCTTAAGTTTTCAATTTTCATATAAAAAGCTAAAGTAATTATTTTAATTAATTAGATTCAAACATAAAATATACAATATCGTTTTTAACTTACATAATGTTTAAGAGGAAAATCACGGACAAACGGATTGTTAACTTACCTGAAAAGAAAGAGAAGAAAAATTAGTTAGAATTAATTTAATATAGAAAAATTTTAGGCATTAAACAGGGTCTTTTATTTGAAATTAAAATACTTAGTTTAAAAAACTACAACAGAAACTAAACTGCAGGGTTGCACAAAATTTCTCGTCAACTGTTATTATCCCATGCACTTAGTGATATATTGGTTTACCATTCCATTTGTAATTTTTAAAATATTTGTTTGAAAAAAGTTTCCGAAGCCACAACTAAATAAAATTTTAAATACGCTGTATCTCGAAAACTTCTTCGAAGTTAAGATGGTAAAATGTATACATTAAACAAAAAGACTTAAATAGGAGCAGGCAAAGTTGCAGCTCCAATAAAAGCGGGCAAATTTAGGATAAATTTAAAACTTAAAACATAGCAATTTCTACATAGCAACATCTACATTTGGAACAAAATTGTTTAGTAGTAGCCCTACTGAAAACGAACCCATTTTGCGAAACTTTTGCTACGCAACACTTCAAAACTAGAATCACTAGAATACAATGTGAAGGCCAAGGTAAAGGGTATTTAAGATTTGGCACAGTCAAATATAGCGCTCGTACATGTTTTACTTGACGTCATAAACGACGCTATTTTGCACAAGAAAGTCCACTTAAATGTTAGGCCCAGCATGCACAAGACGTCATCCATGAGCCCACACATACAATTTAAGTAAATAACGAACGGAAAAATTACTCAAAATATGAATAAGACAACCTACGCCTAAGCTACTACAAAAGAAAAAAAAATAAACAAAACTATTAAAAGCTTTGCATACACTTCGGGCTGACATTAAAATACAATGTCTGTGGCATACCTAAAAGGCGTTAAGACTGTTTCAGAAAATCTTTTTTAATTCTTGAATTTACAAATTGCATTAAGCAAGAAAAAAATATTTTAATAAAAAGGTCAAGTTAATATAAACTTTGTCATTATTAAAAAAGCAAATTACATATGGTTTTTGAAAATATTGATATCTGAAGCTATATAATTTACTAAAATACTTAACTCCAAAAACAATAATTCTTTTAATAAGTTTTAAATAAATTTTTAACACATATAAAGTAAGTAAAAAAACATCTGAAGCTCCTTGTAGACAGACCCTTTTCAGAATTTTAAATCGTTTCTATCTCTAGCCTAGAGATAATTAAAATATAAGATAACGTTTATACAATTATGTGCATATAATTTTCTTAACACTAAGATCTAAAGCTAAATAATGTTCTTAAGTAAGTTGTACATAAAGATAATAAAAATTCTAAATTAAAGTTTTACTTAAATTGAAAACATTTGTATGTATGTGGCTGATTGTTACAATTTTAAAATTTAATTTATTTTCAATAGAGCATTTGAATTAAATTCAAACAGCTTGCAATAACTATGTTTCAATTAAAGATAACAATATGAATAAATTATAAAAATCTACATTTATTTTTTCAAACTAAGCTTAGCCTAACAGTATGCTGTGCAAAAACGTACATTAAAGAGATATGTATGTACGTATGTGTATGTATATAATGATAACGAAATGTGTCAAGTTATTGGGTCATATAAAGGCCTAATAATCTCAACTTGTTACCCATACTTCAGCATTGTTATTGCTCCTTTCAACGTTTCATTTTGTTTTTTTTTTTGTAATTTTGTTTTTACAAAATGCAGCTTTTTCAATTACTAAAGCCTGTTTGCTTTAGTTATATTTTAGTTCAATGTTTAATTTAAGCAGACCTAAATTTTATCCATGGGCGTGTCTGTTTGTGCTTGCACAAAACTGGTTCATTGTGTCTTTAAGCTCATATACATACATACTCACACTCATACTTTATCCACATCATTCAGTTTTAAATATAAGTGCTTTTTTGCTGTCAAGGATAATTTTCTTTAAAATTTCATGGGCACATATGTGCGTACAAATTTGTTATATAAAAATATAATAAGACATACAGTTAAATAGTAAGCATAAAAACGATTTGAAGCGATTTACTGGCTTAAGCAGAAAATTCATTTTAACTATTGATTTAATACCTTTACTTAATGTTTTTCTTTAGCATTTGTATTAATCCCTAAAAGTATGCAATAACAAATAAGTCAATAGATTCGAAGGACCTAAAAGCTACTTGATAGCATTAAAACAACTGTAATTTAAAGCTTAAAAATATTTTTAAATACATTTTGTTCAAAGAATTTTCAATTTGTAAATATATTTAATATTTTTTTAAATTAAAATGAATAAATTAAAACTTAATGTGAATTTAGGCCTAACACACTTTTGCCTATTACATATAGGTTATTCCTTTTACCTGTCTTCCGTCCTATTTTCAAAAATTAACCCTTTAATTGTGGAAAACATTTTTGTCAAAAAAAAAAGAAAAGAAAAGAAAAGAAAAATGAATAAACATCAAATTTAAGTTTTTCCCTTTTTGCACACATATGTATTTTCGAATATTAAAATGCCAAATATACCTTGCTTATTTTTTTCACAAAAAAATGTTTTTGAGAAAATAACATTATACTTACAGTGGGTTTCATAAAGGCTCGCTTGACAGATGTTTATAGCATATTTGTCAAATAAGCCCAAAATAAGCCAACTATGAATTTTATGAAAACAGACATTAATTTTTTAAAATATAATAATTTCAAATAATTATGTATAAATAAAAAACATAGGGCTTTTTATCTTAGCTGAGAAAAAATATCTTTGTGTAGTCACTAATGGGATAAGCTTTTAATTTGTAAAAGTGTAAGATTAACGAACTTGAGTTTAATGATTTTTGGCAGTACAAAGTTTTTGAGAAACAATTTTTTAGTCATTGAATAATACTTTTATTTTAGTATTAACAATTAATCTTATATGTACATATCGTCATTTAAAATTAAAATGGGTCAATCACTACTTTTTAATAATTTGAGTAAAGAGAAGCTTATATTTTTTAATGCGCTCTGCCGTTATCAATAAAAAACTAAGTTTTAATTAATTATTTAGGTTTAAGGGTTATTTTGAATTTCAGGCAACGCTATTAAAAAGTGACTTATAATAATAAACTTTATGTGACAAAGCAGGTTGATTTAAAATTATTTTTTTAGTTTTTAAATAGATAAAAATTATAAATAAGACACTAAATAGGCGAAGCAAATATTATATTTCAAGTTTTCAATGAATTCCTTTTATCAAACATTATTTGTGCCAACAATACCGGCTTGGTTTTGTATAATTAAGGTGATTAAACCGCATGACAACAGCGAATTGCAAATATTTATTAAATGCAAATATTATTAAATACTTCAAGTGATGACACTTTAAGTATAATTTAGCCGGCTGGTGTCCAGCGGCCGATTTACTTTACTAGAGCATTGACTTATTAACAACTTGTTTAAATTGTTTAACAAAAGTATGTGTTTTTTGATGTTATTGTTATAATAATGCACTTTTCATGTTTTGTTCTTAACTTACATGCTTAACAAAAGATGTAAGTCTAATTAAAATATTTAACATAATTTTATGAGTTTAAACTTATATTAAGTAAAAATTATTTCAGGTGCTTTAAATAATTTTAATAGATAGAGACATGGCCATTGTAAATATACTTTTTATTTAAAAAAAAAATTTGTTTTAATAAATTAATTTAAAAAAAAGAGACGCTATTAAGGGCGAGAGAACTATTGTTAAAAAAAATTATTTAACACCACATTGAATTAGTCACGATTTTTGTTGCCGTTGCAGTTCTGGTTTTAAATAAACTAAAGGCTATTAATTGAATTAAAAATGTTAAGTTGTAAATTTTAAATCTGATTATTTAAAACTAATTCATAAAAAATGATGCAGAAGCAATTAAAAAGCCCTAAACTATCAACCAACCCACTGTTTTATAGACGGATTTTTACATTTAAATTAGCAAAGCACCAAATAAAAAGGTGTACCATGAGTACAAAAAAGTAACATTTGCATGATTTTTTATAAAATATTCTTCCAGAATCTCTAAAAATAAAAAATCATACACATATTGAAAATGTCCCAAAAATATGGAAGGGTTGTTTACCTTAATTATATATTTTTAGGATCAAAGTTAAAAAAAAATTCTAAAAACTGGCAAAATTGTGAAAAAGTGCTTTTTGTCCACTTCTGCTTGTCCTAGTTGAATTCGAACGAGTGAGTATTTATATTTGAAAATAAAAGGAAAATTTAGTTTTTGGTTTTAAAATAAAATTTTGAAAAATATTCATTTAATTTTTACTGGGACAGACAGTTCAAATTTCCAGACTAATAGTCTTAAAAAATGCAAAAAAGTACAAAAAATGTGTAAAAGGTACCTTTTGACTATCTAATAGACTTTCGACCTCAATCCGGGTCAATAACTTTTAATTCCAAAAACTTTCATAGCTGAAGGCAAATTGAATGGTGTTTCTATCTTTTTTGATTCAGAAGTTACAAATAGTACCAACACATAGTTTTTCCCCTTTTTTACTTCATGGGGTCAAAATTTCAAAAAAGAACCAAAAACCTATTGATATTTTTTCGAGACCTATCAAACGTTATTCTACTAGGTTTTAACTTGATTTGTTTCGAAGTAACAAAAAAACCTAGCAAGTACCAAAAGACAATTTTTTAACCCGTTTTTACCCTTTAGGGTTGAAATTTCAAAAAAGTACAAAAAAAAAAACAAATTGATATTTTTTCGAAACCTATCGGTTTGTAGTCAATATTTATGATAGTTTTCCTTGCTTTGCTTGATTTTATAAAAAAAAAAAAACAAAGGGATATGTGCATTGGTTCCGTCCTAACAAATAGGTTATCTCAGATTATTGCTTACAGCGTGGTTCGTTGTTTACCGATCTTGCGGATTTTTAACTGCAATCTATTTAGGGACATTTCTGATAGTTTCACAATATATTGGTCTGTAAGATTTTACTTGGCTCCGCTAAATTGGTTTCAACAGGACAGACGGACATTGCTAGATCGGCTCTCCTATCTATAAGGATCCAGACAATCGTTACCTTAATGTAAAATGGTTCTTACTCGAATTCTTTAAGAGGAGATTTTTTTTGGCTAATTATGATATAAGAGCAGACCATTCATCAAAATAAACGATAATCTGGGATTATAAAAATATTCGATTTAGAACCTTTTAATATTAAGGTAACAATATGCATACTTTATGGGGTCGCAAATACTGTAGATATACAAACGTGACGTCAAATTGATACATACCATTATAACTGTGTAATTCAATAAGCAGCAGATCTTTTATAGAAAACTTCCAAATATCTAAAAATAAAACTGGTATTAAGTAGTGGGAGAGGTGCAGTTACAAAAAAAGAGAGACACAAACTGAGAGAAAAAGGCCTACAAACAAACTGTGTAGGAATGTGTTAATTTCTCTTGTTATTATTCTTTTCTTTTTAACATTTTTTTGTTTTATAACCGTTTTACAAATACACATATTTATGTTTACGAAATAATATCCAAAAATGTAACAAAAACACAAACAGTAAATGACCTTCAAAGTCTAGACATATTTGACAATTTTACATAAATAATGTGGTTCAAACAAAAGTTTCATTTTGGTTCATACAAACACTGACATTCTTTTTACTTATTCATTCTTTGGCTGTTGCTTAGAACGTTTTTTGAATGTCGTTGGTTTGAGTTTTAGGAAGTTTTGGTTTGTGGCTTTACTTTCACGTTTCCACCAGAAAAAGTAGAAGGAGATCTCCAAGTTTGTTTTTGCTTAATGTAGACAGTGTATTTGTATTATTTTTTTTTGGTAGTAGATATTATGGCTTATAATATTGCGTGCGCAGGATAAATTACTTTGTATGGCAGTTACTTATACATTTAAACAATTACCAACACCTCGTGCTTAAATGCCTACACATTCATTCGTACATACTTTTGTATTTATGTACATCATTTCATCCCTAATAAGTAAGTAAGGATTTTTGTAATACTAGATTCCTTCGAACTAGAGTTTATTCAACTTGCCGGCAGTAGGTTTAAGTATTTTCTTTTATTTTTCGTAATTTCTTAAGCTTTAGGGTTTGGGACATTTCATTGCGGCCATCAACTTGACTTGTTGTTGTGTAAAACGTATAATAAAAGTTCAAGTTTATGGCAATGTGAAAATGCGTAGGCATTAAAGGCCTTTTAATTTAAAATGTTTTTATGGCTGTGTTAATTCGTACATACAAACATATGCACATATGAATGTATGCTTGTAGATATGTTGACAAATTATTTTTATTATTATTTTGGGGCTTCTTTCACTTTTCTATTTTGTGTTATATTTTTTTAAAGATAAATTTAAGATTAGTTTAAGGCAACTTTTAAGAAATTTAAAAAGTGTTGGAATATGATGAAATTTTATTTAAATAAAATTTGAATTAAATAATAAAAATTATTACTTAAGTAGCTTAAGTTTCTTAATTTGAATATTATAAAAGAGTTATTTTGAGTTTTATTAATATTAATAACTTGGGTATAGTGTTAGTTAATAAACATTTTGATAGTTGAGAAAGTGTTTTAATACTTTATTTTAAAAAAAAATTGAAAATTGTTCCCTTTTGAATAGCTTTAATAATTTATTTGAGATTTTTAAAATAAATTTTAGTGCATACATCTAAGAGCACCTTTAGAATATATGGCCACCCTTTTTACGATACGAAAGATCCCAGATATTGTGGCGGCTGTGCTATAAAAATCTAACACCATTTGATGGATGATGGTCTCTCCGGGTGTTATACTCAAGCAACAAGTGTATATACTAATGATTATTTGAAAAACCTCGTGATTGCGTGACCAGCCCAGATCTTATATAGCGAACAATGAGTACGGGAATTTTTATAAATCGTAAGCACTCCCCTTCCTAGCATTTTTAAGCTCCCGGGTTAACGGTTCAAGAAATCGCACTTTGTACAATTCTGAATTGAGACTGAATGTTATTTCAACTCGACGACCAGCTTATTGGCCAGCAAACCATAATAACTTTTAAGGTTTTAAACCAGTTCAATCTATATTCAGAGCACTGACACCCAGCAAATACCATTTGTTTTTCTCCCCAGATTGTCCTTAGTTACATTCTTTTATCTTAAAAGGCCAATTGGTTCAAATATACATAAAACTTATATCGGCCCCCACTGCTCGTAAAACGTACCGTTTATAGCTTCGGAAGATATCAATTATTGTCTTAGTAGCCTTAATGAACATAATTAACCAGTTGATGAATATGCTTCTTTTATTTACCATCAGCAGACACGTTATCGCAAAGCTATCACTGCGATATCTGAGAGAATCCTTGTTAAGAAATATGATCCTTCCGCAAATAATTTAAAGAACGTGTTAAAATTTAAATTTTAAAATAGAATTATAAGCAAAATACTTTTAGAATTATTTTTCACAGCAAAGCAAACTGTTATTTTTATTTTTAACGCCTTATTAAGGCTTAAATACTTCTCACTATTTGGAACGTTGTCTTAGTAAGGATGATTTCCAAGCCTATAAAGGATCCTTCAAAGGTGTAGTCGTGCAGGCCTTCAAATCTGATTCCTATTACTTATGTCTAAATTGTTCAAAAAATTGCTTCTTATTTAGCTCACTCTGATTTTGAGTGACTACTGCTGCCCTTTTACCCACCGTTTTTGCTTTAGATCACAACATAGTACGATATGAAAATTTAACAGATTAGTACAGGTTGTATGAAAAGTATTTTAGAAGAAGAAATATTGTTTTTCGCTTTTTGTTGATGTCAATCAAGCTTTTTACATAGTATGGCCTGAAGGCTTGCTAACCAAACTAAAGCTGGACTTATCAGTACAGGGGTATATTCTTCTAGAAAAGCAAATACTTAACCGACCCAGAGTTCGTGGTTCAGAAGGGAGACTACTTACGTTGATCTTAACCAATACGGGCTTGGCTTAACTCAGAAGTATTTTAGGACCAATTTTTTACTAATTTTTTTAAAGCGGACATGGTAACAAACACTCAAACACGCATGTCTATATTTGTTGACGATGATGTTTCTCTCGCTACCCATGAGTATCTTAAAGAGGCCTCGAATCAACTGCAGCATGACGTTACCAAAGTAAAGAAAATGGAAAAGTTATGGGGAATAAAAATTAATAAACAAAAATGTACCCACGTTACTTTTACTATACGAAAAGAAACTGGTGCCTCTTCATGTTTAGGCGAAAAACTTTTGCATTGAACTGGATCGTCATTTTACATGAAAGACACATATAGATGCGAAGTTGACACAAATTAAGCTAAAAGTACGACAAATTCATTGGCTAATTGGTGGCAACTCTGTATTTTACCTCGATTATAAACTTCTGCTCTATAAATCGATCTAAAAATTAATTTGGTGCTATGAGATACAATTATGGGGCACTGCCTCTGCTTCCAACATAAAGAAAATGCAACGCCTTCCAAAAAAAATTATACAAACAATAACCTGTGCTTCTCAGTATTTAAAAAACTTCAACATTTACGAAGATATTTAAGTTCCACAAACTTAATACGAAAATTAAACTTCGCTAACAAGTATATAAATAAGATGGTAACACTTACAAGGCCGTGCGCTCGAGACATTTGACAACACTCTCCCTTAAAAAGGAGGGACACTGCTTCCCTCAGACGCGTTTGAAGGAATTATTTTTCAATCTTCTTAAACAGGCTTTCGTGTTCATTTTTATAATGATAGTTTTTGTTAATAATAAAATAATAATGAAAAAGTTATTTTCCCGACAATAGCCAAAAGGAATTCATTTTCGAAACCCGCTACAGTTTTTCGTCAGCACTTTTTGTCCGGTTTCGAGGGTTGGTAGTAAATATCTTCTATTGGTGTTTAATTCAATAACATAAATTTTGGTCTGCCACTGGCTAGATCAACATTTATTATTTACATTTACGATTTAAATACTAACAGTTAGTTCATAAAAATTAAGATTCAGTCGCAAAATTTACAAAATTAAGTAAAATATTTAATTCCTTTAATTCAGAGAATAAATGTGTAATAATGTCAATGAATTATTTATTAAATTTAAAGACAATTAAATTAAAATTTTAAACTGCGCTGTAATGAAATTAAAAAAAAAAAAAAAAATATATCCATTAACATCCAAACTGCTATCGTACACGACATCAACGGCAAGTGTTTGGTTTAAAAGGCCAATGACTTGTTTTGTAAAGAAATGTTAAACTAAATACAAAAATTTAAATTAATTGCATTTTATAAAATAATTTATTATTTATTTGAAATTAGAAAAAGTGTAGAATGGAACCATTTGCATTTTGAATTACTTACTTATTTTTTAAACAAATATTTAAACTTATATTTTATATAATTCAGAGATAAAAAAAAAACTTTTTAGAATTTGTTTTCAAAGTCTACTGATTCTAACCGGCAAAACGACCTTGATGTTATTGACCCCAAATAAATATACAAATTGAAATTATCATTTCTTCTCATTTAGGTGTTTCAAGTTCTTTATTAAGATTGTTGTTGCTTTTTTATTGTATTTTTTCTTTCAATTGATAAGATATGATATTTTGCCTCATGATTTTGCTATTTGTTAGCAAAATTTCGAAAATTAGATTTGTTATCGTTTTGCTTTTTAAAAGGCAAAAACTTTTATACACAATAATTCAAGGTAAATAACAGATAACAGTGACAGCAAAAGCAACAAAAACAACAGTAGTAGTTAGTAGTATTATGGACAAGTGTGCTGTTTAAAGCAATTGCATTTCTAAACAAATGTGGAGAGTAATAGAAAGGAAATTATATAACTTTGTTTTATGATTAGCACAACTAGTGTTAATTGCTGGATCATAATTTATATGAAGCACCTACAATAGATAGTTAAGGCCATATGCCTTTGTGGAGATGTTTGTAACGTCTTGAAAAAATATTTCAAACCCATTTGTACACAAACTATCGATCGACTTAAAATCTGACTTACAATAAAAAATGCCCTCCCATCTATCTATGTAAAAGTCCATGTTCCCTTTTGATCAACGTACAAATCAAACTTTCAATGTCCACGCCAGAGTAGAAGTTATTTGTTTTGTCTTTGTTCCCTCACAGTCCGACCGCGGTCTGTTCGTACTGCGTAGTCAAAGTGCTGGTCGAGTTTTAACAGATAGTTTGCTCAATTGCAGTTTTTAATTTTATTGCTATCGCTCTACAATTTCCAAAGCTGGATGTCTACAAGTCCTTCTCCAGGAAACGGTTTTTAACCAAAGAGTTTTGAATGGTATCGAGATGTAATTATTTCAAATCTCACAAGTTAGTTTTATCTACCCTCCTGATTTACTGGGTTTACGTTCGGAGTGAGGGAATACAAAAACAGTAAGAGTGACTATTAGAAGAATTGTCAACGAACTTCTCACTGGACTTGGGGCCGAAACCGCTAGAATTGCGAATGGGTGAAAAATTAGCAACAAATCGGCGGTACCAGCCTGCTAATCCCAGAAAGCCTCGAACCTGTTTATTATTCTTAAGTATGGACCACTTTTGTATAGACGCTACTTTTTCGGGGTATGTTTAAATGCTCTCATGACCAATAATATAGCCAAGAAAATTAACCTCGGTCACATCAAACTTTGAATTGGTCACATAAAGTTTCAGATTTGCTTTCATAAACTGTTTGGCTATTTTCACCAAGACAGATAAAGGGGTTGGAAAATCTTCAGAAACAATAATTAAGTCATCTAGGTAGCTAAAAACTTAATGACGTAGTTTCGGGTGAAACAACTGCTTCATCGACACATTGTGGAGGGCGCATTGCATAGCCCAAATGGCATTACAACAACCAATTGGTACGATAAAAGCTGTCAACGGAGTAAGTCTTTTAGGACAGACCGATTTGCCAGTAAGCATCTTAGATTAGATTAGATATTATGTTTGCCTTAGCCAGTCTAGAAAAAATACCTTCAATACTGGTTAAGGGATAGGCATCCTTTTTCGTTACCTGTTTAAACCGTCTGACGTCAAGGCAAAAACGGTAATAGTTAAACAATGCAGCGGTTATTCTCATAAGAGTTCAGGGACACGATGAGTTTTGTAATGAAGGCTATACTATCGTGGTTAAGCCAGTGGGCAAAAAAAGGGCTTAGGTAAAATCTTTAGCAAATGGCCCTGGGTTTCTGACCAGAAGGAAGAAAATGGTTCAAGAATCACAACGAGATTGGATAACACCAATATAGTATTAAAGAAACCCACAAAGTACCTAAGAATAATACTAGACAATTAGCTGGCGTAAAGGCTCAATGTGGTGGAAAGGGCTTAGAAGATGACCAACGCCCTCTTTATATAAAGGAAAGTGTTGGTCTTGCACAAATTTTAAGCACATGATCTATACTGCTGTGGATGGGCCTACCTTAGTTTAAAAAATTCTTGTATTATAAAATACCGTGTAATGGATCGCAGTTGAAAAGCAAATTAGACTAAGGCATTTAAAAAAGCGCACAGATAGATGCAATCTAGGATTTGAGACCTAATGCATATCTGGTTGCAGGGGTGTTGCAAAAGGGTCTGCAACTCGACTGGTGGCAATGGGTAAATTTATGCAGGTGATATATTGTCATGGATATGGATTATGGGAAATAAAAAGTGCAACAGAGGCTGCATGCACCCGAAACTAAGCTCAATAGTTAAGTGGGGGGAAAGCTATGGAGGTATACGGCTGGTTGGCGTATCTTTGCCAAGATCACAGGGGTTAAAAATTATTTAAGCATTGGTCTAAGATGGAAATGATAGCCGAAACTGAGGTTTTGTGTCAGGAGCTGGTCATCAGTGAGTTGTGAAGTTTGTAGTGTACTTCAGGTCGCTGATCTTGCCCTGTCCTCTAGGACTGAGAATTTTTAGGCGAACATGTTTATGGATCGTCAGGTGACGATCAAGGCCAACTAAAAAATCTTACACGCTCCCTAAACCTTAAGACCTGCAAGAATCTTATTTCTTAACTGTATGCAGTAAAGAATGAGCATATTTCGTGGTTTCAGGGACACAGGGCTATTGATAGAAATAAGATGGCTGACAAATAAACAAAGCTACAGGTTCATTTCCAATTCAGCTTAGGGCAACGAGGATTTTGCTATCTCTGCAAAGGGGTAATTGAAGATTTCTAAGGAGAGAAGTAATAGATCATTGCTGGACAACGGTGCATGCTAAAAGGCCGGGACAGTTGGCCAGATATGATTGTAGGTTATGTTGTGTAGCGGGAAAAAGAAACTGTTGAGCAGACTCAATATTCGTGCAGTCCAGGCGAACTGTCTAGGTTTTCATTAACTCAAAGCAATTATCTGAGATTGGTAAGACAAGACTGCTGCATTTGCCAAGAGAGTGTGAAACCCTCATGAGCTCAATAAATCGAATTAATTGCATAAACCCTTTTGGTGCCTAACCCGGTCCCGGTTCTATGTAAGGTTTTCAAGACCAGCCAGTTCAACCTCACCTAACCTATAAGACAGCTTCTTGTTCATATCTTAGTGGCATATAAACAGATCGTGCACGTTTCTGATAGATCGACGATGTTTATAGAACATTGGGACTTTGTAAGCCTTGTTGTAATAGTAAGACAGATAAGGCTTAATTTCGAAGACTAAAGAAATTATCTACAACCTAACTAAGTACAACAGTTTAGTTTTTTTGAATTATATTTTCTAAAACTACTTTTTTTATTTCACGAATAACATTTCGTTATCTGGTTAATGATTCAATGTTGCCAATACGTTGAAATAAGCTTTTGGGCCTTTTTCTAACATTGTTGTAATGAAAATCGAATTATTGCCGGGCCTTACCGGTCATTAAGTTCTTACATATTTTTAAAATTTAAATCAATTTTGTTGATTGTGGATTTGTCTGTCACACCTCGTAAAAAACTTCGCTTGAACAAATTTCCACAAAACAAAGCTGCTCTTTAAAAGCTTATGAATATTTTATTTACAACTAAATTATTTTTTTGTCTTTACAACACATATTCAATTGAAACTAAAAATTCCAGACTGAGGTAAATATTGTAAATATTTAATAGACTTTTTTAAATTTACATATTTTTAAAAATTCAATGGACTATGGTTGAATGGAAAGCATTTTGTTAAAAAAAATTTATTTCAAAATAATTGCGTTAATGTAAAGCTTCACTACAGTTTGAAGTTTGGCAACCTTTGACCTTTTATTAAAACTTTTTTGTAGAGAAGTATCGTTGTCCAAACCTCACCTGATAAAAATAATTTAAATGTCCATAAATATGTAATGAAAAGTTGTTGCATTTTAAACGATTTAAATTTTATTCAATATTAAAAGTGAAATATGTATATAAAAGCACATTTTTATTTATTTTTTCTGTAGAAAAAAATTAAACTTTAAAACCTTTGAAGTTAAATAATAATCCTCCCTAAACTAGTTTATGATTTTTTACCATAAATTCACCCTTGTAAGTATGCTTTAGATTTTATTTCAATATGCCGGCATATTCAGTCGGAAAAAAACACAAATAACAAAAGTCCTACATGATTTTTATTTTTCTTTGAAATTTTATATTGTTGTTTTTACCATAATTTACTTGTTGTAATACTGTTTACATTTCACATACATTATAATGTTGCAACCTGCTAAAAAGAATATTAAATATGGAAATACATTTTAACTTTAATACAGAGGTTCATAAATTGTATTAATTAAAATTAACTCCTGTTTTTAGATAAATCTTTTTTTAAAACTTTTAAAAGCAGGTGATAAAAATCTTTAGTTAACGTATTTAAAGATAATTTCAGTTAAAAAAAATATTTGACAATTTTGCGTGTCTTTAGAAACTCTGCTTAACTTTATTGATTTAAAGGGTTAAATGTAAATTCATACACTTTTTTCAAATTAATACACATAAATATGAAAAAATGGGTTTTGTTTGAAGTTATCTTATTTCTTTAGTTTGCCCAAGGGTTATTGACATTTTTATTCCCATTTTTTTTGCAAGTCTCTCACATTTTTACGTATGTATGTACTATATCTATGCATATGCGACCGTAATTTTAGATTCAAGACTTTATTAAAATAATGCAGGGTGTCTGGTGGCAGATTTATATTTTCAAACTTAAATAAAAAACACAAAGTTTTATTAATATAGAATGGAAATGCTGATTTTATTTTTTGAGGAGTATGTGATCCAGATATCTTCCGTTGAGTTGAACACACAGTTCAAAATGTAGCCATGTGTTGTTATGCGCCACATGCTACAGTAAACTTGGTTCAATGGAGCCGATTTCTCGACGAATATTTTTCTTTAAAGCCACAGAGATTAGGGATTGTCATTAAAAACTCTCTCTTTGAGGTAGCCCCATAAAAAATCCATTGGAGCTAGATCAGGCGATCTCGGTGCCCATGGGATATCTTCAAAGCAACTGATCAGTTTTTGGGGAAAATTTTTCCGAAGCAAATTCATCGAAGCTCTGGCAGTGTGCGCAGTCGCCGCATCCTGTCGAAGCCACGTGTGTTAAAAGTACGATGAATGAGCTCGTACGTTTGACAAGAAGAATTCCGTAATTATGCGTCAGTAGTTTTCACAGTTGTGTGAAAATGACCCTTGTCGCTCAAAAAAATGAAATTTACAGTGCAAAAAGCTTCAATACTTTTTCACGAAAATTTTTGCGTTTGTCAGCATAAACTGACTGACGCAAAAGCGTTGAGTCATATTACAAAGAGTGTTGAAGGTAAGCAACGCCTCTCATACATACATTTGCTCAAGAAGATCTCTCCAATCCATTGTGCCCTAAAATTTAAAAGGTTTAAGAATTCATAATGGCTGATTAAGTCTTGCTGAAGAAAAATTTCAACACAATTTGACATTCTTAACTTTTAAACAACAGTTATCGATATCGATAGTTATCTTGCAGTTAAAAAATCTCCGATATATCTAATGTTTACTGAGCAGCGGTGATTGCAGATTCGTTTTAACGCGGCAATGCGTTATCGCGTTCCTAATTTTTGTACGTTTTTACTAAAAGACGAAAAAAAAACAAAAAAAAAAAAAAATTTTTTTTTTTGATAAATTAAATTCTGAGGTTAAGCGCTAAAAATATTATATAATTTGTTGCCAAATTCAGTTGGTCAATTATTTGGAGCGTCGCATTTACGCGTCTTGCTCTGTAACTGGCTACATCTTTAAAACATGTATTAAATTTTTTTGATAACCGTGTAAAACGCGAAAAAGCAAGAAACGTTTGCTTTGCTCGTGCGCTGCAGGACGAACTGTCTACAGTATTATTTTTAAGGACATGGAAAAACTATCTGTGGCTGGTAACACAAGGCTTATATAATTTGCCAAGAGAGTATTAAGATCAGAGATAATTTTTTGAGTCGATTTAGCGGCCAAAGTTCGCAAAAATGTTCGAATTAGGACAATAAATAATGAATATTCAATAGGCATCGTGGTTACAAGGGATCATTTGGGACCAATAGATTACTAAGACTTAATTAAATAGCTATTTTTAAATAAAAAATATTTTCTAGGCTTCTAAATCCTTCCTTGAAACATTTTTGAAAATCAAAATTTTTTTTCAAATGGTGCAAGGGACACCCAAACACAGGTAATTTTTTGTACAAAATTTGAATGTAACATTAAAAGCAAAAACATCATTTAATGTGGTATTTAAAAATTTATGTAATTTATTGGAATTATTTCATTTTTATTAAAAAACTTTATCTTAGAAATTAAAATCCTTTAAGTAAATTTTTATTTTCGAAAAATCATTTCAGTTCATTCGAGCTACAATCCCAGTACCAACAAACATTTTTGTTTGGCTTTTATTATAACAAAATCTTAAAAATTCGAAATTTAATTTGTCAGAACGTGAAATAAAAGTAATTTTCCTTTTAGTTTATACCGGTGTTCATGCATAACATTTAAGGGCACTTTAGCTTTGTTTTTTAGCCGGTTTTTACTTTTTTGATTTGTTCTGTAAACTATCAAAAAACATAAACAAGTCTTTTGTATTGCAGTTTTAAGTGGAATTAAAAAAAACAACAAAGAACAACAAAAATGCATAAATAAAATCTTTTCAATTTTTGTTTACATTTTAGTTTGCTTAAACCGAAAAGATAAACTACTGCCCACAGTGGGGAGTATTATAACAAAAAGGTAAATACTCTGTGTTTCTAATAAAAAATATCTCAAAAACATTTTTGCTATTGCTTATTGATTGCAAAAAAAGGGTAAAAACTAACTACATGGGCTAAAAATATTAGGACTTAAAATTATTAAGACTAAAACAGTGTCTCAGATTTAAAAACTTTCTTCACACAACTTGAGAAAAATACAATATAAAATATTATTTAATAGTACATTAAAAATTTTCAGGGTTTAAAAACTATTTAAAACTAGTTGATATGTTTTATATTTTATTTTGACTTTCTGGACTACTACTTTCCTTTTGTCTATTTTTTGCATTAAACAAACACACTGTGCGACATCATGTACTTTATGGAAATTTCATCAAAGCTTAATGTTTATAGTTTGTGCACAATAAGAGCATGTATGGATAAACAAAATACACAAAAAAGGGGGCCAAACCCTTAAAAAAATTATTGACTACAGTGCCTGGCAAAGTGAGCCCATGATTATGTTTGTTTCTTTTTTGGGAATTGTAAACAAATTTCCTGTTATTTTTTCGTTAAAGTAAAATTATTTTTTAACTTAAAAAAAATACCTGTTTAGTTCTTTATACATGTTTTTTTTGTTAATCATATTACTTACGTTTTTATTTCAAAAATAAAAAATAATAAAATTAAAAAAAAAATATTTTTTTAAAAAATAAATAAATAAATATTATAAAAAAACGTTTGAGTGCATTTAGAAAAATGCAATGATCTGCGAATTGGATTAAAATTTTTTGAAAAGTTTTTTTTAAACTTTACAAATTATTAATTCCGCTTTATTTAAAGAGGCGTTAAGTTAGATATTTCAATTTTTTTTTATATCGAAATATTTTGATAGGGCACGCGACATTTGTAACGCGACAAAATTTATTTAATGTGATCATTTTACAAAATAATTTTTGCTTTAGTTAAGATCGCACAATTTATTGTTTAAATTAATATTTTTAGAGATCTGATTACAACGACCATGGCGAATTAAAAAGAAATTGGGGTTTATGGAAAGGAATGCGACATCAAATATTAACCGAAAAAATGTCAAAAACATATTTTTTAAACCTTTTTCTTTTGGTGATTCCTTATTAAATGGTGTTAATTTTAGTTTGGAAGAGAACTGCATAAAATAATTTCAATTATAAAATTAATATTACAAAAATAATTACAAAAAAGAAAAGAACACTAAAAGCAACGAAGATAACAAAAATATTTGTGGTAAACTTGCAAATAATTTTTCTCGTAACAGCTCTTGAAAAAAATTTTATATTATAATATTTTTTTTTAAATTAGAACACGTTTTAATTATATAAAAAAAATCATTTCTTTGTTGACCCTTAACATTTCGATTTTGGTAGGCCTTCCACTGGAAACGCCCATATAGGTCAATCTCATTTTAAACAAAAAATTAGGTTTGTTTTAGACTATGATATTCACTTTTTAGGCTATGACACAACAATCTAAGATGTTTAAGCCGTAGATGTTTAAAAAATAATATAACTTCGAAATAGAGCGAATACAAGAATACTATGACGGGTGTGACGTTTTAAAGTTGACTTCAACCATTTTATGTACTTTATTTCTACAAAAACAAAAAAATCATATAAACTCTTTCGAAAATATTTTTAAATATACGTTTTAATTTTTTAAATTATTTATTATTTTTGATTTTTTTTAGGCATATATTAGTGAATTGATCGACTTTTTTAAAAAGTAAAATTTTTTACCCCCATATAGGGCCGTATAACCTGGATTCCTTTGATGGAAATTTTTTAAATTTCATACTAGAATTTTTTGTTCATTTTAAAAATATTCGTTTGTTTGTATGTAGAAGTTTTCAATAAAAAAAAATTGAATATTTAACAACAGTTTTTTTTGGTTGTTATGCAAATATGCCCAGTGCACCTTGTTGTGATGGATTTTTCCTTTTGTTTCCATTACTGTGAGGAGTAATTTTCATTTTGTTTGTTTTGTTCAGTTTATGTTTATGCCTGCATGTGGGATTTTTGATTTTATTATTGAAATGATGTAAGGTTTATATTGCACAAGCTAACATACATACATACATACAATACCTCTGTGTTGCTATGCATACATACGTACATATGTATGTATATGTGAAGAACATACTTCACTAATGCATGTATAGTCATGCATATTTACGTGTATTATTCAAAATTTCATTAATGAACTCTTGAATATTTGTTCGTTTTGAGTTAAATAACACAAATCCACAGGAAAAATATTTATATTTTAATAAATATATTTTTTTAATTTTTTCTTTAAATTTAGTATTTAGGGGATTCACAAGGTGTTTTATTATGTCCTATTGTCACAATATTAAAAAAATTCCCAGCGGTTTTAAATGTTTTTGTTGTTTTTCATACCAAAATATTTCTAAAAAAATACTACGTCGTATGGTATGTTTTTTTTAATAGTAACCAGCACTCAGGGGATGGCCCCTATACATGCATTGCATTGTGCTGGTATCAGAAAAATAGGTTGTGGGAAGGAGGATAAAGAGAGTAGTGTTTGTGGACATTTGATTTAAGTTGTTCGATATTGACTGTGGCAGGAAAGACATCAGTAGGAAGTTTATTCCACATACGAACTGTGCGACCGAAGAAGGAATTCTCCCTGTAATGAGTAGTGCGATTCACTGGCCATTCGACTACGTATGGGTGAGCTGTTCTGGAAAAACATGTATCACGCAAAAAGTTCCGGGTTTCGGGAAAAAGTTCCCTGATTTCCTCAGAGCACATTCCATTATAGAATCGATTCCACATACACCTGCGCCGAGTGTGGTTTTTTCACCATTGTGAAACTTTATAACATTATGACAATAGGACATAATAGAACACCTTATATATCCCCTAATTATATGCACAAAAATAAAATAATTTGTTATAAGTAACTGCATTTAATGTTATATTAATAAGTAAAATAATTGCAATAAATTGAAGAGCCAAAAGGAATTGGAGCAAAGGATAATAAACCATTTACTGGTGCTTTATATTTAAAGTTATTTTTTGCAGGTTGAAATAGTTTGAGAAATGATTTCAGTTTCTTAATTTTAATTTGAATAATTAACAAGAAAATTGGGTTTTAATAAACATTAAATTTGCGCGAATTTATATATTTGTTACATATTTGTTACATTCATTTCGTCTGCAGTTACCCAAAAGAAAGAACCCTATATTTGGCTGTGCCGAATCTTTTATACCCTTCACATTTATCTATCTTGCAAATATTATTCATAAAAAATTACTTTGTTTCGGGTTTAAAGTCGATAGCTATGCTTGTTTTTGAAATAGAAAAATTCTCAAATTTTTCATTGAAAAAAAAAAAAAAATCATTATAAAAATACCTTGTGGAAGGTTTGAGGTCGATAGCTCCAAGAGTTATCGACATATTTCGTATCAAAAATAAAAAAAAATTTTCTCCTTACTGGAACTTCCAAGGGCGATTATTCATGAAATTTATAAAGGATCTAAAGTTCCATCCTTTTCAAATTTAAATCGTTTAAGAACTGAAAGAAAGTGACTTTGATTTACGCAAAAATTTTTGTGAAACGATGTTGGAGCATTTTTGCACTCTAAGTCTCATTTTTTGGAGCGACCAAGCTAATTTTCACTTAAACGGCCACGTCAACAGGCAGAGCTGCCGTAACTGATCTCCAAGAACCCCTAACCCTCAGTTAAACCATAAAAACCCATTGCATTAACCCCAGGGTAACAGTTTGGTGTGCCTTATTCATGCAGGAGGTAATTGGACCTTCTTTTTAAAATCCTCGAGGCCAGGCGACGTAGAATGCGTTTTCGAAACCAGCTACGGATTTTCATCATTAGCACTCGGCTAAGATCGGTAGAAACATTTGCTTTTCGAGAAAAGTTTCTTTCAACATTAATTAAATATATTAATTTCTTTTAAATTTAAAGAAATTAAAAGGTGAACTAAGGCCAAAATAATGAAAAATTATTACTAATTTTTGTTGCATGTATAAATAAAGAAACAAATATAAAAAACTATCAAACTTAAATCATATTAAATTACCAACTAAGAGCTAACAATACCAATTATGTACTTTAAAAGAAAAAAATAAAACTTTACAAGTCTCTAGAGTGCGTATAGGCAACACTTGTTTATTTATGCTTTTAAATTCTCTATTAAAATTTTTCTATGACGAATTTTTATTTTTTTATTAAGCTGGATTTAAACACATTGCTGGTAAAAAGATAGGTTTTCATTTTTTTATTTTTATTAATCGTATCATGCTTGAAGAGTCTTAAATGTTGCTAAAGTGCTGACGCATAGCTTAAGCACTTTTATGAAATCATTTAAGCGCAAAAAAATACAAAAAAATATTTATGTATTAGTTTACAGTTAGAGAAAAAAGTCAACGTAAGTTAGCGTTAATAGTATATTTAAGGAATGTGATAACTTGAGAATATTGGGGCTCTAAAGCTGACACAGAAAAAAAAATTAAACTAAAAAAAAATTAAAATTATTTTTTTGTAATATTGATTAGAATTTAAAACGACCTTTTTACCAGTAAATAAATCTGTAAATACATTATAGGGCATTCGGTAGTAATCAAAATTTAACTTGATCGATCAAGTCGTCTGTCTTTGATTATAAGTTATAAGAATTTAAGTAAATATGTTTCTAACTTGTCTTGCCGCAGTTTGCCGCCTCTCTTGCTAAAAAAAGTGACTTGGGAAAATGGTTTGTAAATCGGCTACAACCTTTACAAAGAAACAAGTACAATCGCGCAATGAACATTTATCGCTTAGTTAACACATCAATATAAATGTTTATTTATATCTAAAACAAATTTCAGATGTAAGGCCATGCCTTAGTTAGCTCCTGAAAGTGTACTTTTAACTGCAGTTAACATTGTTTGCTCGAGAAAATGTTTTCCATAAAGTTTAAATGGTTATTGAAAATACCTAATATTATGTTTGCAAAAAAGTATTAAACTCTTTTTGATAACTTCTAAATTCCTCATAGCACAACTCATTTTTTTTGCATTGAAAAGGTAAAAAACCATGTGGAAGAAAAAGGGCAATTTCCTAAACAGCCGGCATTTTATCATGCCATCAACTTTAACCTCATGGTAAAGGGGGACTAAGAATGATTTCATTTAGAGGGCATTATGGTTAGGTAGAACAGGCAGCCGTTAAAGAAAAGTATACAACTCACCTGGAGAGGAATATAGAGTTGGTGGATATAGAAGGAAAGAAGAAATTAGAAAAGGAGAAGAATGAAAGAAAAGAAGAATGAAGCAGACTTACCAGGGTCTCTGGTGGAAATCGAACCCACAACCCCCACACTGGTAGACGAGTGCCCTTACCATTGATCTACTGGGGCACCCCCACTGATTTACCGGGGAACCCTTTGTTTTGATGAAAGTGTTGAATAGCTTAGTCCTTTTTGTTTTCATAATGTTACTTAAGTTGTATTTGTTTTAAGCCCAGCATTAAAAACGCTCAAACACTTAAAAAATGTTAACACACACACACTAAAAAGCTTAGCCAAAGCCATTGTACTTTTGGCGTCAACATATATACATATATTTTGGAATGTTCCTACGACCGCCAAATAACCAAAGCAACCAGCAAGTCAAACTTTGCTGTTTGCAAGAACATATGAGTCTTACACAAGTTACCCGGCAGTTTTGTCAAGTGAACACGAATTACAAAAAAGGATTTATATTTTTCATAACTTTAAGCCAGCTTTAAATTTAATAAAAATTTCGTTTGGATAACTTTTAGTTTATTAATTTCTTAAATAAATAATACATTTAAGTCTTAACTAAATTAATAGTTTCTTTCACAGAGAACGCAGTTTTAAGGTTCAAAGTAATATGAAGCTACAGTGTTGGTATTAAGCTTTACTTCTCAAACTTGAGGTATTTTAGATAATTTGAAGTAGGATTTGAGTACACTTTGGTTTTAAAAACCCCTTTCTTCTTTTAAAAATACTGTCAAGAATGTTATCTGAAAACTACCGGGTCGTGTGCTTCCTTTTTTGGGGTAAAAGGTTCGATGCGCTGCTTATGCGCTTGTGGTCAGTGCAACATTAGCAACCACTTCAAAAACATAATACACACATCCATACATGTCTCTCCTTTGTTATAAGAAAACATTTATTTTTTTGCGATTTTTGAGCAAAGCCTCTTCTCAACGAGTTGTTGGCAAAAAACGAAAAAGCAAAACATAAATTGATATAAAAACAGATCCACATACTTATATTTGACCATTTTATTCGTTTTGGTTTTTTATTTATTTATACTTTTTTTTTTTGGTGGAAAAAAATATTATGGAATTTGTGCCAAACTGACCCTTCTCAACAATTTTGTGTGATTTTTATTTTTTGCAAGAGTTTTTTTGTTGATTTTGTTATTCTTTCAACGCAAATTGATGATTAAGATTTAAAGTCTTTGGAATTTCAATTTGCAAATGTATGAGTGTGCTTATGGATAATGAAGATTTTTTAATGAAATTTAGAACTTTTAAATTTGTTTAAAGTTTTTTTTTTTAAATAGGATTAAGTAAAGAAAATTAAGGAATAAAAAATTAATAACTTAATATCGCTCCTTTGAAAAGCGATTTATCAAAATCTTTTCACTGCGGTAAGGTGGGTGTGTTGTAATGAGAAGAAGGCCACTACGAACGTTGAAAAAAAAGTTGCAAAAAAACAAGCGGGGCAAAAACGCCAATAATTTATGAATATTGATGATAATGACTGTTGTTTAAATATCAAAAGAAATTATTTCTGTCTTTGTAGTCTGCTACTGTTTAACATTTTAAAGTTTATCTTTAAAAAGAATGACTCTTTGTGTCAGTCTTCTTGTCCAGCCGTCTGTACTTATTGTTTTCCTACTACATGCATATGGACATCAAGCTCATTTGCCAGAACAACGTTATAACTAAAAAAAATCATTTTTGGTTTTTCTATGCTTAAAACTGCGTATAAATTTCATCTTTTAATTGTTTTACTTTTTGCATCTGAAAAGAAAATGCCGCTTGTCTTTTTTAGTAAACGTAAGCAAATTTAAAACTTTCAAAACGTTTTTCTCGATATGGCTTTTTTGAATTATGACGTTGTTTTAGTAAATGACCGTTATGTATGTATGTATATACCTACATACACTATGTATGCACATGATATTGTTCGTGCCTCTTTTTGTCTGCTGTAAATATATGTATGTAGGTACGTGTTGGTTGTTTCTTGGCGTACTTCATAGGGACTCAAGTTAAGTCCACATCATATATCATCATATATTTGTTGTGTTCTTTTTACGAAGCCAACATCTTCATGAAGCATATAAAGGAGTGGTTATGATTCATTATTATTTTTGCTGTTTTCCATTCAAATTTACTACAAATGTGATTGTTCGTGATTTTGCGTAATTACTTTGGATACCTTTATATGAACGTACAGACACATGTGCTTACAAATGTGTAGATAAATTGAAAATAATAATAAAGATGTTCCAAAACTTTCCTCCTTAATGGCTAATTGATATTGTAACCATGATTGGTGTTTATGGTTGTAGTTTTGGATGCCTTTTTCCTTGTTTTTCTTTTGGAGTTTTTTTTAAAAGTATAACTAATTTGTAGCCTTTCTGCACTTGCATAATTTGTAGCAAATGTACTTTTGGTATAAAAAAGTTTTTTTGTTTTTACCTGTCTTAGAAAGTTACCATAATTATTATTTACTAAAGATGCTTCGTTTTCTTATTGAGAGCAATATAAAGGGCCAACGTAACTTACCTAAAAAGAAAAAAAAAGAAAGTGATTAGGTTCAAGAAATAATTTACTAATTAAAATATTTAAGTAAATTTATGTGTAACAACATTTTCCAGTGTGCGTTAAACCTCATAAAAAACATTTTAAATATATCTTCAATACAATACATAATTATTTGTTAAACCATGAAGTTGTTTTCTCACTTACAAACTATCAAGCATATGAGTCAATTAAAATTAAATTGGCATACACGATAAGTACTAATTTACACTAGGAGATCTGTCTTGAACGTCACACGGCACAAGAAAAACAAATCCCTTATTTGTATTTAAAAACAAAAAATTTGGCATCTCTTCAGGAACAAAAAAATTTATAATTGTAATTTAGCAAAAAAAAAATAAAATTTTCTGTAAGTGCGACTTTAATTTAAAGTGACGTTCATCACATTTACCAGTTTTTGTTTTTTTTTAAGTTGACTTTTTAAATATATTTGAAACAAATGAATAAAACCTTTAGAGCAATAACCTCAAACTAAAAATTTCTTATCAAACGCTTTCCCTCTTTTAAAAATTTGCGTGACGCTCAAGACACTTTTACATATATTAACAATAACGTTCTTCAAGAGGCGTAGAAAGGAGTACTGCACTTAAGATCCTAATGATGAATATATTAGTTAACCTAAAGTCGTTACATTCATGGGAGAAAAATGTTTAACAGTACTATTTTGTTTGAAGACAGAAACACATGAAATATTTAAAAAATATCCCTAATGCCCGTCGTAAAGTGTAGTTGTCAAAAAGTAAAACAAATGTTTTTGTATTGAACGTTCACAAGCTTAAAATGTAACATTATTCCTATTAATCTGATAGCAGTTAAATTAAAACATAACTTTTTGAATAATCTATTTATTTTGTTTTTATAATGAGCATAGGCTTATCCACCTCCATTCAAGTCTAAATTTCTTTTTTTCTTTTCTTAATTAAGCTGTTTGTAATTTCGGTATCGAGTTGCCACCTTTAGGTATGGGCAACCTTGAGGCTTCCAATCATGTGATAGGCGTAATATGGTTAAATGGTTAATGTTTGAGAATTTCTAAAGCAAAAGGAGATTGTTCTGTCAGCTGCCGCAAATTATTGTTGAAGATTGTAACTGGCCAGAAAATTTTCTGATTCTTTGTAGGAATCTGTTGATAAAGGTTTAAAGTGAGCTCAGCTTTCTGTAGTTCTATGTTTAATACCAAAAATATCATTTATTTAATCTAAGGTTCAAAAATTCTCGTCTTAATATTTTCACAGAAAATGTTGAGTCAAGGTCGTAATTCAGAGCTTAATAGGTGCGCTTGACATTAGCTATGAATTATAAGATATTAGTTCTCATCCCCCTTTTATTTTCTATGCTACTTCCAAGGTAACTTAAATACTTCACATATTTAATAAGTGAACAATTAATAAGAAATAGGTCGTCGTAGTTTGGATATGAACGCATTATAATGGTCTTTTTTTTTAATTTAAGACTTGCATTTAGCGCTTTTTTCTTAAGTTTATTTTTGTTTGCTAAAATGTGAAAACACCTTTAACTAAGGAGACAGATATTGTCAGCATATTCTAGGCCACCAAGTTTTCCTTAAAATCCCAATGATATCCTTTTGGTCGCGTTAGTCAAAGCTTTCGTTTAAACGTAAGGGACAATGTTAAACAAGAAAGGTGAAACTATGCATCCTTGGCGCTCAACTAGTCGCTACAATGGCTTTTATATATAACTCTGTCTTTGGCTCCAATTTATTGCATATAATTGCTTAATTGCAAATTTGCACGTATCCAAAGTCTTATGCCACTAATTGCTGTATGTATTTTAAGTGCGATCTTTTCAAAAGTGATCCGGGTACTTTAACTCATATACCTTATTTGCAGATGTTGGTAGAAATATATTCCTTTTACTCCATTTTGATGTACAGGGCTAGAAAGGATCTAGGTGGCCTAATCAGTTGGTTACTAAAACTACAACAAATTAAAGAAATTGGGCTCACGCTAAATGAAATGAATTATGAGGGACCAAAAATAAAAATTATTTTCGATTAAAAAAAAACAATAAGAAAAGAAAGCATCGGAGATTCAGGTAATGAAGTACACCAACTTGATTATATTGAACCAAATTTTGGGAAAATCAGATGCTTTTTAAATTTTTGATTTTTATATTTTTTTTTTTTTTGCAAAAAACAATTATTATTTTACAAGTTTTACTTTTTTGAGCAGAAATAATTATTCATTTTAATTTTTTTTTGGCAAAAGTAATAATTATTTTTAGTTTTTATTTTTAGAGCAGAACTAATCATAATTTTCTGCCTTTTAGAATTATTTAAGGTCCCTGCAAATTCTCGTGTAGGAAGTAATACAGTCGGTTTGGATTTACTTACGTCACTTACTTGTTTAATATAGATGTTAGCAAAATAAACAGATATTTTCAAAATGGAAATGTAATAAATTTGTTTTGAAACTAGATATTTAATTTAATTTTCATTTTATATATTAATTTTACCTTTGGCAAAGATTTCCTGTCGTCTCAAACACTCAAAAATGTATTTCTTAGTTCTGGCATTCGTAAATACAATTTCTTAATCATTTTCTATCTTGCTGTTATATTTGATTTTATTTTACTTTTTCTTTTAAACCTTTCTGCTACCTATGCTTTAAACTAAATCCTAAAAAGTATAAAATTGTTGAATAAAGAGAAAAAAAAAACATATTTTGTTGTTGTTTATGATCTCCAGCCAACATTAGTGTTTTCAAAATAGTTTGCTTAATCATGGGTTCGTGCTGATTTTCATCGGCTTTTAAATGGATATATTTTTGTTTATGCATCCTGCTTTATAAACAACACAAAAAAATCAAAAAAAAATCTAAGAAAAATATACAACTTATTACTCGCATCGTATTTTTTAATTGTTGATTATTGTACTACATTACGTATAAATATACATAAATACACAAACTGCACGCACCGAAAAAAACTCATACGCACAGTAGGCCAACCGAGTAGATATCCGGTGAGAAATATGGTTGTCTTGCCGCGGCATGCCGTTTTGATGTTAGAGAAATTTAATTAAAAATTCAATACTTTTTTTTATTAATTAACAATTAAGTCCTAATTAACGAATCAGGCGAAGCATAAATTAGCCCATTAGCCCATGCGGAACATAATTAGCCCCTTTTTGTGTGTTGTTTTTGTACAACAAATGCTTTAAATAGAAAGTTGCTTTTCTCAAGATAAAAATTTTTTACTTTGGACTTTAGAGTATGTGTATGTAACTAAAATTTTACAAAATAACTTATTTATCTACATTCTTCCTTGTTTTCCCAAATGCAGGTTAATAGAAAAAATTGTGCCTGCATTGTTTCTAAAAGATTTTATTAAATATAACCATTAAAGTTTCAATTATTTCCACAGTGCTTTCATAAGACCTTTTTTTGTTTACAATAAATATTTTTTTCTTTCAATATTTTTTACTATGCCGTAAGTGTAGTAAACATATCATGGTTGTTTACATTTTAGTATTGCTTCACTTTTTCTCTGTCTCTGTCATTATTTTCGCTTTTTGCTTTAATTTTTTTTTCCTCTTAATCATCTGCTTTGGCTGTTTTTGTTTGTTGTGTGGTGCTGTGCTGCAAACGCAGTTTACTAAAGTTCGTTACACTCATGATGCCCTACATAAATGATTCATTTAGTACAGTTGGAGTTCAATCAATTAAAAGAGACCGAAAGTTTTCTGGGAAAAATATGTTTGGGTTATCGGCCAAAAAGTCAGCATCTTCATTTATATTTGTTTTTGAGGGTGTTGAAAGTGCCAAAAGTAAAAATTAAAAAATAACTTTTGTTTAAAATACGGAAAGTATTCTGATTAGTTTTAAATATTAAATGTTTAATATTGGAAAACAGAGTATTAAACAAAATTATTAAAAATGTTTTAAAATACATTTATATTTTATAAAAAATTATAGCCAAGTGTTCTTACAAAATAAGATTTGATATGGTTAACGATTACGAGAAAATGCAAGATGCCTTGAGCAGGAGCGAAACTAAAACGTGTGTGAGTGACTTAAAACATTTCTCGAGAGATTTAAATAGCTGCTCATTTTTGCTTCAACAAATTGCTGGATTTATCCAAATCTAGTTATAAACCAAATGAGAATTTTTAGAGGTTTGCTCTTGGAGATATTTATTTTTTGAAACATGCTCTAAGTACTCGTATTTTATATTTTCCTGTCTGTTGTGCCTTTTTATAATACCAATAAAATAGGAAATATCATTGATTGGTTTAGATAGTATTTTGAATCTCAAATGACCAAATTTTGATATAGCCATACCTCTCGTCACATGTACCAATAGTTGGGCCAAAACTCGAGATTTCAGGTCATTCAAACTGATCCTTCTAATCCCATTATGTCATATATTTTCTTACTTGTCATCATTTTTTACACGGTACCTTCTGGATGAGGGGAAAAAAGCAAGTAGTTTAATCAGACTTAATATTGGCCGCACCTAAATATAAAACGAAATTGATTTTGAGGGAGTTTTTATAGACTGAAAAACGAAGACGGACTTTACGGTCATTGAAAAAAGTCCTTTAAAGAATCTGTTGATTGGGATGTGCAGTTTTTCTTAATGGTACCAGGATGGGTATTGTAAACGAACCGGGTGTCTATAGCATGGGAGAGGGCATGAGTGAGACCTAATATCAAGTCTTAGTCAGAAAAGGATTGAGAGAAAGCTCTTTGTGGGTCAAACTAATAGGACTCTTTTATGAGGAACATGAAAAATCTTTCCTGGAGAAATAGGAGGTACTGTAAGGTATCCGGAGCTTTATGGCCAGGGGTTGGTTGGGAACGTTGGGTTTAAGGATCACTATTACTGGACTTTGAAAAAAAAGAGCGAAATGAAACAAAAGGGAGCGTGGCACTGAGGATTATTTTAGGATTTATTATTACATGTCTTGGGTTCATCAAGGGAACTTGGTGCTCCTGGGATAAAAAGCGGAAAATTCACGCGTACGTTTCATTTGTTTTCTTTTATTTTTTTTAATAATCATAAAACTTCTAGTTGAACTTTAGCCGAAGAATAAAATGGAGATACCATTTGTTTTAACCGATTTAGCACTTCATTAAGACAGACAGACAAACAACCAAAAAAATTGCGTTTTTTTAAGCACGAACACCAACATTTTTTTTTAATTAAAAATCGATTTTCAACAAACAGACAAATAGAAAATTCACTCGAACTATAATTAGAATTTTAAAATTTTGATTCAAATCCAACATTTTTTCTCTGATTTTATATTAAAACTTCACTTAACAAAAAAAAAAAACATTTGTTTAAGATTAGGGTGTAGCAAGTTCATTCTTTATCGTATCGGCTTTAAAACTTACTTGGTTTTGGTTCTTCACTTGTTAATCTTTCAACTCCGTTTTTTGTTGCAGTAAATCGTCTTTTGTCTTATGTTCGGTAATTGTTTGTTATTGTTATTTATATTTTTTGTTTTGCTTATATTATTTCTTTGGGATTTTATTATTTTGCTCCTTATATTCTACCGCTATTACAATAAACACATACATACATACATACATACATACATACATACATACATACATACATACCATTAGCTGGGGGAAAAAAATACCAAAACAAATCACATAAAAGGAAAAGGGAACTTGAGAGTAGCGGTGCAACGTACATAGAGCCGCACATAGTAATTTCTACTATCTGGTTTATATTGTTGCTGTTGTTGTTATGCCATACATATCGTAGAAGTTGTATTGTGTTGCATAGTGTTTTAGCCGGTTTTATATCGATGAGCGTTTTTTAGGTTTTTGTTTATCATGCATGCATTTGCTTTAAAAGTATAATATGACCAGCGTTGCCCAATAAGAGGGGATGATGTATAAGAGTGTATGGGTGCTTTTTCACTGTATTTGTAATAAAAAAAGGAAGGCAATATCTCTCGTGTTATTTTTCCTTTGTTTTTCTCTCTTCGTTATGGTTTTTTGTAGATACTTGTGTTGAGTACATATAAGACCCGCTTAGTGTTCGCTCCTGGAGACACTCTTGGCTTACATTGAATATGATCAAATACATAAATTTTTTTGCTTTCATTAAATTCATTTAGTTTATTGTTGCTGTTACTCATCTGTTGGCTTTAGAAGCAATTTGTTGTTGTTGTTGTCTTTATTGCACGTTTTGTAATGACAAAGAACACAACAAACAGTATCTGGTGCACGATTACTAAAAGCTCCAGCCAGTAAACAACAACCAGTGTTGACTTACTGGCCGGTCATGCAACTCTCTTTAACATGCAGGCAGCAGGCTTCTTTCTTCTTCTTCTTTTTTAGCTGTTTTGTTTTCAATCATCCTGACTGTATACAAAAATACACGCATACACAGATACAAGTGTGTGCTTTATGTTGCTGTTGTAATCACTTGTTGTTTTTATTGTTTGTTGATGTCGTATCATTATTTTATGTCTGTATGAAAAATGCATGTTGCTGGTGTTGCTGCTTTTATGTGACGTCACTCTTGCAGGGCATTCACTTTAGAGATGTCGTTCGTTGGCTTTATTGTTTTTATTTTTGTTATTGTTAATGCAAGTGAATATTATTCTTTCTGAACTTTCAGAGTTCAGTGGTTGTTGTTTAATTGGAGTATTTTATATTGTTTTCTTTTTTTGTTGTTGTAATTTTTTGGTGTTTATTTAATTCTTTTCTGGGTTATGTGGCGTTAATTAAAAGGTTTTTTTATTATGTTATTAACTGGTCGTGTATACTAATAAGGCGAATGGATATCTTTAAGATCGTTAGTTTGCCTTTTAAAACTATTTTTGTAGTGACTAGTTAAATGACGTCAATATAATTAAGTGGATCTTATTTTCCATTACTTACCACATAGAAAACGGCTTAAGTTGTAGTAATTAGAATTGTGACCAATCGTTTAGTTAAGCCGCGGTAGCTAACTTTTTTGACTGTATCTATAGAGGTTTGGTAAGGAAATCATACGAGTTTAACAACTAAAATTTTATGATCCCTAGGGCTGGATTAGTTTTGGTTGAACTAGCAGATCAAGATTAGGATCAAATCCTAAGTCCTAAGTAACAGACAAGAAAAAACGATAACCCAAAAATATCAATTCTAATAACTAAATGGGACTTGCCACAGCCTCTTACATAGAAATCCCTAATATTTCGCCTTAATTTTCTCTGGAGCTCCAGCGAGCTGGACAATTACACCGAATAATCTGCAACCATCGCTGGTCATTTATTTTGCTATTTTGCATGCTCCGCTTTTGGACAGTGATCTGCTACTATCCAAAGAAACATCATGGCGTCCGGTTTATAAGACCTCCGCATAATAATGAAAAGTTCACACAAAGTGATGATTGTGTAGACTTTCGGGACCCAGATTCAGAATCAGCAGAATCGTTGCTTCTATTATAGAATTTAAGAAGAGTGCGAAAGTTTATTGTTTTTGCCATTGGCAGATATAGCTTCCACTTGACTAGTTCCCCAGCAATTGTATGTCTCCGAACCCAGTTGATGTGCACTTGCCTTACAGGTCATCAATAAATACGTTGCACGAAGGTTATAAGAAAGTTTTTTAAATTCGATAATTCCTTTCTCGTAAGACAAATTAAGCTACAAATTCTGATAGTCAAATTTTACCTGTAAGAATTGCACCTAAGTAGCTTCGGTTTAAGGCTCCCCCTTATTCGGGGTCCCAGCCTGACAAGGTCTTGGATTTCTATGTCTAAGTTTATAGCGATCGGTCCACAATCTACCATATCTTCCGTATAACCCACACAAGAAATTTAGCAGCATAAGTTTCGAGCAGATTGGATGCTTTAGTCGCTTGCTAAACTTAGAACGAAAAAATTGGGTACTAACTATTATCCAGTCTATACCCGCATATGAATGGTTGGTCTGGCGAAATTTTGTCTTTAAAGAAGTACCCCATAACTTGCTCTAGATAAAATTCTGAACTTACCTTGCATCTTTTTGTCATGCACGTTGCAACCAAGAAAGCTCTTGAGTATCAGAAGCTCAGGTACAATGCGCGATTCTTTATCGGTATATGCACATATATTGGGGAAGAAAAGATAGATTAGCTGCCGAGTTCAGTCCGTAGGTCAGAGTACTTGTCACCATATCTGGTCTTCACTTCAGCATAGGGATTACAATCCCGAAAAAATCAATTTAGAGAAAATTCAAAGGAACAGCCATCATAGCCCGCATAGACTAGAATAGAGCGAATCACTTTATATCGTCATTAAGACTAAGCGATCACTGCAGTGAATTCCAAGCACAGGTATCTGCAGTAATGTTTGTCGCGGAATTGATTCGACAGGACAACAACCATAGTGAGGAATGCACGAATATCTTTGTGACGAGCCAGGCTCCTCTTTAAGCACTGAGTTCAAACTTACTAAAAGCGAAGATGTTGAACTTAAGGTAACCGCTTCAGAAAGTCAGGACTGTCAGATTATGCTGTGTCCCAGAATGATTAGCACGAAAAAGATTTTAGACAGATTAGTTCTACCCCACTTTGTGGATTCTTTAAGAGAATTGAGAAATATTTAAGGGACAACGAAAGAAAAAACTGGACTGATATTGCAAGGTGAAGGGTGCCAAAATGCTGACAGCAGGAAAAAATCAATGTGCGAAGCCTAGACTAAAATATATTTGGGTAAAGAAGACCTAAAACTAGTATTCGGTGTTATCACTAGTCACTGCAATACAAGCTCATTGCCACCAAATTGAAGTTTAATAGAGTTAACTATTGCTGCATGTGTGAGAAAGCAGACAGTATAGACACTTTGTAAACTGCTTCGCTGCTGACTTACCCTCACTATATGGGTTTGTCGAGTACATTAAAGGTCTGAAATAACTAACAGGTAAGACCTACAACTTTAAGCCGATTGCCATTACATGTATTTCCCTACTTCGCTCTGTATTCAGATTCAAACTTTTTATTAAGTTTTAGTTCAGCATAAAATTTCTAAAATGTTTTTCACTCGTGTAGAGCAGAAAACTTAAATTAGTTTACATTTTTGGATCTGTTTTGCTATAAATAAAGCAAAAAAAAAAAAAACAGGTCCGAAGAAATTTTATATAAAAGTCGTGCTGTGATCATTAATACTGCTTTAATTGAAGTTCGTAATTACAGTCAAATCCCGATAATTCGTACCCCGATAAATCGTAATTCCCGATAATTCGTAATAAACCTTCGGTCCCTTGAAAAAATCTCGTTAATTCGTAAAATTTCCATACATTTTGGTCCCCTCGGTAATTCGTAATTTTTTTTCAAATAAAATCTTCTTTACCTCTTATAAATCGTAATTATTTGCTAACTACCACTTATAATTCGTAATAAAAACAACAAAAACATGAAAATAATGATTTTTTGTTTACCGCTATTTTTTACGTGGCTTTTGCTTGTGTGTGTGTGTTTATTTTCTTAAGTTAAGTTTGTTACAAAAATACTTGTATTTTACGCTAAGTAAATGAATTTGCTACTTTATTTTATGTATTTATATTATTTAGTTTGTATTAATTATTTTTAGCAATTGTTTTTTATGTTTATTTTTATCGTTTTAGTAAATAAATTGAAAAACCCCGTTAATTCGTATTTATTTTACTTTAACCCCGTTAAATCGAAACCCCACTAACTCGAAAACCCCTATAATTCGTAAGAAATGACCGGTCCCTTTCGATTACGAATTATCGGGATTTGACTGTAGTTTGAAGAAAACAACACAAGAATTGGCATCTAAAATGTTTACAACTTTTATTTCGGCCACCCTTACAAATACTAGATGCACACTTATGTTTGTATATACATACGTATGTTAGTATGTTAAATGTTTGTTATGTATGTATGTAAGTATAAGTATAAATGTTTACATTTAAAACATTTGGATTATAAAAAATTACAGGAAGAATAAGAAGAAGAAAATAACCATATAGTGCTTAATACTTGGCATAATTGTCTCTGCAACGTGCATTGAATGCATTTGAAGCAATGCTAGCCAAGAGTGTCTCTAAGGACCGAATACTAATTGGGTTTTATACCAATGTAAGCCTAAAGTGTCTTCAGGGGACGAACACCAATCGGGTTTTATTGTACACAACACGAATACCAACGAAAATACATAACAAAGAGAGCTTAACACAAAATAAGAGACAAAAATAAGACTATTGGATATTGAATGGGATTTTGTTTTTAGATAAAACACACAGTGGGCACTGCTGATTTAGCAGCAATAAACAGAAAAGCAACAGCTACTCATAGAAAAAAATACAAATGCGCAGTAGATTTCAAATGGAAAAATAAGAAAACAACTGAAGTAAATCTATGAAATAAAAAATAAGCAAAAGTATAGGAAAAAACTTTTCGAAAACCTTATAAGATAAACATTTCCACGTTTGCTTTAAGCAAGACAACCAATATCAAACAAAAACATTAAGAAGGAAAATGAACATCATCAACATTTTTATTGTAGCAAACAATAATAACAGCAACAAAATTTATAAGACCCAGCGACAGCAACAGCATTATCATATGCACAGCAACACAGTGCAATAGTCATCAGCAAAAAATGCAAAAACAAAAAAAATGCATAAGAATAGTAAAGAAGAACTTATCTGTGATTGTCATGTTGAGTCATGTCAAAGCAACAGTTCTGTTTGACTCCTCTTTTTCTCTCTCTCGATTATGCACTTTTTGTTGTTGTTTGTGCTCAATATAATTTTTTGTTTCTTAATAATTTTTTGTTATTTATGTTTATGTTTAGCTTTTGTTATTGTTTTTATTTCCCCATATTTGCTACACTATTTTGCTTTTTTTTTTGTTATTTCATCCTACTTATAGCGCAGTTAAATCCATACAAATACACTGAAGCTGCTTTATAGTTGTTTCGTGAGTAGCGTAAATAATGTAAAATGACCATTTTTAAATTTAAAATTTAAACAAAAAATTATGTAAATATTTTTGATAAAATAAATTGAATACTAAATGAAAAAGAAAGCAATAAAATACTCAATAGATGGCGCTACTATTTTCTTAAAAATTATAAGTGCACTATGGGGAAGGACCGGCATCCTTAAATATTCCAGTAATTTATTAGACACACTCTTAAAACAATTATTAACCGCCAAGAAGTCCCGCAATAAATTTAATATTAGTTTTTTTAAGTTTGCTAGATTCTCTATAAAACTGCTTTCTTCTGTTAGAGTTGTTTGCTTTACTTTAAATTTTTTTCAAAAGGCTCTTTAGCAAATCTCAACGAGTTTTTTTGGCAATTCAACTGCAAACTATGTATGTTTATTCGACGATAAAGTTAATGCTATGCTACTTTACTCTGGTTAGAAAATGTTTTCCTAGACCAGACAGAAATCATGGTTTAGTTAGGCTTGCGAAATTGCAGTGAGGTCGAAAAGAAAGCATTTCGTATTTCAGCGTTATAACAAGAACGTTAAAACTTATTCGCTGCGACAACAAGAAACATCTTCTTGAGCCAAAGTACTCAGGCGAAAAAGGCATTGTAGTTTCACTGATCTCCAAGAAAAGGAAGACTGCAGGACCTGAAAATTTATCAGTCAACGTTCAGAGTTCAAAGGTGTACAAAGCGGCCAGCAGTTTGGTTTCCGTAAAGGACATTTTATGGAAGTTTGCTGGATTTTCTTTTTCGTGAAAAAAACTAGTTTTTTTTTAGATCGTACTGTTTGCTTTGTTACAAATTGAACTTGTTTCAAATTTCAAAATCGATTTGGGGGTTTCCGCAAGGCTGCTTTCTTTCTTCTTTTCTATTCCTTGCTTTTTCTAAAAACATTTTGTTTTGAATTTCAAGTCGTACATTTTCTTGGCAAACGACAGCGGCATATGCCATTAATATTTATCCAAATACTATGACCTGTGGAGGTTGAGGCTAGACCTACTTTTTTCCTGGCAAATAAACGCACAGTTGATCACGCTGCCTTGTCTAATGGATGGTTTAAATATTAGGAAGACAAAAAACTCTTGGTGTTCTGGACATAAATTTTCATTGTTATGTTGGATAAAGGAAAAAAGCTTGAAGCAAATTTATAGCACCTTTATTTGACCGAAAGCAGTAGGCTAACTCTCATGTATGGGCTGTTACTCCAAAGTGTCGAACGACCGGAAACGGCTGAAAGTGATCCTTGTTCTATGGAATGTATTACACTGTTTTACCAAAACTATAAAGCAGTATGGTATATTGAAATTAAGCAGTTGTTCCTAAAATCCAAATTTTCGCATATGACTTGCAAAAAAAGTAGCCCGGTTTGTGATTTACCAACTAGTAAAACACCCTGCATTACAGAGAATTTTTGATCTTTACCCGTACAACTTCTGTGTGGAACCAATTTCTTGCACAAGTCTTTCTTGTCACTATTAAAGTTATCAAAAGGTTTAAATCAAATATCCTTTTTTTCTGATTCTAAAACAATGCACTTGTAATGTATAACAGTTTTATAATTCTGTATTTTGTAAACATGTTTAAAAAACAAAAAACATCTATTTTTTATTGAAGATTTAATGTAATGAAAATGTTTTTTTTTAATCAGTTTGTTTTGTAAGAGTATAAAATTACAGCCAAAAAAGGAAACCGGATTTAGTATTACAGTTATTTATTGTAAAATGTGTTCAAGATGTCCTAAAAACATAGTCTTTTTTTAAAAAACAAACAATATTTCGTTTAACTTTACTTAATAGTTCTTAGAAATATTTTTCGTATAACAGTCAACTGCAATAAGATTGAATGCTTTTAAGTTTTTGTAGAAATTTCAATTCACACAAACTAACCGTATAACAGTTTTAACATGATTTTTCTAGATATGCATTAACTTTTAAGCAAATTGGTATTTTCAAATATAAATTATCTTTAAAAAAATATTTAAAGCTACATTTGCTGTTTAATAGGTCAAGAAACCCAATATTTAAGCTTAAAGAAAACAAGAGACAAAGTTAATATGAGCAGCAAAGAAAGGATAAAGAAACAGTAGCTAAAGGAAACTGACACTTACCTATGCTAATGTTGACAAAAAACTACAAGATCTGACAATCAAAACAATAACATAAATAAAAAACGAGCAAGAACAAAAACAAACATCTTTAGTGGCTGCAATCGAAAAACAAAAATTTCAGTCAGCAGATTTAACAAAAAGAACCACTAAAAAGCAACAAACTCAATAGTCTTAAAGACATTAACAGCAGCAACAACTAGAAAAGCAGCTATTTGGCAAAGGACATTATCTTATTTGTTTTAGAAAAAAAAAAATGTCGCGACATTATGGTGCGATTAAATAAAAATCTTTAGCAAATATTTTTGGGCTTGTACGAAATACATACACAACTGCACTCTCTTAAAGCTGCAAACCGAAAATTACAATTTTACTTTGTTGAAAACAACACTGAATATGATAATTATACTACAGGGTGTCTGGTGACAAAGTTATATTTTTAAATACGATTTTTAAAAAAGTAATAAACGATTGTGCGGATTTGTCAGTCGCTCGTAGTGGTCGAGCAGACATCATGCGTTCGCTGTGAAATCATTTTTTAAGAGTAATGATTCTTACGTAACTGCCCGTCGACAATTTGGTTCAAAGTTCGATACTCCGCGAATACGTGATGGACCGAGAGTAAATTCAATTTGTTCGTGGTTACAGAGATAACACGAAAATGCTTCGGCTATGAATCTCCCACGGCCAGGGCCCAGTAGATCTTCAAGGACTCCCGAAAACATTGCACTATTGGAAAGCAGTTTATATGAAAATCCGTGACTTTTAATACGAAAAACTGTAAAAAAGGAACTGAACTTCCATCCTTAGAAAATTCAAATCGTTCAAGAACTGAAAGAAAGTAACCTCGATTTACGCAAAAATTTTGGTGAAACGAGGTTGGAACGTTTTCGCACTTTTAATCCAATTTTTGGAGCGACGAGGCTCATTTTCACTTAAAAGGCCACATCAAGAAGTAAAACTGCCGTTACTGAAACATCAAAAACCATTGCATTGGCCCAGGGTAACTCTTTGGTGTGCCTTATCTACAGATGAGATAACTGGACCAATTTTTTTAGAAAATTTTTCGAGACAAATGTCAACAGGGAAAATTATCGACGCATAAATACGGAATTCTTTTTACCAGACCTGCGAGCTCATCCATCGTATTCTTAACACACATGTGATTTCAACAGGATGAGGCGGCTGAACACACAGCCAGAGCTTCGATTTATTTGCTTCAAGAAAACTTCCTCCAAAAACTTATTGGACCCTTTGGCTATCGAGGTCGGCTGATCTAACTCCCATGGATTTTTTAATGGGGCTACCTCAAATAGAGGGTTCATAATGACAATCCCCAATCTCTTGTAGCTTTAAAGAAAAATATTTGTTGAGTAATCAGCGCAATTGGACCAAGTTTACTGCAGTGTGTGGCGCAGAACACAACGTTCCGTTTTGAATAATGTGTTAAACTCGACGGAAGACAACAGCATGCCATACTTTTATACAAATAAAATTTGCCACCAGACACCCTGCATATGTTCATAGGTAAGTGTGTGTGATATTGTTAATGCAGTTACGATTTAAATTGCAGTTTGCAGTGAACTTTAAATTAAACTTTACAAACAAAATACAAATAGAAATTAAGGTTTCTTTTATCATTAAATGTACACACTAGTTCAAACATAATACTTCCTAAAGTTAACGAACATATGTATGTATGTATGTATGTTCTTATGCATCTACATGTCTACATACGTACATATGTATATATCGATATCATGTAAGTCAGCACTTATAGTAAAGTAAGGTGGAGCGGTTGACTATTGCATGTCTTTTGCTCATAGATTTTTTTACTATAAACAGTCCATGTTGTTGTTTTGATGATGCTACTTGTAGTCGTTTCTTTTTATGGATTTTTTGTCTTTTTGTGTTACTTTGTCTTCTGTTTTTGAACTTAACATTAAAGACAACATTGCCATAAATTTAGTGATGTTTGTTTAAAAAAGTATTTTTCTTTCCAATACCCCAACAAAAGAAGAAAAAAAATTAAAAAAAGAGGAGAAAAAAAAATCATTTTCTAATAAAAAACACTACAAACATTTTCACTTAAACTAAGAAGTTCTTGTTGCTTCCTCTATTTCACTTTGTCATTACTTTATGGGACTTAGTATTTGTTGTATGTGTTTTGTTCGAAAAAAAAGAGGAAGACCATAAATGTCATTTAGGATATTTAAACATTTCATTTGTTTTGACATTGCCTTCTTTTTGTAGCAAATCCTCTGGTCACATACACACACACGTTCATATAAATGTGTACTTACATTTAAGTTTAAATTTGCAAAGACTAAATTATGTTTTTAAAATGCCATTGATTTTAAAATGAAGTTAATAGGTTTTTTTAAAGGATTAAATTTTGTTTAAGGCTTCTGTTTGATTGCTTAAGAAGTACCTTAAAGTCATGAACATTATGTTTTTTTGCGACAAAGAAGTGTTTATTTTAATTACAGCAGCAAATTTATAATACATTGTATTATCGTTTCGTACTGAAGTAATAGCCTTGTTCACATTTTGCCATGAAAAGAAAATTTACAGACTGAAAACAAGGATGTTTATTTAAGTTTTTGACTGAAAAAGATAATATTTTTTAGGCATAACAAATATTATGGGGTTTAATGAAACAATTTTTTCATATCTATAAAATAAATAATATATAACAGTTCATAATTTTTTTATTTAATCGATCTCTTTTTTAAATATCCCTAATTTTGAAGCAAAATATTGGAAAAAAATAAAATAAAGTAAAAAAATTTAAAAAAGGAAAACGATTGACCTCAAGTTCGATTAATTTAAAATAGGTTGAAAAAAAACGATTTTAAATTATAACAGTTCACGATTTCAATTTTGTCATAACTGTTACAGCTAAAGATTTTACTGGCTTATTTTTTTATTTTCGAATATTATTTAGCATAACAGATTTAGATATGCACGTGTAATTATTATAACACTTATTGTTTACGGTAGTTAATTTTGTATAACACAAAAACCAGACTTTTATTATTAGTTTGTACTGATATATTATTAATATTCTTATAATATCAGCATGTGTTGTGTATAACAACTTTGTCTACAAATTTTGTCTTTCAAATATTACTGCAGTAATTCTAATGTTAGCCTTTGTTTAATATTTCGTGTATAAAAATTTATTTGTATAACAGTTACAACTTTTACTTGCAATATTTTTGTGTGAAAAAGGTCCCTATTTAAAAAAAGGCTATAAGAGCAATTAAAATAAGTATAATAGTTTTGGATAACAAGTATAACAGTATGTTAAATTGTTCCCTAAACTATGTTTTTTAAATCAGAAATGGCAAATGACTTTTAATTTTGAACCAAGTAAAAAATTAAAATGTGATTTTTTTACACTTATTTTTTATATTCACCAGGGGCATCCCCATCCAGTTATTTCTTACAACGGAAGCATATTTTTGATCCAAGTTTTAATTGCATTATTTATTTTGTTGTATTTATTCAAGTAGGTATGAACATCTATAAATTATGGGACTGATAGTCGGAAGTGTTCACTTAGAGATCAAGTCTAGTAAGGGATAATAAAAGGGCCCTTCAGGTGTTAATGGACTTCCTCAACGTCAGGCAGGTTTCGGGGCACTGCAATATTGTTGGCATTAAAATTGCCGATCGGCTCACTTCTAGTAGCCCGGCGTTCAATTTGAAAAATAAGGAGGAAACTGTGAGTGTTGCTTATATAGTAAGCTAAGCCTTGTTACCAGGGTTAAGCTAAGCAACCACTAGGCTACCTTTAAACATGGCTACAACGATCAAATGGGATCGCAGCACTTTGGTTTATTCTAGGACGTGTAAGCATGAGGGACAAAAAACAAGCAAAAGAGTATGATGTCTGCAAATCCCATAGAGCAAAGAGGTTGGATAAATGATTTTACAGAGGGACTAAGCGATATTTCATTCATGGAAATCAGGCGGATGGGATATATGCAATTGAAAGAGGGGTTCTAAACGGGTAATTGACTTGGTTCTTGGTCCTAAAATATTTCTTTGCTTATTTTAAGTCTTTTAACTTGCATTTTCTTTTACTTGATGAAATATTTTCTTTGTAGGAGAGCACAAGGGGCCCAGGTGGGGCATTTGAATGTAGATATATCAAAGGCGGCGCTTGCCTTTATTACCCTTCGTATTCTTACTTTACTTTTCTCTTAGAGGTTGGGTCAGTCTTAATAATATTAATTACAACCACTTCTTCTTAAGATACTTATGAACGAATAAGAACATCTTGGCAAAGTTCTGTAAGGATAAAGTAACATTTCAGGCAGTTCTAGTCAATATAAGGCCTTCGTAAAATTAAAAAGCTTTTTACTGGGAATTAGCTTTTTTAAATATTCGTGGCGGCTACTTAAAGTAAAGTAAGTAAACTTTATAACGCTGTTAGTACAATAGACCGATTAATTATCAAATGATAGTGTTTATTGCCCGGTGTCGACTATAAACTTCACATGTTTTTTACATGAACAAAAAAATCATTGATCTTAAGACTTTTAAATTATTCATCAGTCACCTTTGTATCCATTAAAAGTGACAGTCTAATGTGCAATTTGGTCAGGAGGAATCCTTGGACCTTACTTTTTTGAAACTGAAAACGGCGTAACGGCAACTGTCAGTGGGGAGCGATATCGTGATAAGACTGGAAATTTTTTAATGCCACAGCTGCATGCTTTGGGATCGGTTAACATGTGGTATCAACAAGACGGTGTTACATGGCTACAGCCAGAATTACAATGGAATTACTGCGAGGCTTCTTTCCACAACAAGTTATTTCAATAAATAATAAAATGGTTGGTTGGCCTCCACACTTGCCTGATTTGACTGCTCCGGACTTATTTTTGTGGGGATATCTTAAAAGCAAGGTTTATGCAAACAAACCAGAAACCCAGTAGCAGCTCGAGCTAAATATTTTTGATAAAATAATGAAATACCGCGTGAAATGTGTGAGAATATAATGAAAAATGTACTCAAAAGGGCTCGCATTTGTAAGGTTAACAGAGGCGGTCATTTATTTTATTTGTATTTTATATATAATTGCCGACCTTAAATAAAATATTTATCAATATAAGACCCATTTTCTTTCATTTAATCAAAAATTATAAACAAACAAAGTAGTATACCTTGCCGGCGGACACCCTGTAGTTGCGTGTCAATATTTTCAAGTGTTTAAACCTTTTTGTTTGTCCAATACAATTCAAGTCATATCATCAATGCAAAGCATTTCAAGTCAAACGTAAATGCCTGACAAAAAGAAAACGCATAAATAATTGCATGATATTGCAAAGTTTGAAAAATAGAAAAAATAAAAACGTTAAAAAAAATAAATAAAACATCAGCAGCCAACTAGAAAACAATTGAGTTCAGTTTAGAAAAAAAACCCCGCTGTAAATTTAAAGGCCTTTTCTTATATTTCTATCGAAAGATATAAACATAAATCCATAACAGTTGGTCATATAGATTTCAACACACTAGAAGATGTTGTGGAAGTCTTTTGTTTATTTGTTCTTTTATGTTTTTGCTAAAGCGCACAGTTACATCAATCAACAATTGTCATGGCTGTCAGTGTTTGTGGGCATGCGCAAATTTCTTTTTCACAGCTTCCTGCTGTATAAATTCACTTGCATACAATCAAACGCATGTGAAACGTGAAAATAGCAACAATAAAACCTGTCTATCTGAAACGCATAGTAGGGTTTTCATATCAAGAGTTTTATCGGTTATTTTTTTTGAATTTTAGGAATTAAAATTTAGAAAACATTTTCTAAAAATTAAGGATTTTTAAAAAAATTTTCTAATTTTCTAATTTTCTAATTAAAGAAGCATTATATGAGTTTTTTTATAAATCAATTTGAAGTCGTTGAGATAAGCTTTTCCAAACAATGATGCTGTTTCTTCCCCCCTAATCTCAAATTTCCATTTCCACTCCTTACTCTCTCATTCACAGGTAACATAGGGAAGCACGTGTTTTTGGGTCCAAGTTGCCTGTATTTTAGTTCCCTCTAACTTATATGCTTTCACAAAATATTTCATAAATGGGATATTTGAGAAAAAAACCTAAAAGGAAACCCCTAAAATCTATATCAAAATAACCATCTATCTATTCATATTAACATTCATTCATCTCTCCATCTGTTTGTTAAGTTATTTGATGTCCATTTTGCTTGGTTGTTTCTGCAACATGTTTAAAATAACATTTTATTCGTTTTCTCTCCTCCTCCTTCCGCTTCTCTTTATCATTTCTTTTGTCTTCCATATTTTTATCTGTCCATCTTTTAAAGCACACAAAGCTCTCATCACTTTCTATGCGAAGTTTCCGTTGTTTGTTGTTTATGATTCAATTAAATTTCACGATATGTTAAAATGCATTTATCCCCATTTCGCATGCCATGAACACACCTTATTAAATTTTATGCTAAAAAAGTTTTGGAATTTGAATAGATTTTCTTATGGAAATGCATTTTAGCAACTTGCTGAAAATTGTTAATTTGAATTAAAAAACAAATTCATATAAATACGAATGTTAAACAGCTGGTCATAAGGTGGCATGGGAAGCTGAGGATATTTTATTTATCGTGTTCAAAAAACTACAAAATTTAAAAAGAAATTTTTATTCAAAAGAGTATATTAACTAAGGTTATGAGCATATAGGATTAAAGCATGTGGTTTCTTTCGAAAATTGTAATCAAATCAAGTAGGGATTTTAGAAGCCACCTTTATCTTGCCCTGTTTTCAAATTTCTTTATTAATAGTCAGGCAAAGTTCTTAGGGTCTTTGACCAGACAAGAGGAAAAACAACATATTTACAGTTATGCAAAAAGGGGGAGAGGGGAGAAGGGGGGAGAAGGAGGGGGAAGAGAAAGGTTCCGAGCTACCGTCTCCTGTCAAGAACTGGATATCAGATTGCCTTCCAACTTTTCTAATGGCTCCAGAATATTTCGGCCAAAGATTTAAGCAGCCAAGACAGCGACTGGTCTTGTGGTAACCCTCCAAACTGATAACTCTCAGTCAAACATGTTAATTGATAGTCAGGCAGCGATCAAGGCCTTTTCCGCAAACCTAACTTGCTTCTTAAATGTTCAAGCATGCAGTGAGTTTTTTGTTAAACTGTGTGCCGTAAGACAAGTGCCATTTAAGTTCTAGGTTCGTAGGACCACTCGTATAAAGTGCCGGACAAACTGGCACATCAAAAGATCCATTTCCCTAAAGAAAAACCAATGGTCGATCGTGATGCATTCAAACACTGCAATTGGGGGCAAGTTCATGGTGGTCTGAGGAAATGTCAACTCGTGTGGAATCTTTAGAATTAAAGTTTTTTCTAACTCTGCGCAGAAGCGATTGTAGATGCCTAAAGGGGATAACAACGGGTCATTGTTGGACAGCGGTTAATGCCGAAAAAGAAGGGCGACTGGTTAGCGATGATTGTTGACTCTTTGGTGTGCAGGGGATAAGCAGATCATTTAGCATATCCTATGTCAATATCCAGAGTTCGTACACTGCAGAGCTTAAACAACATTGAAAAAATATCTAGGATTGCTAAGACGAGACTGCTGGCCTTAGCCACGCGAGCGTGGAGAACCCAGGAGTTTATTGCATCGCTTTCATTTAACTGAAACTACTGGGTCATGGTTTTTTCTTGTTTAATACCACTAAAGGCCCCAGCTGTGCACAATGATGTGTTCGGGAAAACAGAATTATTGAGGAAAATGAATGGGCTAATGCATTAGCAAAGCAAGGGTTCAATTTGCCTTTAGAGAGGTCATTGGATGTTCGTGCTTCATTTTAGTTTTACAACAGAAGTGTAGGCAGGAGTTTAGATAAATGGCACCCCTTACGATTCGAAAGCGACGAGGTTTTTCATTATCCTTGCGAAAGATTGATTGGGGACTTCTTGTGAAAATGTTAGCAGGTTGGACAGCGTTCCATGGCAAAAAATAACGTCGACTGGCAAGTGATGTATCTAGGTTTCAGGCGGGGTTCCTGGGAATAAGAAGACTTGAGATTATACTATTTGCTACTGCCCAGCACTCAAGACCCTACAGCCAAAATTTCTAGACTCTCACTTCGCTCTAGAGAACATGAATTGCGACTGGTGAAACGAGACTTTTCTGAATTCCTAAAAACCATAGTGAAACGGGTTGAACTAAAAATACTAAACATCTTCAAATTTTTGAAACTTTTTTTTTTGAGTTGTGTCGTTGTTTAAGTAAAATGGTGTTTTATTTTAATTTTCAAGTTGATAAAGATTATCAAAAGCCAGACAATATGTGAGTTTTTGCAAAAAATTATGTTCGTCTAGGAATATGGGAGCCTTTGATGAGATTTAGATTTGTAGTCAAAAATAAATATAAAACAAAAGTTCAAGGGTAGCAGTTATGTGGTATATTTTAAAGGGTAATTGGGATATAAGTGCAGCATTATTATGGGCAAAACCCCTTAAAAAACTTGAACTAACGACATACTTTAGTTCTGCCATGAAGAAAACTAAAACTCTGTTTTAAACTTCCCTGTTATTAAACATCATTTCCGCCTTTAATTATACAATTTATTTTAATTTTCCTTTCGCCTTAAGGCAAGCTACACTTTTCAAACATTTTTAATAATTACTCTTTATTGTTTGTGATTTTTCGTTTTTAATTTAATAATAGTTTAAAATTGACCTTTAAATTAAATGTCACGTTATACCATGCAGACTCAACAAGTTTTTGCTGATTTTGTTGGTGGAACTACAAGGCAAAATGAAATAGTAACGTCTGCATTAATGCATACTTTGTATTCACAATTTGCGCATTGAAGAACTTTGGCGCCAAGTACATTTGGGTGAATCACAAGGTACGTTATGATATCATATTGTCATATTAAAAACAAAAAAATCGCATAAATACAATTGTAAGTAAAAGCTCTTGGTGATCAAACTACAGTAAAGACAAGGGACAGAAATTATTTTGATTCAAATCGCAATGGAGAAATAAATCTGCCCTTATTTAGGATTTCTTTTCGTTTAACGATTTTTACAATTAATTTGTTTATTTTTCTTGCTTCGGCAAATCGCAAGTAAGTAAGTGTATAGAGACCACATGCCTTCCAGGGTTTAAGATTTTTAAAAACTATTCGGTACCAAAAATTGTGCCAACTGTGTTTTCAGCGTTACTTCTTCTTAATGACCTTCAAACAACAAACTTGCTCGCACTAACTTTTTAATTTTTTACATCTTTATACGTAACTTTAAGTATTCTTGGCCCTACTTTCTACTCAAAAACGATTTAGTTTCTTTTTTTCACAAAAAAAACTGAAAAATTTTCCATCCGCCAGAAATATCGACAAAATATTACAATTTCTTTGCTTCTTTTCTTAGAATAATAAAAGCAACTTAGTTTTGAAATGTTTACAACAGATTTATGGGGAAGAAATAAAAAATAAAGTACTCGTTGAAAGCTAAAGTGTAATAAATTGTTATAAAATTCCTTTACGATGGAATGAAATATTTTTGGTACAAATTAACAATTTCCTAGAAATTATTTTGTTACAAAGATTTTGAGACTGAAAAATTGAAAGTTTTTTGGTTATCAATTCAATTTATAATGATTGAGTTTTAACATGTTGAATTTTTTATTTTCAAATTAAATACAAAACCTAAACAGAGGCACCTTTTAAAGGTTGCCAGATTATAAAACGAACAAATTAATTTTTAGGCTAAAAAAATATTGAACAAATTATTTTCCTTAAAATTTAAAAAAAATTAAGTAAATTTCTTCTAAAATGAGGAATTTTTATTTTCTAAAATATTAAAAAATTGTTTCTATATTCAAAGTTCCCTATAATTTTTGATATAAACCCAAAATTTTACAATTTAAATGTAAATATGTTGATTATATTAACTTACTTACTGTATTATCTTTTAAATCACTTTTTTTTGATTTTCATACGTTATTTTCTTACCTGCAAGAAAAGAAGAGAAAGAAGGAAAATTAGTTTACTAAATCAATGGGTTTACATTAGTAAAGAAACAGAATTTCGGCGTGACGTTTTTTATACAGTTTGACGTTAAATCACGCTGCCTAATGCAGTTATAAATAAAATCTGTTTTATTTTGACAGCGACTTTTTATTGTGCTCTCAATTTAAAAAATTTCTGTTAAAAATATTGCCACACTTTTGTTGAATTTCATACATTTTGTAAACAAAATCACATAGATATTTTTTTTTTAGAAAAAAACTAAGGGCAAAAGAGAACATTTAAAAATGCAATTAAATTTAAAATTTTGTAATTTTGTGAATGAAATTACTAATATTATTGAAAAATTAGTTAAGGAAGAAGAAAATCATAACACGAAAGCTTGTACTTAAATGAAGACTTGTAATTCAAAATTGGAAAATTTAAATGTGAGTTTGTGAAGTTGCAGCCGACCTGTTTTCTCTAAACGTCGCTTTTGCTTTACGTGTTCTGTTTCATCATCTTATATATAAAAGAACAATTTTTTTTTTGTTAGTGACACCGCTTATAACTCAAGAACGGCTGGACCGATTTGAATGAAACTTGAAAAAAAGACATACCCGATATCTGGGAATGCGTTTTAGGCTTATTTATTTTTTGAAATTCCGACTGGGCGTGGCACCTCCCATACAAATTGAACAGTTGTTTTCACATAGCTCAATACCTATTATAGCTGAAGTCTCCAAATTTGGTACAGCTAAATTATTTATTGATGTGCATAATTGAGCTTTGTATGAGCGGGAAGAAATAAATGGGCGTGGCACCTCCCATACAACGAAAATAGTATTTTGTATATATCTCAATAACTGTAATAGCTGAACTCTCCAACCTTCGTACGGATGTTTATAGTGCTAATATGCATAATTGAGCTTTGTGTGGGCGGGAAAAAATAAATAGGCGTGGCACCTCCCATGCAAGGAAAATAGTTTTTTGTATATATCTTAATAGCTGTAATAGGTGAAGTCTCCAAACATCGTACGGATGTTAACAGTGCTAATATGCAAAATTGAGCTTTGTGTGGGCGGGAAAATATAAATAGGCGTGGCACCTTCCATACAAGAAAAATAGTTTTTTGTTTATATCTCAACAACTGTAACAGCTGAAGTCTCCAAACTACGCACGGATGCTTACAGTACTAATATGCAAAATTGAGCTTTGTATGGGCGGGAAAAAATAAATAGGCGTGGCACCTCCCATACAAGGAAAATAGTTTTTTGTATATATCTCAATAACTGTAATATCTGATGTCTCCAAACTTCGTACGGATATTTACAGTGCTAATATGCATAATTCAGCTTTGTGTGGGCGGGAGAAAATTAATAGGCGTGGCACCTCCCATACAAGGAAAATAGTTTTTTGTATATATCTCAATAACTGTAATAGCTGAAGTCTCCAAACTTCATACGGATGTTAACAGTGCTAATATGCAAAATTGAGTTATGTGTGGGCGGGAGAAAATTAATAGGCGTGGCACCTCCCATACAAGGAAAATAGTTTTTTGTATATATCTCAATAACTGTAATATCTGATGTCTCCAAACTTCGTACGTATGTTTATAGTGCCAATATGCATAATTGAGCTTTGTGTGAGCGGGAAAAAATAAATAGACGTGGCACCTCCCATACAAGGAAAATAGTTTTTTGTATATATCTCAATAACTGTAATAGCTGAAGTCTCCAAACTTCGTACGGATGTTTATAGTGCTAATGTGCGTAATTAAGTTTTGTATGGGCGGAAAAAAATAATTAGGCGGGGCACCTCTCACACAACGAAAATAGTTTTTTGTATATATCTCAATAACTATAATAGCGGAAGTTTCCAAACTTTGTACGGATGTTTATAGTGCTAATATGCATAATTGTGCTCTGTATGGGCGGGAAAAAAGAAATGGGCGTCGCATCTTCCATACAACAAAAATTGTTTTTTTATATATCTCAATAGCTGTAACAGTTGAACTCTCAAAACTTTGTAAAGATGTTTATAATGGTAATAGGCATAATCCAGCTGTGTGTGGGTTAAAGTCCCTACATTTTGTGTAGGTGTTTACAAAGTTGATGTTTAAAATAAAGCTGAGCTTGGCCCTGCCACCTCCTTTACAAGAAAAAATCTTTTACATATATACGTCAGTAAATGTAAAAGTTGAAATCTGCAAATTTAATATGGGTATTTATTATGATAATATGCATAACTAGGACGAGTATTGTCAGGAAGTGAATTATGGGTGTGGAACCTATAATAGTGTGGCATTATTTATATGTGTATCTCATTAACTGTGACAGCTAAGTTCTCCAAACTTTTTGGTGTGTACTTCAATAATTCTTATAGCTAGAGTCTCAAGATTGTCTATGAATGTTTATGTTTGCTAATATACATAATTGAGGTGAGTATACTTAGAAGAAAAGGGAATAATGGACATGGCATCTCCCATACAACAAAAATACTTTCTTATATAAGGCTCAATAACTACAAAAAAACTTTAAAAAACGTGTTCATATTTTCCTTAAACCAGTTGAATGCAATTAAAATTATTACTTTAAAAGTAACAAAAATAACCCAAAAAAACCAATAAAATGTTTATTCCTTTTTACCCCTTAAGATCAAAATTATCAAAATTTTATAATCATATTTTTTCGAGACCTGTCGAACGCAATTTTAAAATAAAATTTGAGCCCCTTCTTATCTTTTTCGGTTCCGAAGGTACAAAAGTGGATATAAGAGTTTCAAAATATGGTTTTTTACCCTGTCTCGCCTTTAATGGTCTAATATATCAAAAAAGGACGAAAAATGCATTCATAACTTTGAAACCTGTCGATCGTAAATAAAATTATAATTCTATCGTTTTTTAGCTCAGAAGCTACAAGATTAACCAATACATATTTTAAGTCTTGGCCTTAGCATTTAGGCTATGCAATAATGAATCTGTCTGTCAGATAGCGAGTCAATAACGCAATTTTTTTTTTATACATTGTTTTGTAAGCACACAAACAGGTGGTTACAAGTGGCGGATAGGGCTACAAAATAATGAAGCCATTATAAACTGAACTGTTTGTGAAATTTTTCTTGGTAATAGCTTCCCATCATAAAAGATGCGATAGGCTCAGCTATTCTATTCACGCTATATCAGTAATTTTCAGTAGTTATCAAAGAAACAAACAAAACATGTTTAGAACGTTATTGACCCGCTATTAAGGATATTTTGTGAATTGTATGTGTTTAGGCAAAAAATTTGCTTGCTGATTATATATATTGTAAGGCAATACGTGTTCGGAGATACTCAATGCTGGATATATTCAATAGAGCGGCAAAAACGAGGCTTGCTGCATGCACACATTCTTATTTTATTAGTCGAGAAGTTCGACCAGACCAGATAGATGATATTATAAGTGCCGAGATCCCTGATCCCGAAACAGATCAAGAACTAGAGGATGTTGTAATTACATATATGATTCATGAACTGTGTGGCACCATCAACCCCCAATCTCCGTGCATGGTCGACGGCAAGTGTTCCAAACATTATCCACGAAAATTGACGGCAGAAACTGTCACTGGCAATGACGGTTATCCAATGCATCGGCATTGATCGCCCAATGACAACGATCAAACTATTACAAAGAAAGTAAAATGAAACGATTTTGTGATTGACAACAGTTGGACTGTGCTATATTTGCCAATTCTTTCCAAATCATTTAAGCAATGTTTTATATTCTAATTCAGGGAAGTCGATCAAGTACATCTGCAAATATGTCACGAAAAGCAACGATATGGCTGTTTTTAGCATCCAAACCTCCAATGGCAACGATGAAATAACGCGTTTGGCGTATTTTCTCATTCCCTATTCACGAACGTCATCCCACTGTTGCTCATTTAGCAGTGCATCTGGAGAATGACCAACGAGTATATTTCACTGCGACAAATATTGTTCAACGTGCTGAAATACCTCCAGCGACAACATTGACAAGTTTCTTTGCTGTTTGTCAAAGCGATCCGTTTGCACAAACTTTGCTCGGAGATGCCACGGTATTATACTTGGAATGTCTGCCCAACATTTTGTGCTGCATTTAAAGACCTCAATTTGCTTAAAAATGATACTCATTGGGATACGACAATCGCTGAGGCAATTATATCTGCATATCCAAGCCAGATACGAACATTATTTGATATTATCATTTTGACATGCTTCCCGTTATATCCAAGTGTCCTGTGGAACAAATACAAGGACAATATGTCGAAAGACATTTTACATCAATATCGTGTCTGCTCGAGAAATCCAAATCTTAAAGTCAATGCGAAGATGCATAACCGGGTCTTGGTCTTAATTTAAGACATGTGTTACCTTATTTGCGGCAGTTTGTTAGTCAGGTTAGGACTGCCAGCACCAGAACATGAAATGAATGAGCTACTTAATCAAGAATTGGAGGCTAAACGTGAATACGATCGACATGAGTTGAACCAATTAGTTCAAACCAATGTTTCTCTCTTAAACCTCCAACAGAAGGAAGTCTATGATATAATATTGAAGGCAATTGATTATGGAAATGGCGGTTTTTTTTCTTGGATGCCCCCGGTGGAACTGGGAAGACATTCGTCATGTCATTGATTTTAGCCACTGTTCGTGTGAGATCCAACATTTCTGTAGCGGTAGTTTCATCTGGAATAGCGGCAACATTGTAAGAAGGATGCCGCACAGCTCACTCATCGTTAAAATTGCCATTAAACCTTCAAAATATAGAGCAACCGACATGTAACATTGCGAAAAACTCCGCCATGTCCAAAGTTTTAGTAGCGTGTAAAATCAATATTTGGGACGAATGCACAATAGTACACAAGCGCGCAATAGAAGCTCTTAAAAGAACATTAAAATATCTGCGCAGTGACTCAATATGTTTTGGAGGTGCAATGATTTTACTGTCTGGTAATTTCCGCCAAACACTGCCAGTCATTCTTAGATCGACGGCTGCTGATCGAATAAGTGCTTGCGTTAAAATTTCAAGTCTGTGGCGTTTTGCAAAAATACGGCAGTTCTTATCAGCTTAAGATTTCTCCAACCAATTGTTGACTATCGGTAATGGCCGTATTCCTGTCTACGAATCAAACGGATTGATTTTGTTTTCTCAAAATTTTTGTAATTTTGTATCGTCAATAAAAGAGCTCATCCAGAAAGTATTCCCCAACATAATTGCTAACGGGAAAAATTATGACTGGTTGAGTGAACGGTTAATTTTAGCAGCTAAAAATATAGATGTGGATGATTTAAACTATATATGTATGTAGTTCGAAATCAAATCGTTGGTACTATGCATTCTTTTAAATCTATTGATTGTGTAACAAACGAAGATGAAGCCACCAACTATTCAACTGAAGTTTTAAGCTCCTTGGATGTGCCTGGCTTACCACCGCACAACTTACAACTAAAGGTAGTTCGGTAGTTATCATGCTTCGAAATTTAAACCAAACAAAACTTTGCAATGTAACGCGTTTGGTAATAACAAAACTGATGGTCCATGTTATTCACGCAATTATACTTAAAGGAAAACTCAAAGGGGAAGAAGTTCTCATACCGAGAATTCCGATGATACCAACCGATATGCCTTTTGAGTTTAAGCTAATTCAATTTCCTATTCGCCTTGCAATCGCAATGACGATTAACAAATCACAAGGACAATCCTTAAGTATTTATTGTTTTAATTTAGAAAATACATGTTTTTCTCATGGCCAAATATACGTTGCATGTTCACGTGTGGGCAAACCATCTGCTTTATTTGTACTTGCGCCTGATAACAAAACGAAACGTGTCATACCTATACCACAAGGTACTGCACTGAAGGGAATTATCCTAAACATAACCCATGCACGAAAATACATTGCTTCCTTAACAGCTTTTACCTGAAACGCCTTATTTTTGTAATCTTTTTGAATTTTTGTTTTCCTTATAACATATTCCAATGAAATATTTGACTAAATAAATTTTATATTTTGTTTTAAAAATCCATATATTCAATAATTGGTAGGTGGTACGAAGTTCACCGGGTCAGCTAGTTTAATATAAATAATTTATTTCTACTAAAGTTTAATTTTTGACATTAATTCGTTCCCTCACCAAATCATCAGTACATAGAAAGAAAAAACACGTTGTAAAATGAAACATTTTATTGTAGACTGTATCCAAAATCGTAAGGGAAATTTTTAAATACGATCCGTACCTAGGCTGTCTTAAATCAAGTCTAGAGTCGGGATAAGATAAAAAAAAATTAAGCAGAAAAAAATTGTTGCTTTTAGTCTAGATGGTAGCGCACTGGTGCTGCAGTTAGAAGAGTCCCAGGTTCGAATAATAGCTACAGCATGTACAGAAAAATTTTTTTTAAGTATTTATAAAATAAAAATAAAATATAACGATCTTTCTCTTTGATAAAGCTCTGTAGGTCCAAATATGCCTTTTCATTTTAGAATAAACCCCGTTTACGCTTAAATCAGTTTTTTAAAGCTTACATTAAGTACGGTTTCGAACTTAAATCAATCATTTAGGTAAAAGTAAAAAATTCATATTAGATAAATCGTACTTGGTTTGAAAAAATCTTTACTTGGTTAAAAAGGTCATACTCACCGTACTTTTGACACCAATACGGCTGAATTTATGTAAGGATTACTGGGTTTTCTTTTTGTGTGAAGACTTTTATTTGTTTGTGTTTAAAAATCTTAATCCTATTAACTTATAAATTTTTTGGTTTTTAGGAAACAGTTAATTTTGATTGTATGGGAGGAGGTGGGTGAAGTTTACGTCGATGGGACTTGGCTGAGCGGATTTTTTTCTTTTTTAAAAAGTACATACACACAATTGATTAATTGTATGGTAGGTGGGCGTGGCTTATGTTAAGGATATTTGGCTTACGGGTTTTTTTCTTTTTTAAATAGTACGTGCACTCAATTTTGAAGGATTCCCCTTGAATAGGAAAAGTGGTTTGCAAAAGTTGATTTAAATTAAACGGCAGGCGGGCGTGTCTTATGCCAATAAAACTCCACATAGATTTGGTAGATAAAAACAATTTAACTCGAAAAAATTGAACCAGGTTAAAGGTGAGGTGGGCGGTGGGTGTGGTTGAGAATCAAGGGACTTTGCTTACTGTTTTTTTTTTATTTTAATAAGTATTTGTATTGAATATGAAGACTTTTTCTTAAGTAGAGAATGTTTTATACGAAAAAAATTATTTAGATAAATTATATGGGAGGATAGTAATGGGCGTGACTAATGTCAATGAAATTCCATTTATAGGTTTTATTTAATTTATACAGTATATGTCGAAAATTGCAAGATTTTAGATTTTATAGGAAAACTTTTTTGCGAGAAAATTGCTTTGGATTGCATATAGGTGTGCATTGGTCATGGCTGATGGTGGAGAAACTTGGATTTCAGGTTTAGCTTTGTTGTAAGAATTTATAACCCAATTATGATTTAAAAAATTTCATACGCTAATTTGTTTAATATTGTACGGGAGGTGGGCGTCTCTTATTGATAATATTTGACTTACAAGTTTTTCTTTGCTCTAGAATGTGTATGTACGAAAAAAGTTTTTCCTAGAAAGGAAATATTGTATGCGTATTTATTTAAATTGCATGGAAGGCGGTTAAGTTTAAATATTTTTTGTGTCGCGGTGGGCATGCTCAATTTTTATGATAAAATATTTTTACAAAAAAGTAGCGACAGTTTAAAATTTTTTCTGGCGTTCAGGAGAATTTTGAATATGCGTTAACATGTAAACAATTTTGTAAGCTTTTCACGTTTGTTCTCTGTTTGACGACGGATGATATAATTTTTTTAAAAATTTCTGGTTTCTATATTATTAAAAAACGTTCTTTGAAAAAACTCTTTGTGCCTTATTTCGACAACAACTGTTCCTTATTTGGCGACAGAGCATTCTTTTTTTATTAATAGGGTGTTCACAAATTGACTGCGTCTGATATTTTATTTTTTTCGTTCTTAATTTGACACCGTTTGGTTTTATTTTAAGGAGCGGATATTTTTAAAAAGTAAGAAATATTTGCTTTAAATTTAACACCAAAAGTGCACGATTTTAGAACTCCTTCTTTCCCTCTGTGTTTTAACATAAATATAGGGAAAAGTAGGAAAATGCACTTAAAAGGAAATTATTTACTTGAGTGGCAAGGCACACGCTGGGATTTAGATAGTTATACATAAAAATTTATTGGTAAAACAAATATTTAAATAACTTTTTTATTTAGAAGTTTTTAGTGTATTAAAATAAAGTTATTCTTGTCGTAAGTATAAAGTTAACATAAGAAAAAATGTTTTTCTATAGACTATAATTAACCTTTATGTCTTCATGTTTTCATGTCTGTTTTCCACAAGGAGTGAGTAAATTATTAAGAATTATATTTTTATGCCATACATATACAATGTTGTAAAAAAATAGATTTTTTCTAACATTTAGCATTTTAATTGCTGGTAATTTACACATTGTATTATTAAAAGTTGCAGTTGTACGTAGGGAAGGCAATAAGATGACACGATGTCTACAACATGTCCTCCGCATTTCTCAACTTAATGAATACAATTAAAGAGTATTTAAGTGAAGTTTATTGTATTTAAGGGAAAAATGGATTTTTAATTTATTGTGATTAATATAAGAAACAAATTTGTGTCTACAATTAAATTTATAAAAGAGTTTTAAAAAAGTTTGAAAAATGAAAACTTGTCGATTGTAATAAAATACTGGATAATAAGGTCCGTCCATAAACAGGTCTAAAGGCAATAAATTGAATTTGTAAAATTGATTTTCATAGAGCGTCAGACAGAAAACGGCTAAATTGACTTTTTACTTAATAATACAATTGTGAAAAACCATAAAACAAACTGCAGTTTTTTTACCCCCCTAAAATAAACACTACAGGGCTTGAGCAAACAGTACAGGATGTACCAAAATTATATAACAATTTAAAGTTGGCAGCATTTCAGAGGTAATATCTTGGAAGCACCTAACAAAAACAGCTGGCAGTTTAGTGTAAACACAAAAACACAGTAAAATTCTATGTTCATTAAATGGGACACCCTTAAAAACCCGACTTAACTCAAATGATTCGAGCTTTTGTTTTGAAATAAAAACAGCTGCGTTACCTTGTGCTTTTGTTATTGCTGCTGCTGGTTTTCTATTTCACATTTTACTCTATAGTGGCTCTTAAAACAATTTCAACAGACAGCTTGACGCCAACTAGTAGTGATCGTTTATAAGCGTATGGCTGCTGTTGCTGGCAATTATTTCATTTTGCTGTTGTTGTTATATGGCAAGATAAGTAAACATTTGATATTGATAAAACCGTTTTTTTTTTTCGAAAAACAACAACAAAAGCAATAAATACAATGCGATAAACACCATAATGATAATAATAGTGAAATAGAGAATAGAAATAAATATCTAATACAGAATAACTAACGTTTGTATAAGAGGAAAATATACAATAATAGCTGCAACAACAACAAAACAGCCAACACATAAACGACAAAAAAAAATTTTAAATCTAAAACATCAATTTTAACACAAAAAAAAAATTAAAAAATAATTGTTTAGAGAAAACCACATTTAGTATTTGCTAGTTTCCTTGTCTAACCGTTTGTCTGGCAGTCCGCTTGTTTAGCCGCTCGTTAGTTTAATTTTTTTTAGGGTACGGTCAGATATGTCGAATATTTGCCCTGAAAAGCGTTGAGATCGATTTTTCTCTTTCTCGTTTATTTTACCACTCCACCTTAAAAAACTTATTTAAGGGCGAAAAACATGAATAAATTTTTTGCTTATAATAGTGGTCACGTTTTTTTTTTTGCAAATATTTGATATATCTGGCCGTACCCTAAGAAAAATTAAGCTAATGAGCGGCTCAATAAGCGGACCGCCCAACAAAAGGATAGTCAGGAAAACTATAAAATAGTAAATGTGGCTTTTCTAAACAGTTATTTAAAAAAAAATTGAAGAAATCTGCCGTAGTAGTACAAACTTTAAAGTACCAAAAAAAAAAAAAAATTATTTTTTTAATTTTATAAAAATCCAAAAACACAAAATTTTGTTTGATTTCACAAAAAATAAAAATATTATTCCTTCAAAGAAAAAAAATTGCACTTCGAAGTTAAAGGAGCATTTAGGATAAATTCAAATTTTAAACTTTTCATTTAAGGACGTGTTATTTCTTTCTGTGTACAAACTTTGGACAAACTATCAGAAGCCATTGGTTTGCATACATTACAAAGTAAGCTTTAGTAATTAAAATACTAAAGAACTAAAACTTAAATTAAAATATATAAATTTAAGCTTATTTTAGTAAACGCAAACAATTCAAACATGACCCAACAGTTTTACAAAAGCCCCAATTTCGGTTTACAATTAAACTCTACTTAAGTTGTATTATGAAATTGGGTATCATGGTCACAACCAGTATAACAGTTTAAAGCTGTCCAAAAGCCGCTTTTGACTTAATAACGTTGTTTTATCGTTTCTAAGACATGCTGCGAGATTCTCACTACGCAGCCGCGATTAAAAAACAGTCAGCCGAGGCCCCAGTGAGAGAACACACAGCAGAGGTGGCACCGAATAACCAGCTAGCTAAAACCAAAGTGAATAAAAGGGCGGTGATACGGTCAGCCGAAACTGTCTTATCCAATGGATGTTTTTCCGGTATTAAAGCTATGCAGTCTTTAGCTACCGACTGTTCGTACACACAAAAAGTAAACCCAGTAATCCTTACTTAAATCAAGCCGTAGCGGTGTCAAAATTACGGTGAGTACGGATTATCTTAAGCCAAGTACGGATTTCCTTTAACCAAGTACGATTTATTTAAGGACGAATATCATACTTTTAGCCACCTTTAAGTAAAAGGATTGATTCATGCTAGAAGCCGTACTTGATGTAAGCTTAAAAAGGTTGATTTAGGCGTAAACGGGGTTGATCGAAAAATAAAAACTATTTTTTTTGACTAACGGAGTTTTATTAAGGAATACCTTTTATATTTAAATTTTAATTTATACATATTTAATATTTATAGTTTAATTTTTTTCTGTACTTGTCGAAGCTGGGATTTGGACTTTTCGAACTGCAACACCAGCGCGTTACCATCTAGGCTATGGAGACAATTTGTTTTTAAATGTAAAAATATATACAAAAATAGCAAGTTTTTCCTGCTTGATTTTTGGAAGTAGTCTAAACCCTGTCGGGATTTTATGAGCTAACTCACAATTTGGCTGACTTAAAGGTAACTCATTTAAAACTAGCTTTAAAAATAACTCCAAAATAATGTAAAGATGATGTTGTTTTGATAAGTAACAGACTAACTTTTAGCTCACATAGAAATAAACGATCCTTAAAGAATATGAACTTTACAATTAAAACTGTAAATCGGTGTTTATTTTTTTATTTTTTAGTTAACTGAAACTTGTACCGAGCGAGGGGGTATTGCCTTATTCTGTTGAACGTTTAGCTGACTTGTCAGTTTATAGCTAACTCATGTTGCCCTCTCACCTTATGCACAATAAGCTAACTCGTAATAAGCTAGCTTGTAGTCAGCTGAAGCTTATGCAGAGTGAGTGAGTACTGACTCGCTCTAACGACACTACGTGTAAAAACTAAATATGTATATAGTCTAACAAGAGAAATGATTGACCAAGAGTAATTTTTAAGTTAACTCAAAGTCCGACAGGGAATACCCGTGATTTAAGGAAAACTAAGTACGGATCGTACTTCAAAATTTCAAAAACAATTTTGGATAAATCAGAAATAAATTTTTTGATTTTAGAATGCGTTTTTTCTTTCTGTGTTTCTTCGTCTATAGAAATTGTAATAGTTTGTTTTAAAATCACAACAGGCTAACAGCATCTGTTTGTTTTTTTTAAATCATACTATGATCTCCTAGACTTAAGTATTAGCAAAATTTGTTACAAGTTTGCAGTTATTTATAATATTTTAAAAACAAACTGAATGAGAATTATTAGCTTTAGCTACAAACTACTGAACACAGTGTCGTTAGCATTTTACACTATAAACTCTACTACTTTATAATTACACAAAAATAATTTTTAATTATATTTAAAGAAGTATTATTATATTTTTATAAGAATATACGTGGTACTGGCCTGTTACAAATTTTTATATGAACAAATTTAGCTACGAAAAATTTGGCTAGAAAAAGTGTATTTTTTTCAAACTGTTTAATGAACTTTTCGAAGTTTTGGTTTTTTTTCATGTAAGTAAGCTACTCATGCTGCTTTATGATAAGTTAAATATTCACTAACTAGTCAACTTTAAATTTAATTAAGGAACTGTAATGATTAAAGCAAGCAGGTGATTTAATTATATAAAAATCATAGGGTCACCCCATTAGAAAAAGCCTAAAAATTTAAAGATTCTTTTCAAATCAGTTTCTTTTTTTAACAAATTAAAAAAAAAGAAATCGGCTACTTAAAGCGTAACGCCGAGCATATTACATAGTAGTATAGAACTTTAAATTGGTAGTACTTTTGCAAATTGTTGCTATTGGGCAGCGGCTACACACTGTGCAGGAAGAAATAAAACGAAATTGCTTTTTATCCTTAGTTTTGCAATATAGTACTGTTGTTATTTTTAAGCTGAATTTCAATTATATAAATATGTCAGTTAGCACAAAGGATAGCCTTAATCGAACAGTATGATAATTGCTAAGAAAAATTTAATGTTTAGTTCAATGTGTGGACCCTAGTACATTATTTCTTACTTAACTACGCCACGAATTTTCGCACTTTTACAAAGTAGCTGTAATTTAAAGAAGAAATGTTGCACATTCTTACAACGCATACAAACTTTATTAAAAAAAACGTTTTGACAGCTGAATAACTTTAAAAAGTTTATTAGCAAATTCGGCTTTGGAAAGGCTTTACCCTACCCCGATAAGCCGTTGATTATTGGGTGGGTGCGTAGTAAGAATACATTTACAACGTTATTATCGACATTCATTAATTGCAGCAAAAGGCGATTGAAATTTGGATTTTGCATATATTTAACCAGAAAATGTTATTGAATTATATTTTAAATTAGTTTATGTTAAATGCTTCAATTTAAAAATCTTTAGCACTTTTTAAATTTTTTTTTTCTTTTTTACATTTCTGTAAATCTCCCCATGACTAAAAAAAATTGCTTATATTTACACTGGATGCCTTTGATGGCCTGGGCTTTGATGACAAAGAAACTAATCAAGAAGGCTTAAACAAAGAAATAAAAAACAAACAAATTTTTGCATAAAAAAACTATTTGTTGTTTGACACACTGGGCAATTTACGACAAAGTCGCTGTTTAAAATATAAAAAATATTTTAAATAAGTTTTTTGGGTGGAAGAAATTAAAAAAATTAGACCTTTTGAAAAACTGCTTTTAAGAAAAAAATAATTGCTCCGAAGTCTAATTCAAAATGTTGCAATATAGGCAGGTGGCAGTATTATAATTTGTTGGTAACATTTGCTTGCAGTGTCCGTTCCTGCCTCAAATACTAAAATCTTTTCTTCTGAGTTTCACGTTCATAGCGGAAGCAGTTGCGCAGAATCTCTGCACCTACAAACAATTTAAATTAACAATCGATTATTCGCCGAATACCCAACTTTGAAGAAAAATGTCGATAAGCAATTACGTAAGAATCATTACTCTTAAAAAATGTCTCCACAGCGAAAGCGCGATGCTCACTTGACCGCTGCGACATAGTAATTGACAATCCGTACAGTTAATAATCCCAACAGCGCCACCCTCCCTCCCCACCGTTTATTACTTTTTGAAATAATTATATTTAAAAATATTAATATGTCACCAGGCACCCTGTATTTTAAAGTTAAAACTCTTAAGAATCTTCTCGTAAATTTTTAAACACAAACTCACAAAAGAGACGAAATTTCTTCTCTCTACTCAAAGCCTAAATTGGCCTAAACGGCTTTTCAAAGAATATTGAAAGCGTAGGATATAGTTCTGAAGCCGTTCTTCTAATAGCTTGTTCAGTCATTTCAAAGAACGCATACTGCATATTCATAAAGGAATATATGACACTGAGACATTAAAGCATGCGCAGTAAGCGACGCTATCTAATTGATTGGAAACTCTGGTAGACCTGCCCTATTCCTTAGGTAAACTGCAATTCTTGTAAAGTTGTCTAATTACTTGCTGGTGATAATAATAAGAAGAGATAAAAGAAAAAGTGTTGCCATGAGAGGGTAAAATGGCAGGCAGTAAATTTTGTTCTTACCCAAGAATTAAAAATTGTTAAAGAATATAAGTATGTGAATACAAGGAATATTCTTGTATTATAATTCCAATTTAAGTTGGGTTAAGTAGAAGATATTAACTACCAACGCTTCGTACCGAACAAAGAGCGCTGGTGACAAATGGTAGCGGGTTTTCGAAAATGCATTCCACTCAGCAAGTAATGAACCAATTAGCCTGATAAACTATTAAGACATTTTGGATATTAAAAATTATTTAGAGGGAAACAACTAATTTGCTTTTAATTTTCTCTAAATTTCCTTTTTTTAAAATTGATTTCATTTTTTTAAGCGTTTCTTTATTTGAAACAAATTTCTTGTCGTTAAAATGTTTTAATTTTAAATTTTTAATATTTAATTTTATTTTAATAAAAGTATTTAAATAAATATATTTTATCACCTTCCAAACCACTGTACGCCATGTTTGAACTTATCACTCAACTAAAAAGAAAAGAGAGAGAAAAGTAATTGGTGGCAGACTGTTGTTTTTGCACTGCAGGTATATTTGTATTAGTAAATACAATGTCAGCATGTGTCATGTTAACGGTAAATCTTTGTTGGATTAATAAAAGCAAATAAACAACAACAACAGCAAGTTATGGAAAAACCTAAAGCTTTTAAAAGGTAAAAGGGCAAACAACAAAATAACTAGTATCGATTGCTTTGTTTAACAAAACTTGTTTACACTTTTTCAAAAGACTGTTGGTTCGCTGATGCTTGAACTTAACGCCTTCGCTGCTCTTTTAACAGTTGTTTGTCTTAATTTTAGTTTTTTTTTTGCTTTAAAAACGAAAACTAAGGAGACTTCAAAAAGAAAACAACAAAAGAGAAGGTGTAACTAGTCATGTCATCTACGTTTATATTTTTCATAAAGGCAAATAAGCAAACAATGATCAAGTGTATTGTATTACAAGGAAATATTTTTTTAAACACTTGCATGTGCATATTTAGAAAATATATGTTATTTAACAAAATTGTAGATTATTTTTGTTAAGAATTATTGTTTGAAACTAATAATTATTTAAACAGCTTATGACATCATCAATATTTTACAATTAAATGTTTGCAAATGAATTTATTTAAATTTTAATTATTTTTTTATCTTAAAAGAAAAATGCTTTAACAAACAAAAAATGTCTATTTCGAAAAAAATGTCTTCCTTGTCCGTTTATTACACGGTGTGGATGTCCATGCCAACTTTGTGATCAAAGTAAAACCTTATTTTTTTTTTTTAATTTCCTGCCTTTGGGGGAAAGTGTATTAAATAAAATAATGATCGGTTTATTTCATTTAAAACTTTAGCTCCTTTATATATTTTATAAGTGTTTCTTTTTTTTTTATTTATTACTAAAGTATATATGTATTTGGATTAAAGGCAATCTGTGGCTGAAGCGAAGATCACCGGGCACGCCAGTTTAATATATCTTTTTATTATTATAACAAATTGTGAAACGTTTTAAATATGTACGTTTTCATTTGTTTTATAATTGTTTTCATCTTATATTTTGTACTGTCAATAAAATATAAATAACAAGAGAAAAATGAAAAAAAAACAAAAAATACTTGACAATGAAAAAACTGAAAAGTATCTGGTTTTTTTGTCAAACAATGACCTTGATGATGTTGTATGCAAGCGGCAAGCACAAATATTATCTAACGAATATAATAATAATAAAATGAAATGTATAGAAAGTATACAATGCCAAAAAGCAATTAAATCAAGTAAGAGCGCTATATTTGGCTGTGCAGAATCATATATAACCTTCACATTGGCCTTGTAAAACCCCGAACACCCCCCTTAGGGGGTGGTGATTGGGGGTAAGTGTGTTCTAGAAAAATGTTTTCAAGGAAAAATGAGTTGGGGTCAGTCCTAAATTTTACATACCCAGGGATCACCTGGAGGCAATAGGGAAGGATTTATTACAGTTTTTAAGACTTTGTATGGGAGTCACCTTAGGCGAGGGAGATAGAAGGAAAGTATGTTTTAGAAATATGTTTGGGAGGGGAAACTAATGAAGGTCAGTCGTACACTTTGTTTCTTCAAGGCCGACTCTGGGGAAGTTATGGGCGTTTTTTACTTAATTTTTGTAATTTTTATATGGCAAGTGTTAGGTGGTGGAGACGGGAGGTAAAAGTGTTTTAGAAATATGTTTGGGGGAGAAATTTAATTAGGCTCGGTCTTACATTTGACCTTTGTAGGAGCGATTTAAAAAAATTTAAAAAATTAAACTTTGTATGCAATCTGGTTAGGGGGCAGAAGATGGTGTAAGTATGTTTCACAAAAATGTTCGCGAGGGAAAATTAATGGGGGTTTACATTGCACCCATGTAAGGGCAACTCCGGGGCAGTTGTAGAGGTTGTTTTTATGTACAAGTTTTAGAAAAATAAACTAAAGTATTCGTGGTTGCTAGATTAGAACTCTGTCAGTTATCGGGTGATTTTTCTGAATTTCAATAGCAAAACTTTCGCAAGTATACTTGATGTTTTAATAGCACAAATAGGTCCGAAAAATATCAAGGGGCTTTAAAAACTTGATTTCAACAGATTAACGGACAGGTATATAGGTATAAGGATCAAGAAAATAAATATTTGATGGGCTCGAAAATTAATACTAAAAAAAATTACAAGCTGTCATCCCGTTTATATGCATTCTTCTCACTAATGTGAAGGGTATAAAAACACCCTACAATTGTTAGTTGTTAATAAATATATGGAAAATTTGGAAAAACAAGGGAATATGGGGAAAGTAAATGTTGTGTTTCACACCTGCGAGTCACTACATTAAACAATGTATTACGTTTAAATACTGAAAATTATAAGGGAAAAGGCCTACTTTAGAAGAAAAGATCAATATCGGAGCTATATCCACAGACTTTGGAAGGCAATTTCTGCGCTAAGAAAAACTTTTGCGCTTAACATTTGACTGATGCGTTATAACATTTTTATAAAATTACATATTAAGCCTGCAGTACATGAATTTAAGACAAAGAGGCTTTAATATGTCAGATGATACTATTGAAATTGATAAGAGATAGAGACGTATAAATATCACAGACAGAAAGACTCAAAAGCTTACTTTTGAAATGATTTTATCCTGTGATTTAGATTTTGTGACATTGAAAAATACAATGAAGACAAAATACTTTTACGTTAAAGTATGTTTGCACTAATTCAGACGTGGATTCAGCTCAAGCTGAATATTTCAAAAAAACTACATTACGTTTAGGATGATGCTTTTTAAAAAATTTGCTGGTTTTTTTAACGAAAGATACAAATTTTCGGTCTATTGGTACCTTGTTGCCTTTTTATATTGAGTGGTTAAGTCTATGGAAATAGCAAAGCGTTTGTTTTGCGGTTTCTTGAATTTTTTTAACTGCTCAGTTCTAATCCCTACACAATTTTAAAAATCAAGACCAACGTTTTTCCAAGCTCTTTAAACTTCTGATGATAAAGTGTTCGCATTATTTGACACTTCGATGTCATCGCCAGTATCATTTAAAGCACGTTCATATGTTTCGATAGATCCGATGAATTCTTCTTTTGCTAACTTTGCGTTTACGTTAAAATACCTTCAAGCTGAAAAAGTTTGGGTTTTTCCTGATAAATCAGTGGTTTTGTCAAAAATAATCGAATAATATTTAGCGTCATAAATTTTTTTTAGTATAATTTCTAAAATAAGATTATGAAAACTTTTATTTATTTTAGTTTGAATTGTTTTTGACATATATAACTCATCTAAGAAGAAAACTTGAAAACGGTGGCCTAAAATTTAGCCTCCGGCATCTATACGAAACCGCAGAAAATAACGAAAAATTCCTTCTAAGCTTGAATTTTTAGAAGATAACAAAGGACCATCATCTCGATGTCCACGGAGAGGTATATTATGCCTTCCGAGGGAAATTTTAGTTTTCATAATAGACAACAAACGTTCTCGATTTTCAATTTCTTGTTGAAGTGCCAACTCAAGACAAAAGTTTTCTTGTGTCTTGAAAAATTTTTTTTCAAAAGCAAAAGCATTTTTGAATATACAAAACATTTGTTAAATAAAATACTTATATGAAACGTTTGTTTCAAGGCTACCCATATATTTATTTATTAAGTCAAATATGAAGTTTTAATCGTTTTCGGGAAAGGTTCCTTCCCCCAACTGTCACCCACCCACCCTACTTAAACCGCACAAGAAATAATAACAAAAAAGAGAAGAGAAAGATTTTCGAATGCATTTACTGACAAAATGTTATATAAATATTTTTTTTTTTGCAAATATGTTCTAAAGTGTATTTAAAATAAAAAAAAAACTATTAACTTTTTAATACCCATATATAAAAAATTTTAATTTGCAAGAGAATAATTAAATACTCGTTTGTTTAAAGAAAATGTAACTTAAAAAAATTAAATTTTAGTTTTTAAGCCATAAGAGAAAAGTCAGTGATCGGCTAAATCCCACACGCGATTTGGTGCTTTCTGAGCATTAAAGAAAGCAAAAATAAAAAAAATAGGGTTTGCAGTCTCTTGTGCCAGACGACTAGTGGGACCAGTTAGGATTTACAAAATGTTTAATGGACAAATTTTTAAATAACATTCAATGATTGGTTTAACTTATATCTGCAAGTCTTCATGTTCGTTATAAAAAACAATTTAAAGCAAAAATAGAAATAAGCAAAGTAATAAGCATGTCAATTATCTTATCCGCATAAAATATTGTCAATATATAATAAATGTCTACGAGATTATGCAAAACGATTTAGCATTTTTAAAATTTTGACTTTAACATAACTTTGGTCACCCTAGTGCCATAGGAGACAAGTAATTACGCTCAAAAACAAACAACCAAGAATGTATGCGTGTGCCGATCACTGTTTTATATACTGGGTGGCCCAGAAAGACCGAAGTGGTGTGAATTCCTTATAACTTTTTTATTATAATTTTTTTCTTCTTTTCTTTTCAGTATTTTGTAAAGAAGACTTGGATAATTTATAATGGAGCAATACACAATTGAACAACGTGCCCAAATTGTTGAAATTTACTTTTCAAATCAACGGTCCATTGTGTTGACTCAGCGTGCATACCGTCGTCAATTTAATGTGCGGGTTGCACCCTCTCAGTCAACAATAAACCGTCTGGTTGCAAATTTTCGAGAACAAGGAGCAGTAAGGAACCTTCCTGGTCCCGGCAGACACCGAACTGTCCACACGGCTGACAATATTCAAGTGGTACAGGAGAGTATTCGGGAGGATCCAGAAACATCAACCAGGAGACGTTCGTCACAACTGGGCCTCTCAAGAACTTCGCTGCAGCGAATTTTGCACACCATAGGATTGTTTCCATACAAAATTCAACTTGTTCAAGAATTGAAACCAACAGATTACCAGCAACGACTTGACTATGCAATTTATTTCCAGCAAAAAGCACAAGAGAATCCAAATTTTATTCATAACTTAATAATGAGTGACGAAGCCCATTTTCAATTAAATGGGTTCGTTAACAAGCAAAACTGTAGGATATGGGCTACGGAAAACCCGAGAGTACTTCATCAACGACAATTGCACCCAGTTAAGTGTACCGTTTGGTGCGGTGTTTCTTCAGAAAGGATCATTGGCCCATATTTTTTTGAAAATGAACAAGGTGTCGCCATTTCCGTCAATGGTGATCGATATCGGGCCATGTTGCAAAATTTTGTAAGGCCAGCCGTGGAAAACCATCCGCAAATATGGTTCCAACAGGATGGAGCCACAGCGCACACTGCGAGGGCCACAATGACTCTTTTACGCGACATCTTTGGTGAAAGAATAATTTCTCGTAACAGCAATTTTAATTGGCCTCCGCGTTCCCCGGATTTAACCGCTCCAGACTGTTTTCTTTGGGGCTATTTAAAAGGAAAAGTTTATGTTAATAAGCCTAGGAGTATTGAGGAGTTAAAAACCAATATTCGAGAAGAAATTAACAACATACCACCGGAAGTTTTGCGAAAGGTCATGGAAAATGTGTTGGAAAGAGCACATTTGTGCGAAGCAGAATATGGCCACCACTTGCGGGATATCATTTTTAATAACTAATCCAAAAATATTCCCCATAAATTTAATGTATTTAAAAAAAAAAAAATTAAAAAAATATCTCTTAAATAAAAAGTTATAAGCAATTCACACCACTTCGGTCTTTCTGGGCCACCCTGTATTAGCAATGATATAAACACTCATAGACAAACACACATACAAACAAACATATGCCTTGTGTTTAGTTATTTTGCAACAAAAACACACGATTTCAATTAACCTTGAACATGATTTTGTATTAAATAAAAACAAAGTTATCTTTATATAAGAAATTTTAATGGAGTTAATTTTTTTAAGCTTAAAAAAAATAATTTAAAATTTTACACTTAAGAAATAATAACAAGAGCTTAAAAATAATAAAGTCATGTTTAAATCATTTTTAAGCTTAAACTAATTTTTAACCACGTTTTATGGTTGTTGGCAACCAAAATAATTATAAATTAAAAAAAAACCGACAACAACAAAAAATTACTGCATTTAAAAGTGGCCTCTAAATGTTAAAATATTAAATTATTATCTCTCTTTTTCATTTTATTTCACAATTTTTACTACTTTTTTTCTATTTGTGGTTTAGATTTAAATAAAATTTATATTATTTTGGTTTGTAGCACAGAAGTTTTGTGGTAAGATATCTATTTAGCTTAGAGTCTTATTATCTTTAATATTATATGCTTAATAAGCATAAATATGCGCATAATTTGAAATGCTTTTGTTTTCACTTAAAAAAATATTTTCTTTTAGTTGTTTTTTAGTTTTTTGCATTTAATTAAACTCATTTCCTTTTCAGTTTTATTTGTTCTTCTTTTATTCTAATTTAAATTATGTTGCATATATTTTTTTGTTAAACAATAAAATAATTATTGCATTATTCAAAGTCTTTGTTAACAAGCGTAATTATAATGAGTTATTTTGAAAAAAATGTCTAAAAAATAAAAACATTTTATTTATTAAAATTAAAAAAAAAAAGAAATAAAAAAATGAAGATGATAATTATGTTTTAGATGACTGTGTTTAGTTTCGCTTGGGGGATTTTAACGCAATTAAACTTATAAGATTATAAATGAGAAAAACACTTCTAAGCTTCTGGTTCTTGATTTTAAAAATTCCTATTTGATTACCGGGGACTGTGTTTAGATTGAAGATTAATACTTTAAATTGTAAGTTTCTAAAGTCGTAATGATAAAAATAAGATAATTAATCTTAAATTTTAATCTTAAATTAATCTTCAATTAAAAGGGCCTTAAAAATAATTATTTAAAAGCAGCCTTCTTAATTTTCGTTACTAAAATGCCTACAAAAAACAAAACAAGTAATGGGTATTAAACAAAGTCTTCGGCAATTAGATATAATATAACCTTCACTAAATTTAAAAAAATTTAAGTCATTAAAGTTAAAATTGTACAGTTTAAAAAAATCAAATAATACATTTTAAGGTTTAAGTTTCAGCAACACATTACAATTAGTTGAGGTTAAAAAAGTAACAAAAGTAAAGGTTGCCATGAGCCATGGCTTTTATTTCTCTATGTGTTATACATACATGTTGATACTATTTGTTGCATTTTAAGAGCAAATAATTACAAAATAAAACTCGTAAACATGTTTCGCCCAGTCGAGGCCGACTTTTGCAAAAAACGTTTATCAAAAAGGATTTAAAAAGAAATACTACAGTCTTTACCACCCCTATTTTAAACTGAGAATCTCTTGTAAGCTTTTTAGAAATTTTTGCAAAATTTTAAAAGCAAAAAAATATTCTAAATTCAATATATAAAAAAGTGTTTTGCGCTTGTTGTTGTAATTAAGAATTGTCCTACTTTGATCTTGAAACAAACCGCATTATTTTTGCTTTTAATTATTATTAAATCCAATAAACAAATTTTGTTTTCCATTTTTTTACCGGCGAACAAAAAGTTGAATAAACTTTAAAAAATTACATAAACAAATATACTCTCATCCAAAACTTGTTGCGATATGGTACAGCAACATTTTAATTGCAGGTTCAACAAAATATATATGCATTTTAAAACTCTTATCGGTCGTAATTTTTTTATTTCAAATAATTTTAAATTGACATTCTTTTGAATGTAAAAGAACATTAGACATAATTTTAAAATCTTTTTTTCATATATGCAAAAACAGAAAAAATTGTTTTTTTTAAACGTGATTTTAAATTTAAATGACTTTTCTTAATTTAAATTATTTTAAGTAAGTTTTAAAAGTTTGTTTTAGTTTGTTTTTTGTGTTTTTTTATGTTAGTTTGTTTTTTAATTTTTTTAAAACTTTTTTAATACATATTTGATTATTTTAAAAATTTATTTTGCTTAAGTTATTTTATTTTAAATATAATTATCTTATATTAGCTTTTCTCCACATTATTTATTTAAGCGCTAACATGTCGTGATTTTTATTTTATAGTTTTTAAAAAACAGTTTCCTATTATTTATTTGAAAGTTATTAGGTGTCACAATTTATTTATTTTTAAACACCTTCTATATACCCAAATACCTACACATTTAAAAACAAACAAGTTTATTTCTCATCTTAAAGAACAAAAAAAATACTGCTAACAAATGTCTACATAATTTATTATTGTCTTAAATAAAACATTAATCAGAGTTGAAAAAATTTTCTAACATAAATTATGTGTGTATTTTGTATTTTTATTATTTCATAGTTTCATTTTATTTTATTAATTTTATTTTTTATTTTAATTTTGTTTGACAAGACTTTTGTTAAGTATCAATGACCGCTAAAATGCAATCAACCTATTTCAAGGCCAACTTTTCTTCCAAATCAAATTTTTACGTATGACTATACTCATACATTCGTATATACATGCAAACATCCATATCTATTTGTACTAAAATTTTGCAAAGAAAAATATTTTTATTAAAAACAACAACAAAAATTTGCAATATTTTTGCTTAAATAAACAACAATAAAACAAATAAAAAAGTTTATTATTCCTATAGCAACAGCAGCATTCCCGTTAGAAGAAAAAAAAGAGTAAGAGAGAGGTGCTGATAGTAGAGTACGGGAAACATATCTATTTGTTATAATGTGTGAATGCGTATGTGTGTGCATTCGCTACTTAAACGGTATCTTGTTCACATGTTTGTTTTGTTTTTTTGTTATTTTTTTTGCAACTTTGTTAAATAGATACATTTTTGCTTTTTCAATATTTTAATAAATTTAAATAAATTCTAATTATTTTTTTTATGAAATTTCATAAGAGAACAAATATTTTAATTTAAAATATTAATTATTATTGGCTTAAGTCTTATTAAAAACCAATAAAAAATCATTGACAGCTGGCAATTTGCAAAGAAAAAATTTTATTTTTTTTTTATTTAAATGTAAGTTAAAAGAATTCAAAAATTTTGCCGTATTTTTAGAAAACTTTAATTTATTTTTTTATGGCATATTTAGAAAGCGAACTTTAAACTGAAGAAGAAATTCCTTTACAAGAATTTAAAAAAATGTAAATTATGTTGTGCAATTATATCTTTTGAATGGAATATTTTCAAAGCTACATATGTATATGGAAAAACTGCCGAAACGCGAAGACAAGCTTTCACAATTATAGTATCTGGTTTTGGACAAAATAAAAATTTATTTAATTTTTATTATGAAATTTTTTTTTTTAATTTTATTTATGCGGCTAATAAAATTTAGGAATTTATATTGTAATTATGTCTTTTACTTACATCATCATCACTTAGCAAAAAAATTACTTACACATATTTATTGAATTTAT